>PVIH01001416.1:60034-133703 GCA_004025045.1 Sigmodon hispidus
AACACTTCACACACACACACACACACACACACACACACACACACACACACACACACACACTCACACACCATCTCCCTAGCCTTGGTGACATATTTAACAATGCCTTTTGCTTTACACTGTTTGGAGAAGCGCTGGAGAGGAATTGTGGGATTTCTGGTGATCATAGGTGGCTTTTCCTTAATGTGACCTACATTGGAGGGTGATGCTATGGAAAACACCCACCCACAGCTTCTGCCTGGGCCCTCCTGACTTAGACAGGAATCCAGGTCCTCACCTCAGGATGGAACTTTGGAGAGCCCACCCTGAGGGGGTAAGGTTAAGCTGAAAATCTTGTCCTCGACCTACGAGCTGTCCTCTAGCATTTACTACACTTGCTCCTGGGGATCCAAATGAGCTCTGTGGGAGGAAAGGATGAAGCCCTATGGCCCTGAGTAACAATAACAAGGAGACAAAAGTCCACAGCCAAAATGCAGGTCTGGGCCTCAGTCCCTGTCAGGACCCTGCCCTGACCAGTATGTGGTACCTATAGGCACTAAGCTTGGGGAGTCACCATTAGGATGCTCCAGGAGGATGATAAGAAGTCCAGGAGCAATACCTACCTGGGTAGGGAACACGCCCATATGTGATGATCTCCATCAGCAGCACTCCAAAGGACCATACATCAGCCTTGATGGTGAACACCCCAAAGTGGATGGCCTCTGGGGCAGTCCACTTGATGGGAAACTTGGCCCCTGCCAGGAAAGAGCATTATCTCCAGACACTGCCAACTCTCCACCCTCATCCCATAGCAACCCCAGCTATTGTGGGATATTTGGACACTGTGAAAATGCATTGTTGTGATTGGTATAATAGAGCTGAAGGGCAGGAGGTATGGGAGGGACTTCTGGGTAGAGAGGAGATAATCAAGGTGCAGAGGAGATGCCAATAAGACATGGAGGGAGTCAGCATATAGAATGAAAGAAAAGCAAAAGCTACATGATAAAATGTAGATTAATAAAGACAGGTTAAGGTAAGTTATAAGAGCTAGAGGGCAAGCCTAAGCTAAGGCCAAGCTTTCATAATTAATAATAAGTCTCCATGTCATTATTTGTGAGCTGGCAGCCCAAAGAAAAATCCGATTACAGCCAGTCCCTTCCCATTTGTCTCCACTGGGGTTTTGCAGGATGTGGATACTGGATACACAAGGGTGTAAGAAGACATAGTTCCTCGACATATCCTAGGAATCTTTAAAAACAGTATCAACCCTCGGGGTCACCAACAGATGCTTCTACCTGGTTTATTGTTTGGTTTGGTTTGGGGTTTTGGAGATAGGGTAGCCCAGACTGGCCTGAAACTCCATAGTAACCAAGGATAACCTTGAACTTCTGATCTTCCTGCTACTACTTTCTGAGAACTGAGATTACAGCTATGCACACCCATGCTCTATATGTGTTGTGCTGGACATGGAACCGAGGGCTTTGTACATGGACTCTGATAACTAAGCTACATCTCCAGTCCTGTGCATTTTCATCTGGAATGGGAGAGTCTTTTCCTATTTTACATGGTCTTGTTTAATGGCAAGGACCAGGGAGTGGGTGAGCCACTTTAACTGGTCTATGCTGCTTCAGTCAGTCCTTTCGTATAAAAGGAAAACCTGGCACCTAGACACACCTCTCAGGGCTACTGTGCGGAAGGATGGCAAAGCCCACAGCCAGTACAGATCATGATAGCCACAGCCTTGACTGGCTCTTGAGCCATGCTTAGGCTTAGCACTGTTTTGTCAGTCTCAGGAGCCAGCCTGACGTCTCCTGAGGTATAGATCTCCAAGCCTTGGCTATTCTAATTTCACTGTTTAGCATACATTCAACTGATACTGCTTGCTTTCTCAATGCCCCAAAGTCATCTTACTCATATCAACAGAGCGGAGCACTCCATAGCAACCCTAACTTGGGTACTAGAGTTGAATGCTTATGTTTTAGGTAGAGCCATGTTTTCTAGGGTGCACTCTTTGACACTTCCCTTCTACAAGAGGTTGATAAGAACTAAATTCAGGGATGAGTCTGCTCACCTTCTTGGGCAGTGTATTCACTGTCGATGATCCTGGCCAAGCCGAAATCAGCAATTTTACAGCACAAGGTTTCAGACACTAGGATGTTGGCTGCCCGTAGGTCACGGTGGATGGAATTCATGCGCTCAATGTAAGCCATCCCTTCTGCGACCTGGGGAGACAGACCATATGCTGAAGGGCAGCAAGATTGAATCCCACCTGGCCTCTATGTGGGGCCAGCCTTACATCCCTTGCCAGGTGATGATGAGGAAGAGAAAGCACCCACCCCTCCCTTCCCATGAGACCAGCCCAGAGCCTAGGCCAGTAGAGAAGCTGCCATCAAACTGTTAGGGTGACATCTCCATCCCTGTCCTCCCTTTTCAGGCAACTCCCCACAGTTCTGCAGGTCAGGAATAGCAAAGGAGGCTGGGGCTGTGAGAGAGGGGGACGAAGGGATGGACAGTGTGTACAGGGTTAGCACAGAAGGACAGGATGTCTCTTTTAGTAGATACTTCTCCCAGAGGAGCCAACCACACTTGGGAATCACTAATGTCCAATAGGCTGTTTTACTTCCTGGGGTGGGGGTAGTGGTAGTGGAGTCACACTTCTGACCTGAAACATGAGAGGTCATCTCTAGCACACAGAGTTAGTGTCAATGATGAGTGACTGTGAACAATGATATGGGACTGTGGCTGTGACCTGTACCTGCACCTGCCCCAGGTCAGCACTTGGGGGTGAGAGTGGAATCCAGGGAATAGAGTTCACATAGAGGAGGAGCCTTGTCTGTTCCAAGTGCCTGTGCCAGATCATTAAGGCTTTAGTCACTCACTGATGGATGGATAAAGTGACCTCAGCTCTCTTCTGTTTCTTCAGGTTGCCAGCCACTGATGATCCTACTTGCCCAGGAGCTCAGGTACATATACAACTTCTCTCCTACCGAGCCGCACCCCAGCCCCTGGTCCCATATCTTCTGTCTCCACATGCCTTGCTTAATGTATGAATCTCCTCCTTTACTAATTCACTCCCTCATGAAAGCACCCAGTCAGTCTGTATTTGCTAGTGTGAGGCTGTGAGGGGCGGGAAGCCAGAGAATAAGCAGCTTCTATCCAGGCAGCACTGGTGATGATCACACTGTTAACACTTATAGATCATATTTAGGAAAAACATATATGAACATAGAAGACAGTAGGCAATCTGCCTCTGTGGAAAAGATGCTACAGAGGAGAGAGGACTTTCCAGTAGTTTTCCTGGTGTTTTGTAACCAAGGACACTAAGAGACTTGTTCATCCACTGGTGAGCAACCAACATCTCAAGATAACCAATAATCCCACCTTGTCCAGGAAAGCCTTGGTAGATATGACCCCTGATTGTAGGGGGTGGGTGTGTCTTGGGCACTGGCTGAAAATCTCTGGACAGGAAGAGTTCAAGGCAGTCTGCATAGAATGATGGGTATGACAGGGCACTGAATAGGCACCATCTCCATGTGGCTGCAGAGGCCACATGAAGAGGATGCAGTTTTTCCTTCAGGAGGGTTTTTGTGCAGTGGGATGAAAAGAGAATGGACAGGGAGAGATAAGGAAAAGGCATGATGGGCTCCTGACCATCAAGTACTTATTTCAAAGCTGGTGGCCAGGGCTAACTTCCTTTACCCATCCTACCAGATACCCCAGTATGTCTCTGCCACCCCAGTGGAAAAAGACACTGTGACCTCAGTTCCTGAGTTTGATACCAGCTGCAGATAATCTGGGACAACGAAGGAAGCTAAAGTGGGCAAGTGGGCAGGTGGGTTAAAGTGTGGGCAAGAAGGCTCCCCTTCACAGCTCTGTATGTGTTGACAGTGTGTCTCGCAGGCTGACCACAGACCACAGCTTTCTTGCTGAGAGCTCCAGTTTTAACAGCTGCATTCTGAGCAACCAGATGTGTCTTCCTGCCAGTTAGACCCCTCAGCTAGAATCCCCAGGGGAGAAAGATACTACTCCATCTTGAATCTCCTCTCTCCTCACAGAAGCTGGAGACTTCTACACGTGATTCCAGAGAGAATCAAAGACCAGCCCAGGAGAGCTGAGGTTTGGGATCCCCTGATGACAGGTGTGTGTGTGTGTGTGTGTGTGTGTGTGTGTGTGTGTGTGTATGTGTGTAGGGGGTATCTCTAGAAAGTTATATTCCTTGTACCCTGCATGGCTCATGCCTGCCCATCAGGTTAGAGCCAGTTCCAGGGCTACATCAACACTTAGAGGTTCTGGCACAGGATGGATGCGTTGAAGAACAAAGTCATAGCAAAGCATACCTGCCTACCTACTAAACAGACTTTTTGCCTATTCCCTGGCTTTCCAACACCAGTGTCATCTCTACCTAATATCCCATCATGGCTGCCCAGAATTGGAACTACATTTCCCAGACTCCTTTGCAGCAAGTGGGTCATTAAGGCAAATGGAGTGGGGAGGACATGTAAAAGCAAATGTAATGGGAATGTCCCTAGAGTGAAGAAGGTGGGATTTTATTCCCACCCACTTCTTGCTGGCTAAGAAGAGGCAGGGTGAATGGTAGAGCCAGCAGCCCCCTGGCATAGGAAGGTGTCATTTCATGCTAAGATTCTGTGCCTCTAGCAGAAGATACCAGTGGGCCTTTTCATCTGTCCACCTCTGGATGCTTATACATTTAGTACTTCAGGCTGTCCTTCATAGCCCAGCCCACATTTGACCCAACACAGCCTCTCACCAGGGGCACCAGTATAGTCACAAAGCATAGAGGGGATGTCACCTCTTCAGGCTTCCTCTGCCTCATAGTTCACCAACCTGGGCTGACATGTCAATCAGCCTTGGAAGGGACAATCTGCTACCTTCATCCGACTTCAGGAAATCCAGCAAACACCCTAGGAAAAGAGAGATAGCAACCACAAATTAGCTAGACCCTGGCTCTGTTGTCCTGGTCAGTGGAAGGTCTTCTGCCTATGCTGAGAAGCCTCATACATCGTGGAAACACTCGCCCCTAGATTTCCAAAAGTGAGTTCTCAGTCAAGTTCGGGGACCTGTCTGAGGTCTTTTGGCCAGCAGAGCTGAAGCTGAATGCCATCTTTGGGCCTAAGGTTAGTGTTCTTTCCCAGCATGATGTTCCCATGTCTTCTTGGTCCACTTCCCTCCATGATGGAGACTTCCTCTGATGGAATCATTTACAAGAAGTCACCAGAAGGGACAGCTGGAGTAGGTAAAAAAGGAGGCTCTGCCCCTGCCAGGTAAGTGCTCTTGAAAATTCAGCCAGAAGGCAGGCACCCAGCACAGTCTGTGATGCTGGCTCCCTTGGTGACGCTTACTGTAATTAGCATGGTCACATTGAGAACCTGCAGGAAGCAAGGTGATATCAGGGCCATAGGAGGGGTGAGGTCCCTTAGCCAGGTCTGATCCTGGCCAACTGTACCCTGGGAAGACACTGTAGAGGCTGCCAGGCCCCATACAGAGGCCGCTGGACCCTATTTCCCTTGTCACGCATACTGTGAAATATTCACAGGCCCGCCGGAAGTTCCCAAAACTGAGAAACGGTGGAACTGGGTTATTAGATCCACCTTTGGATGCCCAGCCTATGGCTCTTCCTACTCTTCAAGGCTCTGTCCATCTTAGTGGAGATCAAAGCATGATGTGTGTGCTGCAGAAACAGAAATGATATTTTGAAAACAGCATGCTCTGGGAGTGGAAAACACACTCCAGAAGCAAAACCTGTGTTCGGAATGGCGAGCTTCTTCTGAACTGAGAACACAGCTCTGTGAAAATGATTCTCTCTTGTTTCTCAGCTTCTCCTCTCATAAAGATAAAGATCCTCCAGAGGAACCCCCAGGCCTGGCCAACCACTACCATGCTTCAGTATTGTTTCTGTCCCCTAAGCTCTGACCTATAGAGAGAGGGAGGGCCCACCTCTGGCCATGTACTCTGTGACAATGTAGATGGGCTCTCTGGTGACCACGGCGTAGAGACGGACCAGCCTCTTGTGTTGTAGGGTTTTCATCACGTTGGCCTCGCCCAGGAAAGCCTCTGGAGACATGGTTCCCTCCTTCAGGGTCTTGACGGCCACCTTCATATTGTTTTTGTAATAACCTGAAGAGGAGGCAGGAAAGAATGAGGTAGTCATTCAGATGTTGGAGAAAGCCCTTCACCACAGCCCTACTCCATGTGGACCCAGGGTCCAAACTGGAACATGCATTTCCTGAGGGAGATGATGGGAGTGCATGTCTTGTGTAAGAAGCCAGCCTGTCGCTACAAACCCCATGATGAAGCCTCAGGCTGTGGTGGAATTCAGAAAGTCTGAGGAGATGGGATGACAACCGCTAAAGGGTATTAAAGGATATAAGGCTTACTTTTCCCAAGGTACTGAGCCTTGTGAGGACCAGGTCTGTAGCTCCAACTACAGATGCCTCAGTTCTGGGAGTGACACTCTGAGAGGCATCAGAAAGGAACGTTGAAGTTGTGCCCCAGAGACATGGACCAGAGCAGAATAAGACAAAGGGTCTTTATGTTATACTCAGAAGGTGCTGTAAACACAGCAGGGGGCAGCAGCCATGATGGAAAGGTGTGGGCCCTGAGGCTCCCACAGTCACACACCAGCAAGTGTGCCTTCTGTTTGTAGGGAGCCTGAAAGTCCTGCCTCTGGGCTCTTGGCTCCCAATGCCTGATGGATGGCTTCTGTCTGGAGAGTTGGAGTTAAAAGGTCCTAATACAATGGTTGAGTATAGAAAGTCAGACACAAAGCTAGCACCCTGCTGAGATTGAAGAGGAACTGGTTTACAAGTAGGGAGAGCAGGATTCCATTGTCTTCTACTGTAAGGAAAGTAGATGTGAGTCCCTCGGCATCCGGGCCTTATTAGCTCATCTGTAAAAGTACACAGCTATGCCTCTGTCCCTCACAGGCATCTCAGGGAACGGGGTATGCTGCCCAATGGGAGCTGTCTGCCTCCATGGCCACTTCAAGCTAAGAACACGGAGTAGAGAGGGGGAACCTGGGATGACACAACTCACCCATCCAGACTTCTCCGAACTGCCCAGAACCAAGTTTCCGGACCAGCTTGAGAGACTGCCTGGGGATTTCCCACTCATCCTGTGCCCAGAGGTTCTTCGAGGCTGGGTTTGCACAGGGCAAGGTCAACCGCTGGCACAAACCATCCTCTTTCTCTGTATCAGGGAAGAAAAGAGAAGCTGGGGGACACCAGAGCAGACTTCCTTTGGGAACCACACTGTCCCAACTGTGTCCCTTGTCTCCTCTCTCTCACTGTGGCAGGCAGGACATAGTGTCTGAGACTGCAGCTTATTAGACCTGCATTAGACCACTGACCTTGAATCATTAAGCTGAAATTTGGCAATTTCTTAAGTCTAGCTTCGTGGACCCCCACCCCATTGACTCCTGCAGTCTGGGATCATACTGTATATGATAATGTGATGGTAGAGAACCTAAGAGTTCATCTTGGACCCTCCTGCCCCACACCTCTTACTGGAATAGTGCTGCACCAGGGCTTGAAGGTTGGGGAAAGTAATCCGAGGAGAAATGTAATAGCCACCGTCGTCCAGTGAGCGGATCTTATAGTGTTTGACCACCTCCCCTTGGGTGGTGACATCCTTCACAGACAGGGAGAAGGCACCTGGAGGGTTAATAGACGTGAGAAGTGAGCAGGAATGTAAACCCAGGGCCATCAGTGGGGCGCCTCTGCTCTGAAAAAGCTACCCTCAATTCCATAACCTGTTCTCAGCCATTTCGGCACAGATTCCCTTTCCTTCTGTCTTAACTTTACTCTCTACTCACCCATAACACTCTCTATTTGTTATCTGACCCCGACTTTCCCTCAAGTCTACAAGCTGCCAGGAATCAGGAACTCCAGGGCAGACAGGACCATTTCTCAGCTATATATGAGTCCTCTCTTGGGGTGCCTGAGATGCTGAGAAATGGGGGATTGCCAGGGGACTTGGAGCTTTAATATATTGGACTTGAGGCCTGGTGACTTGTCTGGAGAAATGGCCAGTCAAAGCCTCCAGTTCCATGCCCTTCCCAGAAGCATAGCAAGCAATCGATTCCCCAGAGGCCTTTCCAAATTCAATCTGTCTGTGTTGACATTTTCGCATAGACAAGGAAGCAGGTGGCAAGGGGCTAGTACATAGGAATGGAGAATTTTCAGCTAAGAAACTTTTTGCCTTGAGCCTTTAGAAAATGCCTCTGTCCAGCCCTGTGGCTGCCACAGAATTTCTGATTTTCAAACACTTTATTTGTGAGATAGGGACATTGAGTGGAGGTCACTCAGAGAATTAGCAGCAGGTTTGGGGGTGCAAGGGCACCCCATCCTCCCAGTAGATACGCCTTGAGGAGTCCTAACCTCTGTCAGGAGGGGTCAGGCCTGAACCCCTCTCTGCATGAAGACCTTGATATTGTATGGTGCTGATTGTTGGGGTGCTTTTCAGTCTCGAGCCTCTTTCCTGCTTATGTCTTATTTGGCCAATGTGCCCGTCACAACCTACATGAAAAATGCTGAGAAGCTGCACTCTTATCCAGCATACCTTGAGGTTGCCACAACCTTTGTCCCTGAACCTTAGCCCTAGATTGGATACTCCAGATTTCCCCACTTCATCCTGCTCAGTGCAACCATGCCTTGGTCTCTAAGGGCCCAGGGCAGACACTATTGAGTTCATCATCCTCACACCAGCACAGTGAGGTCAAGAGCTTTTCTCAACAGGATACTGCATCTATGTGTGTGCCCAGCTCTACGCCAAAGCAATCCTTTCTTCCTTTCACTAGATGCAACTCCTGAAGCTTGAGGTCCTCAAAGGTCCAGTCACCCTTATGACAACTGGGTATTCTGAAAGAGCACTCCAATACAGCCAGCTCTATGTCTGTGGGACTTCCTGCCTTTGGGAAGTATCTGGGCATGTGGAGCAGTATAGATTTGTTTCTGTTATTTTTTCTGAAGTAGGATTTTTCTGGGTTGCCCCAGCTGTCCTGAAACTCATTCTATAGACCAGGTTGGCCTCAAACTTGCAAATATCCACCTGCTTCTGCTTTCCAAGTGTTGGGATTAAAGGTGCACACCACCACACCTGTCTTAGTGTGGGTGTTTAGATTTTATTTTTACTGTTTGTAAGAATTTATTTTTACTGGTCCTCTCCTGGGGTGCCTGAGATGCTGAGAAATGAAGTGTTTTACCACTTATTTTTACTGAGTGTTTTGCTTGCTTGTATATCTGTGTACCATATGTGTGCAGGGCCCAGAGGCCAGAAGAGGGTTGTCAGATCTCCTGGGACTAGAATTATAGACATTTGCAAACTTCCATGTGGGTGTTGGGATTCGAACCTTAGTCCTCTGGAAGAGTAGCAAGTGCTCTTAACCACTGCACCACTCTATAGCCCCACCATTTCTATTTTGTTTTATTAAAAAAGATATTATTTTTATTCTTTTGACAGTTTTGACACTGTATAATGAGTCACCATCACCCTCCACCCTTTCTTCACAGACTCCTTACCACGAAATAGTCTGTTTGCCTTTCAGCTAGGACATTAGTGGGTCCTCATCTAGAAACCAATAACCAGCTAGCTGCTTGAGAAGCTGAGGGGCATCTCAAGAATCATATGGGGCCCCTCAGGCAGCTTCTTGCTTGGCTTGCAAATAAAGGCTATGGCTTTGCAGTACATGGTAGGATTCTGCTTCAGAATTATGAGGTGCCTGACTGTACACATAATCCCACAGTGTTGAATGAAAATCATCAGTGGAAGTTAACAAAGAAGTGAAATTAATCAAAGAAAAGAAGACAGGAGAAACCACTCGCCTCTCAGGGAAGAGGCTAGTGGAGAGTGAGGGGCTCTTCCACTTCTAGAATGTTCTGTCCTTTGGTTGTGGTCACATAGGGGTCTACTTACTGCTCTGCATACTTTATAATCACTCACAGTTTTTGTGTGCATTGTACATTCTTTCTATTCTATAATGAAAAGGATATTCAGGAGCTGGGGTGTAGTGCAGTTGGTAGGGGGTTTGACTAGCATTTAAGGTCCTGCGTTTGATTCCCAGAACCACAAAATCAAGGGAGGCAGGCCTTATCTCCAAAACAAATCAAAGGACAGTAGAAAGGAATGTCATTTGAATGTGGTGGCACACGCCTGTAATCCCAGCTTCCAGCAGAGCCAAGAGGGGCAATACAACGTTCAGGTCAGCCTGTCTACATAGCTAGATTCACTATAAAAATATAATAAATAATAAGGAGAGGGATAGGGAAGAATATTATTTAGAAAATGGCAGAGCGAAGGGAGGAAAAACAGTGGCCTGAGGTAACTGACTCAGTCACAGACAGATTTGAATCACTGAGTCTTGGGTGTTGGCTCTAATTTGTTTTGTTTGTTTGGGCGTCTCTGTGTAACAGCCCTGGCTGTCCTGGAACTCATTTTGTAGATCAGGTTGGCCTTGAACTCACAGAGATCCACCTGCCTCTGCTTCCCAGGTGCTGGGATTAAAGGCATGTGCCACCACTCTTGGTGGCTTCTAACTCACCAGTCATTGCCCCATCTACATGGGGACACAGGCCAGTTTCCAACCTCCTGAGACCTGCCAGCCTCTGCCTTAAGATGCTTTAAAAAGATCCTTGATTCTTTGATTCTAAAATGTGGCCAGGGACTGAGTGCTCTATGGTACTTTTCCTTTCTTAGACCCCATCTGCTTCACTTCACTAGCTTATGACCACTATGGCTAGGGCTTTCCGTTATTCCTGCCATCCAGGTCCCAGTGGTGTCAATCTTGTAGCCAGGAGAACAGTGGCAGTGGACAGCTTCAAAGCCAGCTCCAAGGACAGAAGCCATCGGGAATCCCTCCCACTCTAGACTGAGGCCTCAGTGAGGGCTTCCCAGGACCACGCACGGCAAGTGGGACTGTGAGGCTACAGACTCACCTTTATTGCTCTCACTCTCTCTGATGAGAAAGGTGCCAGCCTTGTTCATCGGAGCCAACAGCTGCCTCTCAGCATCCTTCCGGCTGATGGTCCTAAAGAACCATCTGGAAAACAGCAAGAATAGGTGAGCTTCAGAGTTGGTGACACCCCCCAAATCAATCCTGAAATGTTGCTCACATCTTATTTAGTTAGATGCCCATAGATCCCTGTAATCCCATTCCATCCCATCAACTTGTAGGCTTGTGTTTTTCCTGAATGAATGAGAACACGGGTTAGGTGATTTCTATTAGTGTCTATCTGCAAAATCACACCTGATCCACTCACTACCCTCCCCCTGCAGCAGATGTTGTCACAAGTTGTCGTTTTTTTGCCATCTCAGTGAATAACGGTACTGCCAGGGGCTTTCTGGGCCTGGATTCCCTCCAAGTCCCCTCTCTTCAGTGTGGGACTTTTGTGGTCAGATATGACAAGTTTCCTACAGGCTCCTATGTTTGAGTCTGCGGTCCTCAGCTGGTCGTGCCATTTTGGAGGGTTGTGGAACCTTTGAGATATGAGATCTCATTGGAGGCCATGGGGGTGGCACTTCCCTGCTGGAGCTCTGGCTACTTCCTGGTGCACTGAGATGTGAGGGGTTCCTAGCTGTACATTCCTACCATCATGACCTCTACCATGTCTTTCCCATCATTATGGACTGTACTCCCTAAAATCATGAGCCAAAATAAATCCTCCCTTAAACTGTGTACAACATGGCTCTGGAGAGAAACCCAGGGCCCACCATGTGTTGGGAGGGAAGTAAAGGAGGCAATGGTCGACACCGTGAGGTGCCCATGTCTCTGCACTATAGGAGAAAGTAGGTGAGTGGTCCAGGGTTTCCATCCTGGTGTGTGGAAGCTGTAGATGAGGATGCTAAAGAAGCCCTATGGGGGTGGTGGGGAGTGGTTGCTATAGATTCTGCAGGGGAGCAGACACAGGGGACAGTCTCATCCAGAGAAGCTAGGAAGCAGGTGGCTCTTCTTTCAGATGGGAAGACAGACTCCCTTAGCATCCCTCAGAGTTTTTGAAGATATCCAGAACCTATGGTTCCCAACCCCTCACCAGCAGCTACTGTTAATTCTAGTTCTGCCATACTCAGAGTGGCTACAGCAGCCCTGATACTTGTGATAATTTATTTATCCACCTACTTCTCTACTTCCAGAGTCTCCACTGGGGCCACAAAGTTTCTGGGCACATAGCCTTCTCTTCCAGTGATGAGTGACCTGGCCAACCACCAGTCTCCAGTGCTATTGGGGAGAAGGGCAGACAGAAATGTGGCAGAGGTTCATCCAAAATGTTTTGAGAAGCTATTAATCCCTCTCCCCCACCCCACCCCACCAGATCTCATTCTGGTAGGAGACAGGGTAACAGAGACAATCAGCCTGGTGATAAGGAGGTGCTGTGTGAGTGGCCCATGCACTGAGCTGATGCTGGGCATGATGCTGAGTAGGAAGGGAAGATTTGTCCAGACAGCTTGATTGGCTAGAGGATCATGGCCTCTACTAAGCATCCCCCACCTTAATGGATGGGCTATGCCTGAAACTCATGGAGTGAGTTGGGACTGGCTAAGAACACAAAGTCAGGAGGGATGCTGACAAAGGAGAAACTGAAAACCCATGTAGGGTCAAAGGTTGGGGCACTTATGGGTTCACCTCAAACCCACTGCAGAACTTTAGGAACAAATTCAGACCTTGGAGTTCCATGGTGGGCTTAGCGGGCAGAGGAAGGGAGGGGGGGAAACACAAGCAGACACTGGAGGGGGTTTTGAGAAAGAACATAGGAAGTAAGTCAAAATGGAGCTACTGTGTGGGGTCCAGAGAGGATTCTTGTTAGATTTTAACAATGGAGCAGAAGGATGGACTTAGAAACGACCTGGTCAGAATGACTTGGAGGGGCAGACAATGGCCCAAGCGTAAGAAAACACTTGGTGTCAGGAGAGGCACGTGGCAATAGAGAAGACCCTCAAGGGGTGTTCCAGGGCTGTGGTGGGTAGATGAGGGAGGTGGACAATGAGGGGTGGTCCTGTGCTGACAAGGGACAGTATTCTAGAAATTTACCTCTTCAAGACCTGGAGTTTCTCTCCCTTCAGCATCTGCAGGTCCCTGTCATTCATGGCAACATAGTCAAACAGGGCCACCACGAAATGCTCCTCTGAAAAGAACAAGGAGAAGGTGGCTGCCACTGTGGTTTACCACAGAGGTCTGGGGGACTGACTGTGTGGTGCAAGGCATCTTCCAACTCCAAAGAAGATTAGTAACAGGAAGCCACAGGAGGCTGCTCTCTCAACAGTAAAGGGGGAATTCTCAGGAAGAGACACCCAGACCCATGTCCGCTCTAAGAGTAGGCTGGATCTCATTGCCTAGCTCATCTTTCTTTCAGACTCAAGGCCTGGACAATGATTGGGGAGGGCAGCTACATGGAGGCAGCCATTGCTGGCCCTCAGAGGGCTGTAAGGCCAAGTCTAGGATCCCACATGCAGCTTGCCTCTGAAGCATCTTCTCAGCATCCTTCCCCAGCCTCTATCCCAGAAGTCATGTGACCACAGCTCTCAGAGCTTCCCAGTGGCTCTAAGCACCTGTCCTTCCTGGCTCTGTGACATGCTGGAGGTCCTGAAGCAGCAGAAGGTTTAGGAGTATGGTGGCCCACCTTTCAAATGGCACCAGGGATCCCTGAATATCTGGCAGAATCTCTTGGAGACTTGTAGCTTGCAGGTGACCTAACACTGTCATGGATGACTGGTATGACCCGAGGCTGGGGCTCTCCCTTGGTGGGAGGAGGTTTGGCATGAATGATAGGGGTCCCTTAAGACTCAAGTGTGTGCAAAGGCCGTCAATTATTTCCTTCCTCTGAGCCTCCATTCTGAAGATGAGGCACGCCCTGCTAGAAAGTGAAAGATCACCTATCTGATGGGAAAGATGACGTCCTTAGCCAGATAAGGGACTCCAGATAACAACCCTGGCCAGTTTTGGCACTTTTCTGATAAAGGTAACAAGCTAAGCTCTCCCAGGACAGGAGAGGTGTGTTACCCACTATGATATCTTTCCCTGTCTTGGAATACAGTGGTCTGTGTTCTGCATGCTCCTCATTCTCTCCGAGTGAGTGAGGGATGGATGATGGGGATGGGGGATGCTGTGGAGGCCAGTTCTGAATGAGGCCCCATCCAGGGAATCCTAACAGCCTGAGTCCTGGTCCAAGAGGAGGCTTATTCATTATGTGAGCCTTGTGAAGTGAAGTGGAGCCTGGGTGAAGGAGGAAGGTTCTAGAAGGTTTCTAGAAGGTTTCCAGTGGATACTGGACACAGATGGAAAGAGGGAGGCAAGAAGTTGTCCTCCGCATGGACCAGACCTTGTACTGAGAGAGAAGGACCCAGCAGCTCTGCTGCTCCTTGAGTCTGGGATCCGGACAGTGCCAGACTCACTCCTGACACTCTCTCTTGGTCTCCTTTATGGCCCCAGAATGGTTTTTAAGCTCCCAGCTCCTTGTCCTCCCTTTCAGCACTATGGGCCCACCCCAACTGCTCTGCTTCTAACAGAGATGTGGCTTAGAGAGATGCTCCAGTGCTCCCTTACCTTGATCTGGATCCTGGTTAGGAGATGGAGGGGCGAGGTGGTTGAAAACAACCTTGGGCAAAAATACGCTGAGTTAGTGAGCAGTGTGCAGTAAAGGTAGACTAAAGCACCCTGGAGAACCAGTTGGCTAGATTACTTGTGGGGACCCATCCTGAGGAAGATACGGGGATACTCGGATATCAGTATACACTATCAACTCCTTGGAGAACCACTGTCGTTCCCCAGGCCCCCCTGCCATCCTTGCCTTGACCATGTATGGAGTCACCGCAGCTTTAAAGGACAAAAGGCTCTGTCACCTCAGCTAAAATTCTGGCTCTACCATTGAAAAAGAAGTTTCAGACAGGTATTGACTGTCAAAGAAAAAAATGTCTCAAAATTGCATTTTCCTAAAACTCAATCAATGCTCATTGGTGTCTAGCCTGAGGGTAAACCTTCTTCTCATTTGTGGCAGAACACAGCACAAGGATATGCCTAGTATAATAATAGTCACCCATAAAGCACTTTTTGTCATGAGAATAGTCGTTACAATCCATGACAGAACAATGAAATAATGAGCTATGTCTACCATGCACAGGTGTGGTTAAATCTCACAAGCACCATGCTGGATCCACGGACTCTTTCTCCCCTGGAACCAAAGCTCAAATAAACTCTTCTTTGAGTTGCTTGGTCACAGTGTCTATGACAATGGAGAATGTAGACATGGAGGGTACAATAAGACCAGCTGCCTCAGACTCCTGCTGCTATGACTTGGCCATGATGGACTGTCACCTAGAACCCCGAGCTAAACGGATGAAGAAAAGGGCCTCAGGGCAGGAGCTCAGGGGAGAAGAGTCTAAGCTTTTCTGGCAAGTGCAGCAGTAAGAAATCGTCCTCTTTAAAGCTAGCAGTCATTTCGCAGCCTTTAAAAGTTAGGTTCTGGTTTCTACTGGTTAGTATGTCACTTCAGGGAAATGACTGAAGTTTGAATCTGCCCATATTCTCATTCATTCATTCACTCAGTAAACATCTCACCATGTGCACTTGGACACAGTGATGCTTGGACATTAGAAGAGAGTCCAGGGCTCAGCTATGAAAGGGACCAGAGGTTTCTGCTCCCATCAGGTCTCTGCTAGAATCTTGGTAATGGCCACAGCGACAGACAGTGCAGAACACCCACCCACCCATGATTACAATTGCCCCTAAACTAATGTGACCAAGCAGGAAATGAAATGAAACAGTTATCATTCAGGGCATGCCTTGTGCCTTTGACTCCTTCCTGGGAGGGGCCATCACTTACCAGAGGTGGCAGGGGTGGGGGAGCCTTGCTCTGGGCGTGGCCTTTCATGGGACTCCAGCCCTTGGCCTTCTCGTTGACCTTCCTCTTGCTGCTCAGCAGTCCCATCCTGCAGAAGAACACAAGGTAGACATTGACACGAGATCCCAAGCCCCTGGTCCCTGCACTCAACCTCCTTCTGGTTAGAATTATGTGGAGAGCACAGCCCTCCGCATCAGAGCGTGGGAGAAGAGGCTGAAACAGCTAAGCTGGCAATGCATCTGTTTCTCAGTGACCCCGAGAGGGAAAATGATTGTGTCTAAGTCACACACTACCTGACATGGGTCCCAGTTTCTCAGGGACAGGAACCTGGGCAGGGGAACCATTTTGATCTTAGAAAGCCTGACCCCATGTCTTGTGGTCTGGGATTTAGTCTTATTTTTCGAGTGGGCCACTATGTCCCTGAGATATCCCCCTTCTTCCCTGGGCCTGTGGGGAGATTTTGTTTGATCATGCCTAGTAGGGTGATCTGCAGCTAGAGTTTCTGGATGGGGTGCCATATGCAGAGGATAAGCTGGCAGACAGCATGGCAGCCTTGAAGGCCAACCATAGTTGCCAGGAACACTGGGAATTTTCTCTAGAGGTGAGATCATGGTCAAGTTTGTTCTTTGGTGAAGAATTTTAGAAGATGTGAGAAAGACCCAAATTCAGACAGGAAAATGAATACATAATGAATGGGTATTTTTGTTATTTTGATTATTGATGAGGTAAAGATTCAGATTAAAAAAAAAACAAGAACAAAGTAAAGATGTGAGAAAAAACAGAAAAATTTAAAACTGTATGTGTGGTTGTTAATGCAGAACACTACCTCTACCAGGATATATTTCTAGAATGTTAATATTGTTTACTTCAGATGCTATATAATTTTCTATATTCTCCAAGCACTTCAGTAGCAAGTATGTAATTTTGCACAAGAAAAGTTGGGAGAACATCTTAAAAATTTGTCTAGCAATGGTGGTACATAGGGCCCAGGGAAGAATAATTCTCTAGTAGACACACCAAGTAGCTGGGTCTCAAGCCTTTCCTGGCCTCCCCATCTTCCAGGCTCAATGACAAGTCAGTGAGCAGCAGTTTCTAGAACTTTCTCTGCATTTGGAGATGGTCATGCCCACATGGTTGTTTTCCTCCATCTAGTCAGCCACCAAATTTGAACTTTCTGGGAAAACGTGTCCATTCAACCAGTACAATCAAATAGGTAAAGACCCTAGTAGGAAGTCCAGCTCATAACTCACTAATTACATTTCACAAGTGACTGACTTTCCAGGGCTTTAGAGAGTGAACAGGTTCTCAATAAAGACCAACTACAGACTAGTCACTCAGGAAGCTGTGTGACAGCTTTCTTTGTGACTGGACTTGGGCTAACTCTGGGTGTTTGGTGACAGGAAATGCAAAAGTCCTCCAGGGCAGAGGGAGCACATGTAACCCTGGTGTCTCAAAAGCTCAGCTTCATCCAGCAGACAATAATCCTCCAAGAAAAGATAGGAGGATAGTGTAAGTCTGCCTCTGGGGTGGGGTGGGGTTGTGCATGCTTTATGGGTTACCCAAAAGAGGACAGGAGACTTTTGTTGCTTAGAAACATACTTGACCCCCATGCAAACTCTCACAAGAGCCTGGAGATCCCCATTTGCCTCTGGGGAGGTGCTCAAAGCCTGAAACCCTGTCTCAGCCAAACGGGATGTGGTGAAGGTAACAGTTAAAATCAGAGAGCAAAGCTCTTTATTTACACCTGCTGTGTGTGTCACAGTTGAAAAGCTCTAGTTTTGATGTTTGTGATAGCATCAGTGGCCTGGCCACGGTAGCATTTGAAGCATCTGAAATCCTAGTCATAGCATCTGAAACAAGAGAGCCAAGGAGGCTTTAAGGAGGTGTGGAGAGCGGTAGAGAAGCTGTGGCCAGCTCACACAGAAAACAGGTGGACAGGCCACCCAGCCAGGACAGTTCGAGTTCAGATCCCTACCTCTCTCCTGCAAGAGATGCCACCTGCCTACAAAGCTTTCAAGGCCATTTCCTTCTCCCCACTGTTCCAGCAACAGTGCTCAGAGTTCAGGGTAACCTGCCCACTGGCTTTGTGAACATGCACAAATCATTTTACTTCTGAGTTGGTCTCCTTATCGACGGGAAGATATGAGTCCATTCCTAGTACCACAGACAAAGCCTTCGGAAGAAGGTATCCTCTAATGTGGCTGAGAAAGTTGAATAATTGACCTCTCATTTGGAATGAAGTCAAAGAGTTCTCCTTCTGCAGAATTAAACCAATGTGTGAAATTCTCAATTCCATCTTGTCCATTTGGCTTGTCTCTGCAATCCATTTCCAGCTGGTCACAAATGTATTTTAATTATGCTTTTCTGTGACCGTTGGCTATGTCTATTTGGGTAAAATAAGGGGAAATTTCACTAAAATATCAAAACAATTGTGTGAATGCTGTTGCCTGGGCAGAATCAGTTGTCCTGACGCAGCTGAGCTGTTGGCTACACTGCTGCTGTTCCGGGGTAAGTATGATTGTCCAGTTACTCCCTGACATGCTCTGGGCTAGGCTCAGTGCACAATGGAAAGGCAAACTGATGCATAAAGAGCAGATATGTAGTTTTAAAATTAAAAGCCAGCAGCTTATACATAATTAACAAACATTCCCAAGTGGCCCCCACAAGATAGGAAGAAATAGGACACTAAATAAACATTTTGGTGTTTAAAAAAAATAAACGTTTTTGTTCCTTTTATATTTTCGATTAGCACAGATAATAGCCTGATTTTGGATGCAAATGAGCTAGTAAGAGGCCTGTGGGAGTCTTTCTCTCTTCAGGGCTTTGCAATTTCCAAGGTGGTCCTAAGATGTATTAGGATTATCTGTCTTTTCTTTGGGGGCCAAGGCTTGGTATTAAAACCTGAAGGTTTGGTAGTAGATTGAAAGACAGTGGTCACTGGAGGCCCCTTGGACCCAGCAAAGTATTGAGCCATTTCTTTACCTACATTGGCATCACTGATCCAGAAACCTGTGTTTGTTATTCTAGAAACAAGGACCCCTGGTTGAAACCAATATCATGAAGTCATTTTTAGGATATGCAGCTTCAGGTCTGTCTGATTCCAGTTTATACTTTTGAGTGACAGGGTCTGTCTCATATTAGGTGCCCTACACAGTTATTCTAACATTCTACCCACAATGCACTATTTTGGGGGCCACACAGCATAGGAAGCAAGAGTACAGAACGTTAATTGTTTGCCCTTCAGTAAGTTACTTACGATTTCAGTGTGTTAGTTGACGTAATGCTTATTTTTGTCCCCAGGATGTTGTTGTAAGGCCTGAATTAGTATTACTTGTTATTAGTACATTTTAGTGCCTAGCTCGCCTAAATATCTATAGGTACCACGCTGCTATGCTAGATGCTCAAAGAACCAATGGTTATAGACAGTTCCTTCAGTAACCAAGAGAGGTAAGTGTTACTAGTGCCTTTCTGCAGATGTCTGTTAGGTACAGCAGAAGTCTGTCCGACAGCATGCAATCAGGGAACAGCAAGCCCAGCCTTCAACACAGTTACAATTCAGCATCACCTGAACTTGAAGCAGCCCCAGCCATGGCTCTCAGGAATCTATAATCTTTTGATCATTTTGTCTCAAACATTCCACCTCTACTAACAATGTGCTGTGTCTCACACAGCAGAAGGTACAGAGCTAATTCAATCCTTATCACATGCTGGACTCTTGCTTTGTTTGCCCTTGAGATTCCAACACGGTAATGCACAACTGGTGATTACTGTTCTTCTGTCCCAACTTTGACTAGTTCCATGTCCTTGATTTGTAAAATACAAGTCCTATAGAATGTCTAGACTTTGGAATTTGCTTCCTTCTTATGGTTCATAGCATGCCCCCTCCCCAAATATGGAGCAAGAGCCACAGGCTGCATTTGATTCAGATGCATCTTTCCCTAGTAGGGATGTTCCCTAAGGAACATTGCTGTGTAGGAGGTACACAATGTACTACGCTAAGATAAATCAAAGTTCAGGTGGTCTGTCCCCATATGTCCATCAATGATGTTATCATCAACATTTCAGCTGATCTTTCACTGGTAATTACAAAAGATAGCATTCCAGTTTTATCATGGGTTTCACATTTGTAAGTTGGGAACTGGGAGAAGAAATGGTCAGAAAATGGGAACCCCATAAAGACTCTCACTCATAATCCTACCACTGGCAGGCATGTTCCCAAGGTCATTTGAGGCAGAAAATGTTCAGAATATGAATATTTTACTAGCTGGGTCATAGGATCAGAATTATCTAAAAGAACACAGTCCATGTGGTGTGCAATACTTTTTAAAGATTGAGCATTTGAGGTCGGAGAGATAGCTCAACAGCTAAGAGGACTGCATGCACCTTACAGAGCACTCTGGTTAGATTTCCAGAACAAAAATGACAGCTCACAACAGCCTGTAACTTTAGCCCCAGGGGACCTGATACCCTCATCTGTGGTGCACAAATGTACATGCGGGCGAGGCACAGACAAAGAAACAAATATATTTTTAGATAGCTGAACATTTCCCATAGTCCCAAATCATCTCCCATCAAGGGATTAACCATGAGTACTAGTTAATTTTATGTCAGCTCAACACAAGCCAAAGTCATCGCAGAGGATGGAGCCTCAACTGAGAAGATGCCTGTGGGCAAGCCTGTAGGACATTTTCTTAATTTGTGATTGATGGGCAAGGGCCCAGCCCATTGTGTGTGGTGTCACTTCTGGGTGGGTGGTCCTGGATTCTATAAGAGCAGACTGAGCAAGCCATGGGGAGCAAGCTAGTAAGCAGCACTCCTCCATGGTCTCTGCATCAGGATCCTGCTGTGTTTAAGTTTCTGTCCTGACTTCCTTCAATGATAAACAATAATGAGGAAGTATAAGCAGAATAAACTCTTTCCTCCCCAACTTGATTTCTGGTCATGGTGTTTCATCCCAGCAATAGTAACCCTAACTAAGACACCATGCCTAATCCTACTTAGTTCCCAAGTGGCTTATTTTCCCAACATGAACCATGAGCTTGATAGCAATTTGTATCATCTGGCTATGTGAGTGAGGACCTCTGGGCATGTGTGACTCCATGTAAAGGAACAAGCTAACAGTGGTGGCTGGGACACAGTAAGAAGGAGGAACCCCCATTGCTGTTTCAATATTATAAAACCCAAATAATTTCTGCTGCGGAAATCCTCCACCCCCTACTGTGGTAAATCTGTTAGAGAAGATTTTCTGATGATAAACAGTTTGAGCGTTCCGAACAGAACATCAGGATGGAAGCTACCTTCTTGTGAAGCTGCTCAGAGTACAAGACAAGCCTACGATGGACCACCTATGTGTCACTCTGAGGATGCTTTGGAGGAGCCCAACACACATTGCGTGATTATATGTGCAAATAAAATCCCTTTATGTGAATCAAAATTCTTCTTGAAGGGAAAGCATATGCAAATTTATATTTTGAAAATCCCCTATTAGTGATCACGGAAACATGTTAGTGCTTTTCTCTTGTGTCAACATAGTTACCCTCATAACTCAAATTAACAGCACAAGGGTTGTAATCTACTCTTTGGTGTTTCAGTTTTTGTAACTTTTAACAATTCAATGAAACATTAAATCTCAAGCTCATTACTTCTTAATGGAACCCATTCTTTGTATGGTAAAAAATTCTGAAACATGGTTTTGTTCAGAAAGCAGCTGACCCAAGCCCCACCTCAACAAGTTTTGCCTCATAAGTGGGGTTGGGCTCCAGGATCTGCTTTTATTTGTCTTTGCTTCCAGAGTGTTCATTGTAACAGGGACCAGTAGTCTTGCAGCCCTTTCTTTGAGTTTGTTATAAGCAATGCTAGTTATCCTCTTGTCTATAAGTGAAATGTCTCTTTTCTGTTCTCCACACAAATATTTCTTACATGGCACTGTATTTCCTGCACAGTTGTTGACAGAGGAAATAACTTCCCTTTCTGGACTAGCTTGTACCTCTGTGGTACTTTCCAGCTTGTAGGCTGGTTTCTCCTCTTTCCCCATCTCAGCTGCTCACCTTTCTCTGGAACAATCATGAGAAGGACATCCTTGAAAACAGAATATAAATGACTTAAAAGTAAGAGAAATATGGATGACATGGATGGAGTTTGAATTGGTGATCTGAAATATAAATGAAAAAAGAAATCAAGCAAAAACCAATTTAGAGAGTAGACAGGGAGCAAGGATGTCTACGCTCTAGTCCACCATCATTCTAAGAGTCCTAGCAATCGGACAAGAAAGGAAAACAGAGTGTTAGGTCAGAAAGAAAGAGAGAGAGGGGGAGAGAGAGAGAGAGAGAGAGATTGTCTTTTTTTCCCCTTCTTTATTTTGTATTTATCAAAAAAACATTAAAATGAATTTAAAATGCAGAAAAGTTAACAATAACTATAAAGAGGATAAGAATCATAAGCATGGCTTATCAAGGGTGGTAATGCAAATAAGATTGCTACACATATATTTACTTTGTGTTCATCTTTCCCTCTGAATTTTTTTTTCCATCCCTGTATATCCTTATTCAAGGTCCCTTCCCCCTCCCGAGAGATTGTCTTTATTCATGACAATTTGGTTCTCTGCATAAAGAAATCCCAAAGAATAGCCAAAAGAATTTAAGCTCTGACAGATGACTCAGTGAGCGAAAGCACTTCCCAAGCCTGACAAAGTGATTCAGTCCTCAGAACAGGGTGGAAGGAGAGAAAGAAGCATCTTCTGAAATTGTTCTCTGACCCCCACATGAGTGCTATGGTGCCTGTGAGTGTGTGTGTACATGTGTGCTCTTGTGCACACACTAAATAAATGTCAATGAGCATGACTGAATAAATGTAAAATTCTAAAATATTCTCCTGAATCTAACATATACGTATTTTCTTGCAATGAACAATTGAAATTTTAAAAGAACAATCTCTACATTAACAACAAAATATCTCTATTTGAGTGTAAATCTAACAAAATGTGTACTGAGCGTATATAAAGAAACCTACACATCTCCAATAGCACATCTAAGGGCTGGAGCTCTGTTTGGGTCATAGCTACTAAATGCAACAAGGATCCCAGACAGCCAGTTATTTTGTGGCTGTTAACTAGGTAATTCTCAAAATTCTCTGGAGAGACAGGATTAGAAAAGCCAGCATTGCTCTAAAGGAAAGGAACAAAGTTGAGGGCCCCTCCTATCTGCATGTGAGCCTTACTCTCAAGACACATTATGTGGTATTACAAAAGAGTGAACAGGTGGGCTGGTGAGCATTATAGAGAGCCTAGACATACATTCTTACAGTATACTGCTCTTTGAAGAGTGAACAAGGCAGTTTGCCAGACCAAAGGGTAGTCTCTTTAATAGATGTGTGGGAGCACTGAACACCACATCACAAAGGGAAAGAACTTACTGTACATAGACAAAGAACATCTCTCACAAACTTAAGCCAGATCATGAAACTAATTATAAAATGCAAAACTATAAAACTTCAAGAAGACAACATGAGAGAAATTAGGTTACCTTTTGTTTGGTAATGTCTTTACATTTAAAAAAAATTACATTATTATTTAAGTTGTCTGTGTGTGTGTGTGTGCATGCCTATGCATGTGCATATGCACCTATGTGAATGCATGTGTGTGTGAGGGAGGGGGAGAGGGAAAGAGAGAGCATGTTCACACAGCCATGGCATCTCTTTGCTTGTTAATGTCTTTTTAAAAGCATTTTTTAAAAAAAAAAAAAAATAGAAATTCTAGTGTACAAAATAGTGAGTTTCACTGTGACGTCTTCATTCGTGCATATCATCTTCTTATATTTACCTCCCACTGGTGTTATTTATTTATTTTCTTATCTTATTCATGATGAATCAGGGTCTCATGAGATCCAATAAGGCCTAGAACTCCTGACTACCTTGCCTTCACTTCCCAGCTTCTGGAATTTACAGTTGTGGGCTACTATGGCTCGGCTGTGCCCTACCACATCTGCGGTTTTGTGCTACAACATCTAGCTCAGTAATTTCTTTTTAGATGGAACACTGACAGCATGATCCATTAAATAATAAATTTGGTGCTGGACTCCCTGTTAACAAAGAGAAATGAAATATAATGAATACAGAGAGCCTTGGAACGTATAGTCATAGAAGCACTATTCAAGTCAGCTTTCAATAAAAACAAAAAAAAATCCATTAACTATAAATGGATAAAAAACCTTGAACCTAATGAGCCACTGACAAGTCCAACAACATGAGTGGGTCTTAAGAGCACTGTGCTGTGAGTAAAAAGAGCTGAATGCTGAGTAAACCAAAAGACAACAACAAAAAACCCCACAAAACAACAACAAAAAACCAAACCCATATTCTCCCCTGTGTGTGAAGTACTGGGTATGGGAGGTCCTTGATAGCCCAGGATACCGAATGGTGAAAGAGAATGAGTTAGAGAAACTTTTGGGGGTGATGCAAGCATTTATGTCTCACTCAGTATCCCAGGCTGGCCTAGGTAGCAATTCTCCTGCCTCAGTCTTCTAAATCCTTGGATTACAGACATGAGCTCACATGCCTGACCAAGGGAGTTTATTTTTCACTAAGTCATAACTGTACACATAAGCATGCTCGTTCATCTCCATGGAGACATCTCAAATCATACTAAAAAGCCAGGGAAGTTTTCCTTATACACACACATTCACAGGGAAGGAGGATGCAGAGGGATGGGGCAGGAAGGATTGGGAGTGTTCAGGACTAGGAGTGTGAGATAGGACAGATACTGGCAGTGGAATGAATCTGTGCTGGGAGTGTTCAGGACCAGGACAGGGTGAGATAAAACAGAGATACTGGCAGTGGAATGAATCTGTGAATACAGAAAGGGAAACAAATGATGATTCACTGGGGCTCAGGACTTGGACAATTGTTAATCAGATGGCAAGCTTTGCTGATACTGTATCATAAAGCCATTGTGTGTGTCTAACTATTGCACTTGATAGCATAAAAGCATTATCTAGTTGGATTACTGTTACAGTTGTTTTTCAGTTAATTTGTTTCAATGCTACCTTACTGATGAGGCTCAGCAAAGCTAGGAAGAGCACAGGACAAATACGAGTGCTACAGGCTTAATATTTTGCTTATACTTCATGTATGTATTAATATAATAAATTATATCATAAATATTATAATAAGCATATAATAACAGCATAGCAAAAATAGAATGTGCAGCTCAAAGTGGAGACTATGAAGACAGGTGTGGAAGCTGATAAATGGAGGCATCAGCATTTAAGTGTGTTTCTTTAAACCATAAAATCAATTAGCAAGTATAAATGCTAACTGATGGAAATGAAAACCTGGGAGAGCAGACAGAGCTTACCCGATGTCTGACAAGAAAAGAGGCATCAGGATAGAGTCCTTCCATACCTTTATGAATAGTTACCACCGAGGTGTTGGAATTCATGTTGATGTGTTTACTCTGTGTGTGTTCAGGTACATGAGTATAGAGGCCAGAGGGATTACCCTAGCTGCCATTCCTCAGCAGCTATCCACTTTGGGTGGCCTAGGTACACTCACTCTACAGACATACGTACAAGGCTGACTGACCAGCAAGCCCCAGGGACTCACCTCTCTGTCTCCCCAGGCCTAGGATTAAAAGCATTTTTTACTGCACTTAAATGATTTACATGGTTCTGGGAATTGAATCCAGGTACTCGTACTTGTATAACACATTACAAAATAAGCCATCTTTCCAGCCCCTCAGATGCACCACAGTTTTAATTGTAGCAAAAGCAGGTTTAAAAACACAACCATCGTAGATTGCTTCTGGGAGGGAGCCCTAAGGGGTGGCTGAGAGGTAAAGTTTTAGTTTTAAGCTGACATCCTTTGGAGCTATCCAAAATGATTTTTAAAAAACCATATTCATGGATAGCATATACAATAACAATATGTAGCTAAGGAACAAATGCATAGATAAGAATTATCAAGAGAGAGAAAAGGTTAAACATCCAGAACATATTGCTGTTAGGCAGAGGAAAATTCCAATGGTGTTTATTACACAAGTGAGATTTGTAAAAACAAATTAAGACGGTAGTTTAAACATATCTGAAGATGTGAAAGAAGATAAATATGAATCTATTGAGTCAAATCAAACTGGTAACATTGGAAGGGTTCAGGCCTCTTTTTGGGGCTATTAAAACTTCCCTGAACACCCTTTACAGAGAGAAACAAAGAAAAACAGGCAATCGCTCAATTTCTAAACACAGAGTGTATGTCCTGAACCCCATCTGAGAAAGGCTGAGGGACAGGAAGGAGGTGATACCCTGCCCCAGGCCAGTTCCATCCACTCCTACAAAATGAGACCTATTACAAATCAAGTCAACGTCGCTTCTCTTTAACACAGTGATTTGTTTTTACCACAGGAAATTCAGAAAATAACATGGGAGATAAAAATTATCCTCAGCACCATCACTCAGAGACGGCCATTGTGAACACTCGGGTATGTAATTTTCCAAGACCATTTTATTTTTAAAAAAGCAAGAATGGCATCATTGTCTACATCCTGTTTTGCGACCTGCTTTTGAAAGGGCTCATCACACTTGTCTTTTCCTGCCACTGCCTTTATCTCCCTTCTCAGCCATCAAGCCTCCTATTAGGGCTCTGTATTTTCTGTCCCTTCTGTTATACACCAGTCTATTTCCAGTGCCCTTTGCACCCTAGACAAGTGTGAAAACATCCTGGATCAAGGTCATAATCCTAACTAAACCCTTGCACTAATTTTTGTCAAGGTTAAATTCCTGCAGGTGGAATTTCAGGCGTATAAGCATTCAGCGTCCTCCGTCACCAGCTGGCCCCTCAGAGCAGCAAAGGGGCTTGTATTCCCTACAGGAAGGTTTCTCACCCTCTGTCCTTCCCAAATTTGTTTATTAAAAAAATATTTTTTTACCTTTAAATTCCGCTTTTTTGTTTAGCTGGTGATGTATGTAGAAAATCTGAATATCTGGGGATTATACACATTCACAAAAGGAAAATCCCCTAAAACCCCAGCAGCAGTAGATGGATGTGGCTCTGTTGGAAGCGCTTTCCTTGAATGTACAAAGAAAGACCTGAGGTCCACCTCCAGCACCCACAAAGCCAGAATAATGGTTCAGGCTCATGACTCTGCCAGTTGGGACATGAGGTCTGGATGATTGGAAGTTCAATCCTCTGCTACATTAGGATTTTAAGGCCAACCTGAACTACATGAGACCTTGTCTCAAAAAAAAAAAAAAATCCAAAACAAACTAAAACTGAAATCACAATAAACAAATATCTAAACCAATAGAAAAGCATTATAAATAGTTTCTGTTAACATTACCAGGGCTGTAATATATAAACACATACTTAAAATATCCAGACTACTTAACCTGTTAAATAACATCATTATTTCCATGAACACTACACTGTGAACTATACTTAAAAGTATAATTTCTTTATATTTACTAAAGTTAGGCAATTAAATAAAATATAAGTAAGTAAATACAATTTTGAGAGATTATTAACTGCCACCTACATATTTACCATTAATTCATATAATTACTATTGGCCAAAAGAGTTATTTTTGATTTTTAGTAATTATAACTTAAATTATAACTATATAATATATGACATATATTATAATGATAGATGTATATTGAGTTGTTTATGAATTTAGAAGAATTGCAATTACATTTACTGATTGATGGATTGGTTGATTGTGTGTATATGTGTCACACACACCACGTGTGGAGCTCAGAGGACACCTTGTAGGAGATGATTCTCTCCTTCCACCGTGCGGGTCCCAAGGATCAAATTTAGACGGTCATGCTTGGCAGCTCCTTTACCCATTTGATCTCAACTGCCCTCATGCATTTTAAAGCTGGGATTCTATAAGAGGTATTCAATGTCAAAATTAGGCACATTTTTTAGGCTTCCAATCTATGGTGATAAGACTGATTTACACTCTCAGCATTGAAGAAAAGTTATTGTGTTTTACTTCTTTGCCAATAGAAAAAAAAGAGGGAAGGGGAGGCCAACCTTGCCTACCCATTAGGTGAAAAGTGGTAATAAGACTATTTTAATTTATACCTGTTAAAATATATTAGATTTATTAACCACAGCTTCTAATCCTATAGTTTGGTTTTTCTCATAATCTGCCAGAGATTGTTATATAAGGCATATATATTTAATGCACACATCATTGTGTCATATGTTGTAGACATTTTCTCATTTTAGCTTTTGCACTTTCCCCCTTTGTTTGTGGCATGCTACACACGAGGTCCATAATTGTATCTTCTCAGTTTATTAATCTGTCTCTACAGAAATGTATAACTGTTGAAACTTGCTCACTATTAAGGGTAAATGATTTTAATTTCATTTGTTATTGTTGCGTGTGCTCACGATGTGTGTGTAAAGGTGTTTGGAGAACTGTGGAGCTGGCTCTCCTTTTACTATGTGAGTTTTGAATTCAGGTTTCTGGCTTTGCACTGCAGTTCCTTTACCTGCTGGACCATCTCAGAGGCCACAGAGATTCTAAACATATATAAAAAAAAATCATAGCAGCGGGCTGGAAAGATGGCTCAGCGGTTAAGAGCACTGACTATTCTTCCAGAGGACCTGAGTTCAGTTCCCAGCATCCACATGGCAGCTAACAACTGTCTGTAATTCCTAGATCTGACACCCTTACACAGTTGTACATGCAAGCAAAACACTAACTCACATAAAATGAGAAAATTAAAATACTTTTTTAAAAAAAATCATAGCAACAGTGTAGTGGCGCTAGTACAATTGACATTGATAGTTCATTTCCCTCACTTTGTTTCCTTCCTGACCTGTCCTGTTTTGTATTATTCATATGAAAACACAAACTTGTTTGTTTCCTGTTTCTCCCCAGCGTGATCTTTATCCTGAAGCCAGGTAGGGGTGAGGTGGGAAGGGGAAGGGGAAGGGTTTTATCACGCATGGTTTCCTATACTCATGGCATGTACAAGTTGTCACAGCATTAGATATCTTTTGCTTTGTGTTTGAGACTTTTACAAAAGTGGCTTTATAATTAATCTGTGCAAACATTTTGTGACTTGCTTTTATTTTTTTAAATCATTAGTTTATTGTGAGGCTGAAGTCCCTAGTTAAAACAAACAAACAAACAAAACCATTATTCGGTTAAGTGACTTATTTTATTTATTCTCCCTCTCCTAAGGATCTCTAGTTCTTAGTTTTGAACAGTGCCCATAGAACAATGCAGCAGTTTCTCCAAGAACAAGCAGAATCTATGTGTTTAAATTATATTGTAGGCATACAGGGAAATGGCACTGAGGATCCCAGCTTGATACCCAAGAATCGAGGTCACGTTCTCACCAAGAGGTATCACTAGGTGTTTATTTTACTCATGGAAGGAAGCTAAGTGGGTCTTTTTTGCCTTAATTTTTTTTTCTTGTGACTTTTAGGATATTTGGGACTGTATGACTTTTCCCACTGTGATTGGGTGGGCATTTAGAAATGTCGTCCCATTTCTAACACCAACCCAAATGATAGTTTACCTAGAAATGTGTCAAACAAAAGTTATGCAAATCTGTACAGAGCTAGGAACTTTATTGAAAGATACTTTTAAAGTGTTTAGAAGAGAGTGAGCCATCAGTCACTAATTAGGATGACTCTGGCACAGAGGTGTGTCTTCTCCCTACAGCTCCAACAGTCAAATTGGTTTTCGATCAATATTCCACCAGAAACTTTACAAGATGTTTCTAAAACTTGGTGGATGAGAGCAATGCTCGTGAATAGAAAAAATATCAACAAAGGGAATCAATAAGATGTTGTAAGGAGGTTTTTAGCCCCATCTGGGCCAGAGGCCCACACTGGCTGCCCATGGCTGCCTTTTTTTTTTTTTTTTCAAAAATGACTCAGACGCTTATATTAATTTTATCTTGTTTGGCCTATGTCTCAGGCACATTGCTAGTTAGCTCTTTTATCTTAATTTAACCTATTTTTATTCATTTGTCTGGCCATGTGGCCCGGTCCGTGGCTTACCTGGTTTTTTATTACATGGTTTTTCTTTGGCAGCTGGATCGAGTCTGTCTGACTCTACCCTCTTTCTTGTGCCTGTCTTTGATTTTTTTATTTACTTCTATGATGCTCAACACAGGCCAACACAATTTTTTATATGGCAAAGAGACCTCAGTAAAAGCTGCAGTGGCTGTGAGATCACAAAGGAGTACACACGTCCATACAGGACGAGACACAGAGACACATATACCACACATACAGAAGCACACCAGACACCAGACAGACACTGTGGATCACTGGAAAGAAGGCCACTCAGTGGAAGGTGGTGACATCTGATTATTCCATCAAATGTGAAACTGTTTCCTCCCTTCACATCTGTACCCTAATATCAAGTCTATGTTGATAAAAAATTTAACAATCAGAGGCAGACTTTAAAACTGTTAAAGGGGAGAATAGGAAACTAAATAAAGATGATTATTAAATTGGAAAGTCGAGTGTTGTATAATAAAAATTCTAAATACCATATCTCTCCCATGACTGAAATTCTATCACATATTCTGAAGTCTGTTCCTGGAGGCCTCATATTCCCTGAACAGAACCACACACAGAAACTACCCCTGTGCAGAAACCACGTTACTCCTCCTTGCCAGGACTTTATTCCTTATTCTTCCTAATTTATTTTTAAACAATAATTTAAGAATAATTTTGAGAAAAAAATCAGTATTAATTATATTAACATTAGATTTATAGTCATACATTATTTTTGAACATGTGGCAAAACTTGAATTTGTTTATTTATATGTGTATGTCATGTGCATGCACACACACCCCAGCACACCTGTAGAGATCAAGAACAGTCTATGGATGTCCATTCTCTCCTTCCACAATGTGGGGTCCAGGGACTGAGCTTTGGCGGTCAGGTTTGACTGCAAATGCCTTCACTCAGTGAGCCATCTATCTCCCTGATGCAACCTTTCTCTGGATCGCAAGAACCCTGTGCAGGATGTCTCTAGATCCTGTTCTTCACAGGCTTTCTCACGACAGTCAGCAATCATTTCTCCTTTTGACATGTCGATGGCACAAATTAGTGGGTTTCTCTTTTCATTGTGGAGTATATCCGTGTGTGTGTGTGTGTGTGTGTGTGTGTGTGTGTGTGTGTGTGTGTGTGTGTGTGGTGTGGTGCATGTGGGCATGCACATGTACACACAAACACTAGTAATAAGTTTATATAGAATTTCTCTCTGTCTCTCATTTTCAGACAGGTCCTTACTATGTAGAACACATTGGTTTCCACCTCACTATCCTTCTGCCTCAGCTTTCCAAATGCTGGGATTATAAGCATGACCTCTCTATGCCTGACTTGACAGTTGATTTCTTGTACACAACTCACAATTTCATATGAAACAATATGCACTTATTACAAAGAAGAATGTAACTAACACAGGAAATTATACAGAAAAACATTCCCGGGCTGGAGAGATGGCTCAGAGGTTAAGAGCACTGACTGTTCTTCCAGAAGTCCTGAGTTCAATTCCCAGCAACCACATGATGGCTCACAACCATCTATCATGACATCTGGTATCCTCTTCTGTATACTGTATACATAATAAATAAATAAATCTTAAAAAAAAAAATTGTGATTGCTGAATCCACCTTTAAAAAAAAGAAAGAAAGAAAGAAAGAAAAACATTCCCATGATTTGAATGTCCAGAGGCAGCTTCTTGATTATTTGAATTGTACATTTTCTTCTGTGTGGAAATGTGCATGTTTTTAAATGGGATATGGATTTGACAGAGTCCGTGGGAGCAAAGGTACTGGCCCATGTCCTTACACTATGGTTGGCAAAGTTTGCAAACTATATCTCATTTGTCAGTGTCCTTATCTCTTGAGTCTCCTTCTCTGCCTGCTGAAGTGGAGGCGCCAATGATTAGCAGTTGGCATCCTCTCACAGAAGACTAGCTAGTGAGGCGGAGTCTAACAGCCTCTGCAGGAGCACTGACTGACATTTTGACTGTGAGACTTTATTTTTTTTTTAATCACTAAATATTTTATCATAAGCTCCTTTCTTATCTTGCAGACTTGAACATGCTTTTACAACTCTCCTCGATATGCCTGTGTGTATGTGTCTGAGTATTAGCATGTGTGAGCTTGCCTTCATCTGACAAGGGCATGGGAGTTGGTTACTGTATCTCTCTGTACTTTAGGCTTTCTAGGTTCTCAGAAGAAAAACCGGTTTGGACTGATTTCTGAAAAGTGCTTCAGGATCCCTGATCCAAGCCACCAAGTTGCTCGCTAGAAAGGCTGTGGCAGCATCAGATGCCTCCTGTGATGGGACCATGGTCTCTACCACCCAAGACAATCCCAGAGATGGGTTGATTCCTCCCCAAGAGGATCCCATCATCCCTCGGCAAGTGCTTTCCAGAGCCAGGGTGCAGACTAGTGCCAGAGCCACAGAGAGCTCGTGTTCAGAATGACATGCATGGGAGGAAAGTCAAGAGAAGACAGCAGCAAAGAAATCACTGAGCAGAGGCTAGTGTCACGGACAAAGTCTATCAGCCATACCAAGACAGGACTCTTCCAAGGTTGGGTGAAAGTCATCATGCTTGAGTATAAATGGCAAAGAAGCATTGCTGAGGTGGTGGGGGAGGCAAAGCCTACGTGTGGGTTCAGCATCATCCAGGAGCAGAAGAGAACACACTGGAGTGCAGTAATGCAGGAACGCAGAGGAAACAGACATAAGCCTAGGGGGAGCTGGGATTTCATTGCTAACACCAGGATGACCCACCGCATGCGTTTAAGCGCCAACGTACCTTTTACAAAGATCACTGCAAATGTTGCATGGAGAAGACTGGGAAGGAAGAGTTGAAGGCAGGGGTCTTAGGAGGAGGAGAAGCAAGAGGCTGTGGTTGAGACAAGGGTGTTGTCAGCAGATGGGGAGCTTGAATGGAAACAGTGAGGTGCCACCAACATCTACATGTGTGATGACCGTCGGAGGGGCGGGCACATACAGCGGGAAGAGCCACCTCAACCTTTCTGAAGAAGATTAGAATCTGTGTTCAGAATCAGAGTCCCATCTTTGGCAAGCATCAGAAACCCCACTCACGTTATGTAAACTCACAAAGGCAAATGCTTGTTTGGGCAGCATGAGCTCGTATACAAGCCAAGAATGTGGCATTGTGCTTGGCTTTTTAAAGCATGGTTCTGGCGATCACATTAGGGTCATCATGCTTGTTCAACAAGCACTTTGCTAGTGCGGCTATTTCCTCAGCCCACGTCTGAGACTTTTAGAAGATGGCTCAGACTAAAAACGGCCAGCACTAAGCTTTTGACCTTCTCACCACCCTGCTAGGCCCTGACCTTTCCCAATGCTATACCATCCTAGACAGCCACCCCATCTTTCTTGGCAAATCTGCAACTAATTTCTATTAGTGCCATCATCAACATGATGGCATAATTGGACATGTCCTGTGGCCTCCATCTCTGATATTTTACTTGATCTGAACTCTCTTCTCTCTCACTGAGACACCTGCAGGGTCCCCTCTGGTCTCTCCATTCCTTCTCATATCCTCCAATCAGGCCTTCTCAAAGGGATCAAGTCATCCACCTATGACACTGAGTCTCCACTGTACATGGACTTCACTATGCCCAAGGCAGCCCCTCAACCCATTACTCTATTTTACAAGCAAGAATATAGACTAGACAGATTGGCTGGGTCTGCCCGAGGTCCTTTAATTGAATGGGAAGTGGGAGGGGACAAATATAACCTACTATCATTCCAGGGTGACTTTTGGGACCCCAGACCTCCATATTCTGTTCACTATTCTTCGGTTATGATTGTACAGTTACAGAGTGACATGAGTGCCTGTTTCATGAGCAGACAGATGAGCTTCTCATGTTAAACTCAAGGACAGATTGTGGCCCTGGTTTGGGTTGTGTGTGCCAGTGAGCTGGAATGGCCACCTAACTCAACCATGGGTGGCACATGTTCAAAATGATGAGAGACAGAGAACCTGGGAGCTTCATGGACCCTTCCATTTATAAACGGAGGTGTTACTCAAGTTATTGCCAGAGATGTGGAAGTGAAATGGTCCTTGTACCAGAAAAAGAAAGTGTAATTCTCAGCAGAATCTTCGTCTTGTTCAATATAACATACTAACCTTGCTATGACCCAGAAAAATCTGATTTTTCTCATTAAAGGCAGGCCAGTGAGCTGGAGTCTTTCCAAGGCAGACTTCTCCTGGTGCAGTAGACCCCCAAACCCATTGAACTCAGGCAGTAGGCTGCTTTCATGACCACATTCTCCTCCACAGAGTCCAGGATTTGAGGTTTGCTCATCGACCACACTTAAGTAGCGCGGAACTGAACAATTCTCCCTTATGAGAGCCAAAACCATGCTAAGCTGTTCTTACCATTCCGAAGGCTCTGTGAAATGGTGAGACCTCCTCAGGTCACCTGATAGAACTACCTTTACCTTGCTTCTCCTCTTCAGTGTAATGGGGACTTTGACAGGTGACCCCTAAGTAGCGCCAACCCCACAGTTAGCTTTCCCATGAGCCTGCTGCAGGTTTATGGAGGTGCTGGGGAACAGTAGGGCTTGAGGGGAACCCAGACCTATGCTCAGACCTGCCAAGACATGGAGTAAAACAACCTTGTGCATCCAAAGTTTCTGGGTCCCATTCCAGGACTAATAACAGTGTGATCACCAGCCTGCTTCTGGAACAATGAGAGACATTGAAGATGAGGCCGGAACCTGGGCATAAGACTCTGCACAGGCACACGGTGTGGGGAAGATGGGGCATGAGCACAAAAGGCAAGAGTAAATATTTTATTAGGCACTTAGACATCCAGAGAATCTTGGTCTGCTTTTTGTTGATTTTTCTTAAAGACAATCATATTATGTTGCCCCCCCAAAAAACCTTAAAGGTAGATTTGGACTCCTGTATTCTAAGATAAAGCAAAGAACCAGCTTCCCATTGAGACCAAGAGAAGAGCTGACTTCTGTTTTCCCCTTTGCCTCCCAGACCCCTTAGTGCTTGAAACAAAGTAAACACAGCACATCTTTCTCTTTTCTGAATGGAGGAGTGAATCAATCAGTTGGTCAATTCAGGAAAACTCAAGCATCAAAAATGGGCATTTCTTCACCTCCCAAACACCCTACTACCACACAGAATGTATGCTTTAACTTACAAAGGTACAAATATGTCATTCATCTCCGGCCAGCATCTGTCTGTACAGATGTAATTAGCTATTATCTTGGACTGACACATTGACCCAATATTCAGTGTTGCCCTGTATCACCACATCTCAGACTCCCAAGAGGCAAATACAATCTGCTGGTTTTGACGACAGGACTTGCCATATTTCCAGAAGTCTTTGCCCTTTAATGCGGACTGCCCATCTTTAGTAGTAGCAATTGGGGAATTTAGCACAGATTTCTGGAGGGGCAAGAAGGGAAACTGTGGCTGTGCTTGGTGCCCCATTTACATACACTCTAAGGAGATCCAGGACAAGACTGCCAAGGAAGGAGGACGTAAGACACACCTTTAATAAGTAAGTCACTGGGCTGGAGGGTTTGCAGCATCTCTGTGAGGCTGCCAAAAAAAAAAAAAAAAAAAAAAAAAAAGCTGAGCCACTAGTAGGGCAGGACAGGTTATTGTTATTAAAAATGGCTATTTGAAAAGGAAGGAATTTAACTGTCAAACTAGCAGAATGATATCTCACTTGCATTTCAAAAGATCCCTTCAGCTTTAGCAGATAACATTTAAGATGGATGGAGGCAGCTCACTCAGTGAGGAGGACCACCATCATCGGAAAGTATTGACGGGCAGTTTTCCCTCTCAGGAGAAAAAATATGAATGAAACTGGTGAAATTCACCTAGTCTAATAACACCACAGTGTTTCCTTTAACTAAGAACCACACATATGGAGCTGTGGATGTTCTGTTGGTAGAATGCTTGCGTAGTGTAAGCCAAGTCCTGGGGTTGATACTCAGCATCTCATAAACTGGGTATGGTGGCACATATCTGTAACACCAGCACCCAGGAGCTGGAGAATCAGGAGTTCAAGGTCATCCTTAGCCTCACAGCAAGTTTTAGGCCAGCCTGGGCAACTAGAGACTCTGTCTCCAAAAAATATTTCGGGGTTCAGTCTCCTTAGTGACTACGATGAAATTGAAAATATTGCCCCCAGAAAATAAGCTTATCATAAAGATGCCAGTTCTAAAAAGTGACTGCCTTTTGTTTTTGAACTATAGTAAGAAAGCTTACTTTTATTACTATTAAAATTAGAATATAAAAAAATTAAAAAATAAGAATTAAGAACTGGGTGTGGTGGTGAACACCTTTAATTCCAGCACTTGAGAGGCAGAGGCAGACAGATCTCTGAGTTAAAGGCTAGCCTGGTCTACAGGGTGAGTTCCAGAACAGCTAGGGTTACATAGAGAAACACTGTTTTGAAAAATAAAAGCAACAACAACAAAGTAGAAATTTAGGAATTGGAAAGATGGCTTAGTGGTTAAGAGTACTTGCTGCTCTTGTGGAAAATTTAAGTTCAGTTCCCAGCATCCATATGGCAGCTCACAACTTTTTGTAACTCCAGCTCTGGTCTGGTGCCCTCTTCTGGCCTCCAAGGGTACATGTGCACATGTGGCAACCCCCCTCCAATCCTGCCCCCTAGAGAGAAAAAGAGAGAGAGGGAGGGAGGGAGGGAGGGAGGGAGGGAGAGAGAGAGAGAGAGAGAGAGAGAGAGAGAGAGAGAGCCTTTATATGCTAAATTTGGCACCTATTTTCAGGATCCCTTTTCCTGGCAAAGCCTACAACAGATTCACAGACTTCTGCTTAAGAACAAACTAGCCCAAAGCTCTGGGGATTGTTTCCTTATGAGTCACTTTATTTCCCAGGCAGGAAAGTCTGTTCTCTGGCCAAAGACCACATCACAGCACTGGCCAGCAAATATGGTTGTCAGGGAGCCAGATGCCAGAGGATAAAACTCTCAGCTACCGTCATCACTACTTACAATGCAGCTCGATGCCAACCCCCTTCTGCCCCCTAAATAAGCATCTTGTGTTCCCAATTAATTGCCATTCCTTGGTGAGATTAAAAAAAGACAGCCTTCAGTTACATGATGAAGCTCAGAATAGCTTTGCCTGTGGTGTGCTATTTTGTCTTCGAATCACAGATCTCTGTGTAATCATTTTTTAAAAAATCAAAGCAAACTAGGTAAGTCCAATATTTGTGCAGTCTTGAGGATGACCATTGTGCCATAGAGTCATGGGAAGATGTTTACATTATGATGGAAAAAGAAGGAAAAAGAATGACCAAAGTAATGTCTCCCACACAAACTATGCCCGGGATAAACCAAAGTGAGCAGGTCTTGGGACCAACGTAAGCAAAGCCAGCAGAATCGCGGTTTATGTCTGTTTTCAGCATTACCTTTGAGGTTACATAATTTTTACAGATTTAAAGTCAGGAGACAAATGATACATCTGTGTTAAATTAGCTTACCCTCCCCGTGGCTCTCCCTGGTCTCAGCAACCCACTCCTGTGGCTTCCCTTGTGACTGGCTTTGAGGATATAGGACCCGGGCAGAACTAACAGAACCCCTGGAATCAGACAGCCACAAACCCCAAGGCTGGCATTAGAAAGAGTAGGGAAGTCACCATCAGCATTTTCAGCATCCATCCTATTTTCCTTCAGGCACACTCACACAGACACACAGAGACACACACACACACACACACACACACACACACACACACACACACACACCAGTTTCTGCCCTCAGAAGAGGCAAGCTTCTGTAAATGGGGAAGTGATAGGGGCTCCATGTCTAAATTCATTGAGTTTGTGGAATAGACATGTTGTCTTTTTTTTTGAAGCTATTAGAGAGATTGATGTTTACATTCACATCACCCACAGACTGAGTCAGATGTAAATGGCTTCTCTGTGGTGACCAATTAGCGGTGAGAAAACATTACAGTTCCCTCAGCTGCCAAGACCCTGGGCTGGCCCAACTTCCACCTGGCATCTGTAGTCCTCATTCTATCCCCATGAGAGCATGAAGTCAGCTACTCCCACGGCAGCTACCGAGAAGACTGTGGCTAGGTTCCCTACCACAGAAGAGACAGTTCCAACACAGAGAGGCTCCACAAGTTAATTCAGGGTCAAGGTCAGATCCAAGAGAACTGCCTACAGGTCTACCTTCAGAGCTCCGCTGAACTCTTCTTGTGGAGCTCCCAACAGATTCTTGACCAGCCCTTCTTGGGGCAAGGGGAAGTGAGCAAGAGCCTAAGGGGCCCACCCTGCTCTCTCACTCCAGTGCTCCTTCGAGTCTGGGCACACAAATGATCTGGCTTCCTTTCCTTCTGGATCAAAGCATTCTGAAGGACCATGGGGACAGCTCCACAGTCTGATCACATGGACTTCTGTTGAAATGAGTGATTGACATGCAAGGCTGGTTTTCATAACTACTCTTCTGTGCTCCTCAGGCTTGGCACAGTGTCTTGATCTCTGACTGACCCAACATATAACGGCTGAGGGGTGACAGAGAGTTGCAGAGCCAAAGAGGCAGAGGAATGTGAGGAGACCTTGACCCCAAAGGTGTCAGGATCCTAGGGAGGGACCAATGTGGGACAATCTAGCCAGTGGCCTAGAGGAACAAGGGAAGGTTATCACACTAACAGTCCACCATGCATAGAAACAGGCTTTGCAGGATCATGTCCTCAGGCAAGCAGGCGCCAGAGTCTCCCGGGGGTAGAAACTCCCTTAACCAGAGGTTGTAGGTAATGGGCTATGTCTTCCTTGAGAATAGCTCAGAGCTCATCGCATGCAGGCCCCTGAATCTGTGTACAGCCTGTTCTCAGTAACCATCTACCCCATTGCTCCCCAACTCCTGTCCCCCGGCTCCCACTACCTAGCCTTTTCTCTGCTAAGGTCCAGACTAATGTTGCTTCAGACTAATCCCAAGGACACGAGCCCGAGTGTGCATCTCAGTCTTACCCGTTCCCAGCCCTGGGCCCCTGGGCAGGTTTCTTCACTAACAGGAATGTTTGAGGACCAGCTGAGACCAGGGCTCCCTGGTAGATTTCTAGGTGCCTGAGTCTTAGTCACTCTGCACTGCTTGACCTGAGTGCACGCTGTACCCACAGAACCATCAAGGTCTGAGGAGTCTGAGAGGTAGTTTATCACCACTCCCACTGCCCCATCCAAATAATTACAGTTGGAAACAGAAGCTCAGAAAGAGGAAGATGTCCAGCCAAGGCACCCGGCCAGGGCTCCGCTCGAGAAGTGCAGTCTCAAAGATGAATGAGCCCTACACAGCACAGTCCATCTCCAGCACTCTATGAGCTTATGGCTCTTCCTCCAGTCTTCTCCTGTCCATATCATCAGCAGCCTATGTTTGGCTGATCCTAGGCTGTGGCTCTGCTATATGCCAACATGGACTTCCCCACCCTCAGGTCAGCTTCTAGAAAGTTCCTAACCCACAAGTGTTCAGCTGCCTCTAATCTGAACCTTCTATCTCAGTGGGCCAGTGGACCTCTCACCCTCAGGGCCCCCTTACCCTAAATGTTGCCGGGCTTCTGACATTGGAACATGATTTATCATCCACAAAATTCATACTTCAGAACTGTGTAACAAAGTTACAAAAAAAAACCATAAATAAATAAATAAATCACAAACCCCATTTCATAATGCTTTAATTACATTTATGATTTTGTATTGGGGCTGCATTCATAGCCGGCAACAGGCTGAACGTGCCTTCTTTAGAAACTGACTCCCTCTGAAACTCCCACCTAAAGTGAGGTGGTACCTTTACCTGCAGCCAGGGTGACCACATCTGCCCTTCTCTAGGACAGTAACAGGTCACTGACAGCTCCTGCACTCAGCAATATCCATCAGCACCCTCACAGGGCCCAGCTAGATTCCATAGGGGTAGATACCACAGGGGCAGAGCTGGTGCCAGGCAGGAGCACCAGCCATTCTATCATCCATTCATCCATCCATCTATCTATCTATCTATCTATCTATCTATCTATCTACCTACCCACCCACCTATCATCTATCCACCTATCTATACAATCTCTCTATATCTTTTGAGATATAGTCTCACTATATAACCTTGGCTGGCTTGGAATTTACTATTTAGACCAGACTAACCAGAGGTTCCTGCAGATCTGTCTTCCTCTGTCTCCTGAACACTGGTATTAAAGATGCGTACTGCTATGTCTGACTGCGCTCATCTTTTAAAACTCCTATTCATCCCCCAGCTCTGACCATCTTGTCAGCTATCCTTCCTCTAGTCTGGAGATGTTCTTCATCCCCTTGTGCCCCTCATTCCAAGCCTACACATAGGAATGGGATTGGCAAGCCTGGGCCCCAGAGAGCAAATGTCTCTGCCCATCTCAGATGTAAACAACACTCTTCTCCCATTCAACAGAGCCATGCCATGCCATGTCAGAAATCCACTCAGCATCCTGCCCCCTACTGGCATGGTGAATAAAGACCTCTGCAGAGGAGGTCTTCCTACACCATGACCAGTGCAGGACAGAGCTGGAAAAAGTCTCCCCCTAATCCAGAACTGCACTCTGCCCACAGGAATTAAGCAGAAACAATCCATTCCCAGATCATGTCAGCAGCCCAAACCTTGCTGCCTAAGAGAAGACTATGCAAACTCTAGGGCTCTCTGCAAGAGTGTGCATACCATACCATGGATGACAGCCGCTCCAGGCCTCTCTCCTCATCCCTTGTAAGCCTTTCTTTGACCATTTATTAGCAGCCTCTAGTCAACAGCTACATGTTCAGAGCACTCAAAGGCTCCAGGAAACACATCAGGAGCCCTGGTCTTGAAGGTCAGAGTGATTTAACCCAGAAAGCACAGAATACCTAACACCCTGTGGATACCACCATTCCCTGCATTTGTTGTGCAGACCAGATGTGTAGCATCCGGGTGTCAGGTGTACAGAGGCCAACAGGTAAAGATGACAGGGTCTCCCAAGAACTTTTTGCTGCAGAGCTGAGAAATGAGCATCCTTTTGGTGAGAGGGGACTGGAAGCCCCGCTGTCACCTTGGAGGAGACTTTGCTCTGCAGCAGAACCTGCGTTCCATCTTGTGGTTCTATTTAGTAGATAGATCTCTGCTTGAGGGGGCTATGGCTACTGTTAGACACAGTGGGAAAGCAGAACACGGGCAATCAGGCCCCTGGCTCACTTCCCCTCAGCCGGCAGCTTCCACAACCATGTCACTTTTCACCTCAAGGGAAGTAGAATGTTCCAGAACTTAGGGATGCCCCTTCTCCTGAATGTGTTTCTTCAGCACCCACAGCACAGGACATGGAGACTGCCATGGAGTTCTCCATGGTTAACGGCGACAATTGGATCTTTGCCTTTCTTCCAGCTTCCTTCCTCGTATCCTAACCTCCTCTTGCACCCAGCATATCATTGTTGCTCCTTTTCGAAAATGGTTTGCAAGCCTATGGCTTGGGCCTGGGATCCCAGCCACTCAAGAGGCTGAGGATGGAGGACTGAATGTTCCATGCCTGTCAGGGCTGCAGAGCATGGTGAAGGGCAGGCAGCCTGGGCACCCAGCGAGACTCTGTCTCAGAGTAAAAGAATAAAAGTAAAACAGGGGCAGAGGCAGCTCAGCTGCAAAACACTTTTCCGGCAAGCCTGAGAATTTAGGTTCACTCTCAAATCAGTGGAGAGAAAAAGAAGGGATTCTCCATGATAAGGTAGGATAGAAGGCCTAGGATAACACAACCCAGCACAGCACAGCATAGCCCAGCACAGCACAGCACAGCATAGCCTAGCACAGCCCAGCACAGCACAGCCCAGCACAGCCCAGCACAGCCCAGCCCAGCACAGCCCAGCCCAGCCCAGCACAGCCCAGCACAGCCCAGCACAGCACAGCACAGCCCAGCACAGCACAGCACAGCACAGCACAGCACAGCACAGCACAGCACAGCACAGCACAGCACAACACACACAGCACAACAAAACAGCATAACATAAACCATACTGCTGAGAACATCTTGAGACTAGGTCATAACCACCTCTCTCTGCTTTGATTTTTATCTTAGTGCTATGATTTTCATCTAAGCACAATCCTGCATTTTTATCAGTCTCTTTTTCTTCCTCTCCAGCTTCTAAGGTGTCCCTAATCTGACAGAGGTATTGCTTTTGAGGAAAATGCATCTGCTTCACCAGACCTGCTGAGGAAAAGCTACGCTGCCCTGTCCCACAGCTTCTTTCCACATACCCAAACCTTACATCAGGCCACTGACTGCCAGTGTCAGCCTCTGGTCCCCATGCTCCATCCTACAGACCATAGCTCACTCAGAGGGAAGCGTTTTCAAACACAGGCCACCATCGCTGGGCCAGCCATGGACTCCTGAGGATAGTAGAGTCCAAATGATGGCTGGTGTCCTTTGGTTGAGGGGCACTCTGTGCAGGAATGGGTGCTCCACTGTCTCCTTGTCTCCTACTGAAGAACGGTTGAGCTTGGGAGCACTAGACAGGGAGCATTGCAGAGCATAGCAGGCTGAGCTTGACCCCGTAGCCCCTAACACGAGGAAAAACTCCAAAGTGTAAATCCAACAAAAAAAATAGACAGAAAAACAATACAGTGAGGAGCAGGAAGCATAATGTGGTCCTGAAATACCCGGGGGATCAGAGAGAGTGGCAAAGATCTCCAGTGTTCCAGAAGGCTCAAAAGCAAGTATCCCCAGGAGTGCTCATCAGAGGCAAGATGAGGACAATTTATTTATTTACTTTTTTCAATTTTTTTATTTTGAAAAAAATAAATCAGAGAGTGTAAGAAAAATGGCAGTGACCAGAACTAAGATTCTATCACTGATACGGTGGCACCAGGGACATTGACCTGTAACTTGACCACCCATGTGTGTTTTGGGTGACCTTGCTGGTCTTGAAGAGTAATATATTGAAGCATGCCCCTCAGTGTGGACCTCTGCGGTCTTTTCTGGGTTGTAGGATGGGAAAGGAAGTGTATGGTGGCAGAATTACTGCAGCAGCATATGTCTTATCCCTGGCACAGCTGACCTTGGTGACTTGGCTAAGTAGCAGTCTGTGAAGTTATGCTATACAGCTACTGTGTCTACCTCTCATACTCTAGGCCCAGTCCCCCCAAAGGTCAGGGGCCTGGCTGTGCCATTTGCAGACATGTCAAGAGAATTCTCCCACAGTTCCAGCTCATGGTAACACGGGCTCTTTGTTGGTGTGGGCCAATTAGGATGAAATCAATGTTCAATTATAAAGTGAACAGAGAAGCTTTGAAAGGTTTTTACACTGTGCATGTGAGTGTACATGTATGGGTATTGTTCCTCAGGAGCTATGCACCTTGGGGTTTTTGGATTGTTTGTTTGTTTAGACAGAATCTCACTGGAGTAAAAATCATAGAGTAGGAAAACTAGCTGGCCAATGAGCCTCAGGGATCCTTCTGTCTCCTTCTTCCCAGGACTGAGATTACAAGTGTATGCTGCTATACCTGGGTGTTTTACATGTATGCTAAGAATCAAGCTGTCTTTACACTTCCAAAGCAAACACTTTACTTATTGAGTTATCTCTCTAGCCCAAGTCCAAGGTACTTGAAAAATCCTTTTAAGAAAGCTTGACATGGAGACACAGGCTTTTAATCTCAGCACTCTGGAAGGAGATGCTGGCAGATCTCTGCATTCAAGCCAGCATGGTCCACAAAATGAGTTCCAGGACAGACAGGGCTACACAGAGAAATCCTGTCTTGAAAAACCAAAAATCAACCCAAAACAACAGCAAATCCCTCCAAAACATATTATCAACTATTTATTCTTTTCTCCATTTGTCTTTACTAACAAAACAAATATTGGTCAAAAAGATCATTATGAAATCAGTTTTGTCATATCATCCCCTGAATACCTGAAAAACCAGATGAATCCATTAAAAAACAAAGTAAGAGAAAGCAACAACCAGACATTGACCTTGAGCCAGACGGTGCACATGTTACTTCGAACCTCTCTGGGCCGCACATAATGGCTCCAGCTGCTTTTCTTTCTAAGAGTTTGAGGAACCTGTCTTTAACCCCATAGCCAGTCTGCATGTCTCCATCAATCTTCTCTCACAGCCCAGGCCTTCAGGGGGACCTTCACTACCCTTCCCATCTTGGAACCTCAGACACCCAATCTTCTCTGGATGGATAAAGTTTTATAAATCCAAAGACTTCTCAGGGGACAAACGGTGGGGTGGCACAGCACAGAACATATAAATTCCATATGTAACAACCCCAGCAATGTCCCTGTCCACTCACCTATCCCAGAGGCCCCAGAGCACTGTTCATGCCATGCACAGAAATGAACTGCCCAGACCTACCTTGCAGGACTTCAGTAGCTTCTCACCATAACTCTTCAGATCTCAGGGTGCATGTGATTGAAGAACCTTCTAGCATTAACCAGAAGCTCTGGACCAAGATAAGAAAAATCAATCCCATCGCCAAAGGGCTTCTTATTTCAGTCAGCTTGGCTTGCTCGTGGCTTCCTGCCTGCAGTACACAGAGGTGTGTGTGTGTGTGTGTGTGTGTGTGTGTGTGTGTGTGTGTGTGTGTGTCTGTCCGATGTTGTGATCAGACTTCCATCAGTAGCCCCAAGGAGCAGCTCAATGTAAGCTCCACTCTCCAACCAAATCTTCTGGGGACTTCTGGCTCCTCAGCCCCAGAGGTGCTCCTGAGGAAGTTCCATGGGCCCCTAGCCTTCAGCCAGGCTGGTCACGATGTCCCTCTGCCGCCCCAGAGTTTTCTCCTGAGTTTTGGTTTCACCATGTGGCTAGTGTTTTCCCTCAGCTGGTTCGGCAGGACTAACACACATACTAAGTCTAGGAAGTATTTGTCAGTGGGCTCTGTCTGGGCCACCTGTGGGAACAAGGGCAGTGTCTTCACAGTCTGTTAGTTTAGTTTTGCTTTTAAATGATGCTAATATTAGTGAAGTCACAGGATGTTGTGATCATTCAATGGCAGAATGGGTGTGACTAGAGTATATGGAATTGATGCTCAGAAAGTACAAATCTCCCACATTTGATAATGTTATAGCCAGTGTATAATTCTGACCTCAAAGGCTCTTCGACCAACCACTGTACTTGGCCATGACAACTCAGAGAAGAGAGAGTGGGGTGATGGGAAGGATTGCAACATCACGGTTGGGCATATCCTTCCCCACATCAACTAAGGGGCAAATGGACCAGGAAGGTTGCTAAGGATCTGCTGGTCCAGCAGACATCATGAGCTACTGATGACCTGCTCATCCAGGCATCTAAAGGAGCCAGTGAGCAGATCTTCCCTTTGCTATGGCCTGGGAACCTTGATGGAGCGTATTATCAGTTTCTACACCAAAACCCATAATCTGTCTCAGTATGGAGCCTCCCTCCTGGGAGCTCAGGGCTCAGACAGTGTTCACTGCAAGTCCTCATGGGAAAAAGCCATCAAAAGTCCTTTGCAGCAGAGCTCGCGGCTCTGGGTTCTAAGCGTTGTTGCTTGTTCCCAAAGGTTTGGGTGGAGGAAAAAGCTGGATTCAGGTCTAAATGTTCCTATAACAGTATTTAGGACAGTATCCAGTAGATAGCTGGAGTGTTTGGCTGCAACAAGCAGGCACATGTGTGTGGAAACAAAGGAAACATCTCAGAAATTATTCCTTGTATGTATGTATGTTTCCCCTTAAGGCAATGTTTCTCATTGGCTTTAAACTTGACAAACGGGGTAAGATGGCTGGACACCGAGCCCCAGGAATCTTGCTGTCTCCGTCTTCTTCCTGGCTGAGGTCATAAGTACATACCAGCTTTTGTTTTAAAGTGGGTTCTGAGGACCTGACTTGGCTTCTTCTACTTGCAGAGAAAGCACTTGCCCAGCTGAACTATCTCTCTGGACCAGAGAATGTTTGAACAGTTTATGCACTTGAACCTGAAGCGAGGAGGATAAAGAAAAGTCGGGGATCACTGGTTCATCTACCCAGAGATAGAGTGGGTGGAAATGGGGAGTTTGCTGAGAAGAGGTCCCAATTCAATAGCTGTAGATTATGGTCTTTGCCTTGGTTAACCTGAGAAAAACTCACCCTTTTGCTTTGTTTGCCACAAATAGAGGGTGGAGACACAACACAACACACACACACACACACACACACACAGAGAGAGAGAGAGAGAGAGAGAGAGAGAGAGAGAGAGAGAGAGAGAGAAAGAGAGAGAGGAATTTCAGCAATCACTCCGAAAAGAACAGAAGAAGGAAATGCTGTTGTGGCTGGCTTCAGATGTCTGAGCAGAAGGGAAAGCACTTTCACAAGGTCCCAGGACCCCAGGACCCCTAAGAAATCTGGTGGGGAGAGAACCCCTGGGAGAGATGGTAAAGGATGCCAGGTTACACAGCATTACTGACACTGTAGAAAGTCAGGGAGCCTCAGAGAGTTCCTTTCAGGGCAGGACTGAGACCAGACTCTAGCTCTGAATTGTCCGGCTCTGTGTTCAGCCTGACAGCCTCCTTCCGTCAATTTCCCCCATTTATTTTTGCACAGTTGAGGTGACTTATGCAAAACTCAGGGCTCCCTTTCCATGGCTCTACACCAACCTCCTGGCAGCAGCTCATCTCTAATTAAAATCAAACGATGTGAGCAATAAAATAGTTGAGTAGAAAAAAAGTATGATAATCTTACTCAATATTCATCTCCAAGGTGGTGACATGAGACGTTAGATAAATCCTTCTTAATGGCAACAAGTATAATACCAAGTAAGTCACAAAACAAATACAAAGAACCAAAAAATGGCCAATCATTAAGAACTTCTATTGTGCCAGCATGGCCACTAGTCTGTAGCATTATTGTGCGGCTCACTCTGCAATGTGCTATCTTGGATAAGGGAAATCATAGATTTGCTAGTACCTGTGCTGGGCTTGGTCCAAAGGCCAATGGAAACCTGCAGCTGTAGAAGGTAGGGGGAGCAGGTTTGGTCTGGGGGGAGGGGGAGTAAAGAAAATCTGCAGTTTATGAGCTGTAGGTTATATATTCAGTTGTAGACAAGAAGAAAAAAACAACCTACAACTTTCCTGGCTTACGGTTATAGTTTTGGTCCAGGGTAGAAAGAAACTCAGACAGAATTGGATGACTGTTCAGGCAGGGTGGCTATGATGAAGTGGAGATAATAAGATCTCTATACACACCCAAGGGATTGTTAACACAATATGAGTGTTTGGTGGGAGGAGACCCAGGAGAGTGCAGCCAACGTGAGACCAAAGGGAGAGGGGTGGCCTTGCTGTACAGATGTTTCTCCAACCACACCCAGCTTGAGCAGCGGAGTGTGAGGGCTTCTTGTTCAAAATGTCTGAGCATGCTCTTTGTTCAAAGGTTATCTTGCAACTCAGAAACAGACCAGAGCTTTGGGAAATCCAGACTAAAAAGTAAAGTAAAAGGGCTGGGAACATGTCTCAGTGGCCAAATGTACATACATGCTGCTCTTTAGAGGGACCTGAGCTGGTTACCAACACCCATGTCCAGTGGCTCACAATTAATTGCCTCTAACTACAGCTTCAGGGAGATCCAAGACTTCTGGCATCCACAGGCACCTGCATACATGTACACACACACACAGACGCATATACAAATAACTGAAAATAATAAAAATAAATCTTAAAAAATTAAAGTAAATGCCAACACTACGCTGTATGGAGATGATAGTGACTGCACCATGTAGGAGGCTCATTTTGTAAAGCAAGTCCAGATAAGTTCCTAAAACCAAACACCACTCGGTTTCAGGACAATCAAACAAAACCAGAATCACTGTAATGCAATGACCAGTTTTTAACAAAAGTTACCAGACATAGGGAAAAACAAAAACAAAAACAAAGTGACTATAAAACAAGGCAAAGCCATCAAAAAAAAAAAAAAAAAAAAAAAAAAAAAAAAAAAAAAAAAAAAAAAAAAAAAAAAAAAAAAAAAAAAAAAAAAAAAAAAAAAAAAAAAAAAAAGCCTAAGGAGACTCCAAAGCAGTTACTATTAGTTTAATTCCCATGTTCAGGGAATTAAAGAAAGATAGTCTTAAAGATGTAAACTGTTACATTTCATGTTAAGAAGAGTCAGAAAATAGGTACTCTCAATACAGAAATGGAATTATAATAATAGCCTGGGGATACATCCCAGTGGTTAAAGAATTTTCCTAGCATGTACAGGTCCTGGGTTTGACTCCTCATATTATAAAAATAGTTAATAACAAAGATTTCTGGAGTCATGAATTATCAAAACTAATCTGAAAAGCTATGAGCAAGGCTTGTGCCTATAACCGAGATTGAGAACTAATATGAAATCACATTGTCTGTAGAAATACAGGTCAATCTCACAAGGGTCAGGGGACACAGCTCTGGGCCTCAGGGAGCAGAAATGGTAGTGGGTAGAAAGTTAAGAGAATTCTTTCCTGTGGTATGCTCTGCAAGAGAAGGAAGAACAGGGCCCCCACTTTGGCAAGGGAACCCCTGATATCACAGAATATTGATCAGAAACAAGGGGCAAGTGTAGGATATGGCCCGAGGAAAGCTCCATGCTGTCTGGAAGTAGCAGGACCAAGCCGAACTTTAACATCCATCCTGGAGTCTTGTTCCTAGGCCTCAGGACCTTCACGAGGACATAAACATGTTTTTCAGAACTCACTGAGTTCAAAACTGGAGAAGACACAGGGGACTTCCATTCACTTATGATTCTAGGCTAGTACCTTTCATGTCATTCTGGTCACAGTGAGGAAAGGCTTGCTTTAGGCTCGTGGTTTTCAGAAAGCTGCATCATGGCATGGTGGTGGCAGTGGTTTAGTCCATGGTAATGCCAGCCTGTGGTAGACTCTTCCACATGGTATAGACCAAGAAACTTAGAGAACAAGGTAGAACCAGGGCTGGGAGTGGGATCGCTGAACCGGAAGTTAAAGAGCCAGCAGGAAGACTCAGTAGGTGAAGGTGCTTTCCGCTGAGCTAGAGGATTTGATGCCAGGGACCCACATAACAGAAGGAGAAAACCAACTTCTCCAAGTTATCTTCTGTTCTCCACACATGATGCAGTAGGCATGCCCAGCCACATACATCTATCTACAAACACTAAATACATAATACATATTATAATATATACATGCACACATATGTCTCCAAAAGTGTTAGTCCAAGAGATGTTATTTTAGTTCCATGCATTTGTGGTGAGAATGTGTGAGATGTTTCTGAGCATCTGCCATTGCTCAAAAAACTCTGTATATATGTCTGCAAAGGCACAAAAATATGTTTACAATGTTTCTGTCTGGTGCACTAGCCAATCTTGAGGACACAATATCGTGGCTTCAGTTATTACTGTATTTCTGTCTATTTCCTTTTCCAGTTCTACACACATTTCTTTTATGCATTTAGACGCTCTGATCTCAGATACAGACATTGTCATATCTTCATGTCATCTTGAATATGCACATATGTACATGTTCATTACATCTCCCTGCCATTGTGCATTTTTGTTTGATACACAGGCATCCCTGCTTTCTCTTAGTTACCTCTTGCCTGGAATATTTTTCCCATTTCTATTTCTTCATTTCAGCCTATAAATAATCCTTCAGTTTGAAGTATTTATGATCTTGCTTGGTCGTTAAACTGAGTCATCTCAGTCTCCTAGGCTGCTGAGTTGAGACTCAGAAATATGCTTATAGCGTCATGGGGGTTCTCCTGTATGTGACTGCTGTCTGTCCCAGAAGAGACAGTGAGAGAATTGGCTGGAAGGAAACACAGTGGGGTAGGTCCTGGATCACCTCATCAGCTTGGGATTAACATTGGCCTTGAGTAGCAGAAGCTGTGAGTGACCATGACAGTAGCAAAGGTGCTAGGGATCCTCTGTGAATCCCAAGACCTTCTTTTTCAATCATGGAAGAAAGTTAGGGCCAGGGAGAAACCTATACTGGCCTGGTGTTGGAAGAAGGCACACAGAAAATGCGTTCTGGGCTCTGCTTGCCACCAGTCTCAGGTCACATACTCCATAGAGCGACTGCAGCTTCCTACCTGTGCTAGAGAGCCCTCCAGAACCTATTTTCAACTGTGGTTGTTGTGAAATCGTTGTTTTTGTGAATTAAAAAAGGGTGCGAACTTCCAGACTGGCATCATGTTGACATCATCTCACTTCCATTTCATTTCCTAGTTGTTAGCTTGATCAACCAAGCTGGTTTTCAATACGTCTCAAGCCTCAGGACCTGTGGAGCAAAATCTCCATGCCCATGTGGAGTTTTGGGAAAGGAGTTTCTAGACACAGAAGCAAAGCTGATTCCAACAGGGGAGGCAGTAGGCCTCAGTCTCATGCAGGGAAAAGCTGAGGTCGCAGTTTATAAACCAGCTTGCTGTGAGAGTCCACTGTCCTCTGTCAGAACCTCAATTTTCTCATCTTTAGAATTGAGACAGCAAAACCCAGCTCTTGGGGTTCTGGTGACAACAGGTCTGTTAAGTAGCTGGTCCTTAAAAGTACCTGGAAATGTATATCATTTCTTCTTTTGACTATCACAAGTTCATACACACAAGACCTTAGGAGCTTCTTGGTGGCTAATAACCTGGTGCTACCTAGTCTGTTTGAATCACGTTTCCTTGCCTTAAAATGTGGATGATGTTAACATCTATCTTCAAAGGTTTTTCAGGTCCCTAGCATGGTGTCCGCTCACCTGTCTGTGGCTGCAGACTCTGGTTAGACTGCTTTTATGCAGAGGTCTAACAGCCTGCTCACTTCCAGCTGCCAACAGTCACCAAGCTGAGGCCAGGACAACTGTCTGTACTCACACAGAAACCTAGCTCTGGAACAAAGTTGAAACTCTAGCTGAGCAGTTGGTCCCAGGATCCATTTCACTTTACCTCAAGCTTTCCCATGGAATCTTCCTGGGTATATACTACTCCACCCATGGAATCTTCCTGGGTATATACTACTCCAGGGCCCCAGGCTCCATCACAACCTCACTTGGGAGGACCAGCCTATATCCTGAAGGACAACCATGACATCTGAGCAGTATGAGTTCTCTCCAATCCTTCCTCTAGGCATCGGATCTCATGAGACCCTCTCTGGCAGGATATCTGTAGACCCTCTTCTGCCCATCTCCATGAGTAGACTCTCAGGCCAGGGCACTGGTGGCCTAGACAGTCACCTCTAACTAATTCTCATGCTTGTCTCCTCTCCCATGACCACTGTTTTGTTTTCTTGATTATATGTGTCAATTCCTAGAGGGACTTGTAAGGAGACACTGCTCATTGGCTTGTTAGATGGCTGTTGCCTGTCTTTACACACTATAAAGGGTAAGACCCAGGAGAAGGGATGGAGCTGTCTCTCCTGTACCCGTAGTAACCTCCAACAGTCACAATTGGTGAGTAATTGAAGGAGTTCTCATATCTGGGTCTCATCATCCCGTTTTATAGGGTTAAGAAAGAAACTGCTTTTGCTTCAAGTTAAAAGCCAGAGAGCAGCTGCAAGAGACCCAATTCCAGGCTACAGTCTGCTCCTTGTTTCCCTCCAACATGTTCTTGAAAAACCCTTCCCAGACCACCATTCCACAATCCCACTAATGACAAGTTTTAGAGCAAAGAAGCTGGGAACTTCCCGTCCTGAAGGCTGAGCAGCTAGCCACAAACTAAGCTTTCTTAGTAACTCAAAGGTCAGAAGCCTTTACAGTTCAGCTACTGCAAGCCCAGGAGACATCCTGGCTGCAGGGCCCACCCTGGCAAGCCGTGGTCACTGCCAGCTCTTACAGGCCTTGGTGCCCAGGGGGTCATCCTGTAGTAGCAGTAGATGCTGGGTAGTGAGTCTGGCTCAATCCACAAGACACTGAAGGAACAGGAAGATCAAGGGTTGGGTCGGGCAAGCACAGTGGCTTCAGAGTTGGCATTGGTGGGTTCTCTCTAGTCCTGCCACTTCTTCATTAAGGGCAGGACTTCAAGATGCCCCGGCAGCAGCTAGTACCCACTGACTTCCTGCTCAGGCTCCAGATCCTTTCGTATCTGTCAGAATGCTTCACTTTCACTTTTCATTTGAGTGTCACATTGCTGCTTTGCTCCTTAACAAATTTCCCTGCACGGTACAGCAAAGAACACACTTCTAAAAATGACAGAGTTGAGGGAACAAGTCAAAGGGGAAATAAGAGTGAAAAGATTAAGAAGTATGGAAAAGAAAGGCAATAAGCTACAGCATCCTAGAAAACTTTTCTGCTGGCCCAGGGAACACTATTGGATCCAGATCTTTTAGAGCCCAGAGTGAGGCACACACACAGGCTGAGAAATAAGTGTTCAGAAGATAAAAACAGATCATCACCTTCAGAGACATCGTTCTCCTGGGGCTGAGATCATTCACCCAGTGTTCCCAAGTGCCTAGTGGGTGTTCCTTGTTAGAGACACTGTAGATAAAGCCTTTTCAATCCTGATGGCAAGGATGAGGAACAAGACTCCTTGGCCATTTCCTAGCACATAATAACTGCATGATGTGGGGTAGCAGGAACTGGGTTTGTGTTGGGGATAAGAGCAGACAAGAGACAATGTGGTCCTCTGTAAAGAACCTTTCTGTTTTGGGAACTTGATGAGACAGGCTGTGGGCAAGTCATTTTAACCCTGAGATTCAGTTTTCTCACTCCTAAAAGCAAACAAAATTGATACTATGCTTAGCAAAATGTGTGATTGTTCATAGATCATGAAGTTATAGTTAAAATACTGTGGCACTAACTTAGAAGTAGATTGATAAAACTGAGCAGAATGAAACATGCTTATACTAACCTAAGTTAAAATACTGATATTTTAAACTAGTGGAGAAAGAAAAAAACGACTCTGAAAAGGATGTTGAGGGATTTGGACATGTGTACAAAAACAATAAAGTGTATGTTGAGCTGTTGTGGAGTATTATTTTAGGATGTGTTACATTAGTTTATGCTGTGGGATATGTGTTTTAGCGATGCAAAGATAGGGTGTATTTGTTTAACTCTGTGAAGCTATGTTACTTTATCAGCCTAAAGCATCTGACTGGTCCAAGAAAGAGCTGAACAGCCAATATCGAGGCAGGAGAGAGAAAATAGGCCAGGCTGGCAGGCAGAGAGAATAAATAGGAGGAAAAACCCAGGAAGGAAGAAGGAGCAAGAAAGAGAAAAAAGAGAGGAAGACACCAGGGGGCAGCCACCCAGCTACCCAGCCACCCAGCTACCCAGCCACCCAGCTACCCAGCCACCCAGCCACCCAGCTACCCAGCCACCCAGCCACCCAGTCACCCAGCCACCCAGCCACCCAGCTACCCAACCAGCCAGGGAGAAAGAAGGAAGGAAAGGCATACAGACATAGAGAAAGGTAAAAGCCCAGAGACAAAAGATAGACAAGATAATTTAAGAAAAGTTGGCTAGGAACAAACAGAACATTTATAAATATGACTAAGACTATGTGATTTATTTATGAGCTGGGTTCCCAAAGAATAAAGAACAAAAGAGTTAAAAAAAACAACCAAGTACATTGAACCTCAGTGGTAACAAAGAAGTAAAAATATCACTGAGATTCCATCATCTCTTTCCTAGACAGACAATCAGATATCAGCTTGGCTAACCAGTTAGTGTAATGGTCCTGCGGTTGGTCAGATGTGTGGTTTTGACATCCCTTCAGGGAGGGAAGCTATGCTGGAGAAACACGGAGGTGGAGGCAGGATGAGATCACAGCATGGAGGCTGGAACACCTGGGATGCCCATCAGGAAGGGAAGGTCAGGTCTATGCACAGCAGTGGCAAATTCCTATGGCAGAGAAAGAAACACTGAGATAACATGTATGTGTGGTCAACAGCAGCAGGGATTTGGGTACCAAGTGACACTCTGTCAATCATGAGTTTTACCTTCCTCTTTTAAGCCCCTTGACTTAAAGCTGGATCTTTGGCTTTAATGAAGAAAAGAATTTCTGGAAGGGCCAGTGAGAATCAACTTTGGAATTTATTTAAAAAATAAATGCAACCGTACTTAGGGAAAGAATGGATACAGGCTTCTCAAAGAAGAGTCTCGATGGTGTCTCAGCATCAGCCACAATGATGTGCCTTTTCAAGTGGTTCTCAAGTCACACCTCAAAGGATTGCTACGAAAATTCTCTCTCTCTCTCTCATTCTGTGTGTGTCTGTGTGCGTACATGAATGCAGGTGCAGATGCCCATGTAGGCCAGTAGAGGGATTCAAATTCCTTGCAGATACACATATGGGTGGGTATGAGTCACACAGAGCCAAACTCTAGTCCTCTGGAAAAGCATCAGGCCCTCTTAATTGCAGTCACTTCTCCAGTCCATATCATGCTTTTAAAGACTTTATTCTAATTTTTAATTATGTGTATGTAAGGGGAGTAGGTGGAGTGTGTACATGAGTGCAGGTGCCCACAGAGAGGCCAGAGGCATTAGATTCTCCTGGAGCTGAAGTTATAGGCAGGTCTGAGCTGCCCCATGCAAGAGCTAGGAATCAAACTCAGGTCTCCAGGAACAAACAATATGTACTCCTAAACATGAAGCTGTCTTTCCAGTCTGCAGCATGCTTTTAAAAACTTTCCATTAGGGAAAAATAAGAAAAAAAAAATGCTGAAACAAATGATAATTTACTGTGGATGGTAGGGAATGTGAATGATTGTTACTTTGGGGGCGGGGCACCTGGCTTCATCTTTTAAAATTTCCCACACCTAAAAGAAAAAAATTAAAGTATCAAAGATTTCAAGTTAAAAATCTAGCTTGAAACCAGCAGCGTGACACAAACCAAGCATGGGTCACTTGTGGTGAGCCAATCATAGCCATGGTTGTTAGGGGTGGGTGTAGGGGACCTGCCTATGCTCTGAAGTCTCGAGGTTAGATCTAGTAAGGTAAGGGATCCTTTTCTTTGAAAGGGGAATGTTCTAGAAGGTTCTAGGAAGCCAGGGGCGGGTGACAATGGACTCTAGAGATTCCAGGCATGATGAAGATTCAGAGGGGAAGGAGGAGCTTCGTTCCATGCCATTCTTCCTGCCTGAAACCAGCTTTTCTCCTCAGCTGCTGCCCGCACACCCAGGTGGGAGGACTGGCTTTCCAGAACCTTCCGTTTCCTGGGTAGGCAGCACCTTTTCTTCCTTGTCTGCCTTGGGAAAAAGGCTCTGTGGAGACATAAGGCTGGGCCTAGAGTTTGCACATTTTGGGGTATTTTATGTCCAAGTTAGGCTGTCTATCTATGGGCCCTATTTGCTCTAAATTCAGCTTTCCATGGAGCTAGAAACCCCACTTTGTCCTCAGAAATCCCTCCCTTCACACACTCCTGTATCTTTTCTGTGAACTCTGGCCCCACCCCACATTTCAGCCCAAAGTAGTTTCCCACACAAGCTCATGGAGAGTGTGACTCAGGCCTAATCAGGGTTTCTGAGCCAAAGAGTACCTCAAGTCTCCTTCCCTCAGGCAAAAGTACTGGCCCATGAGAGATGATGTCAGGTCCAGAAAATAAATGCACTTACCCTGTGTTTCCTTCCTCTGCCTGGTTTAACTCACAAGGTCATAGAAGCTGGGTGCAAAATGCTTCTTGGCCTAGCCTGGAGAAACACGGAGCGAGCAGTGTTCTCCAAGTTGTAACAACAGTGCAGAAACACTCATTAGCCCCTTGCCTGAGTCTAAGCTTAAAGCCAGGGAGGAATGGGTGAGAGGAAATAATCAACACAGTCAGGGTCCCATGCTGCACTGGGGAACTGGGGGGCACACTGAAGTATGTGGGCAGCTTCCGTGCCAGGATAAGGCTGGAAACATTGATAAGGAAGCAATTCTCTAGCCTTAGCTCTTTCTATGGTTGCCTCCGTTTACCCCTTCCCGATCTCCTGAAAATGGAGTATAATCCACAGCTCCCTTTCAGACCTTAAAAAAGAGGAGAGTTTATGAAAGCTCATTAAGGAGAGGAAGACATCTGCCTCTGGCTTGCTATAGTCAGTTGAGGGATGAGGGATCCAGCTTCTATTCCACAGCAGAGATGAATAGACCAGGAAGCTTCTCACTGCTAAGTGATGGCCTTTCTTCTCACCCAATTTCATTCCTAGTATAGAAGACAAAAGGCCCAGTTTACGCTCTACCCAACTCATTTGTAAATACTCTTCCAGAGCATTCTTGCATCACTGAGTCAGCCCATCTCCCTCCATGTCTTTTTTTGGGGAGGGAGGGGGACAGCAAACTTTATTGATGATGTTCAAGAGGGTAGAGCTCCCTAAGCCCCTCCCCTTCTTCTGGGGGGCGTCTGTGAGGGGAGATGCTCAGTGTTGGGGGCTAAGTTGAGACAGGGACTTGATGGTGCTTTGAAAGAAAATGGCCCCCACAGGGAGTGGCACTATTAGGAGGTGTGGCCTTGTTGGAGGAAGTGTGTCACTGTGGGGGTGGGCTTTGAGGTCTCTTTGCTCAAGCTTCCTTCAGTGTGACAGTCAGTACCAGCACCGTTGACCTCTCTCTGTGTGCTGTCATGCTGCTCGTCCTTATGATAATGCACTAAACCTCTGGGATTGTAAGCAAGCCACCCAATTGAATGTTTTCTTTATCAGAGTTGCTGTGGTCATAGTGTCTCTTCACAGCAATAAAAACCTTAACTTAAACAGACTTCTCAACAACTGAGGAGCTCTTTCTTGCTCTCATGTTCTTATTGTGATGTGTGGTCCAAGATTTCTTACTTTGTGGAGGTCATAGAGACCATGAGGTCCACCGTCCTGTTGCTATAGCCATATTTATTGTCATACCAGGAAATGAGTTTTATAAAGTTGTTACTGAGAGTAATGCCAGCTCCAGCATCAAAGGTGGAAGGAAGAGTGGGCATCACATTTCAAGTTTCAGGAGACAACCTGGTCCTCAGTGTAGCCCAGGATGCTCGGTAGAGGCTTCTACAATGGCTGTTTCACCACTTTCTCGATGTCATCATACTGCAGCTTTTTCCAGGCAACATGTCATATCTACATTGGGGGTAGGAACAGGGACAACCACACCAATGAACTTCTTTTTCAGTTCTGGGACGGCCTTGCCCACAGCCTTGGCAGCACCAGTGGATGCAAGGATAATATTCTGGGAAGCCCCATGGCCACAACTTTCAGAGGGTCCATCCACAGTCTTCAGGGTGGCAGTCATAGCATGGACTGCGGACATGAGACCCTCTACAACGCTAAGGTTGTCATGGATGACCTTGTCCAAGGATGCTAAACAGTTGGTGGTACAGAGAACATTGTTGACAATTTTAAGTGAATTGTCATACTTCTTGTATGACACCCATCACATCCACAGGGGCATTAGTAGAAGGGGCAGAGAAGTTGATCCTTTTGGCCCTACCCTTCAAGTGGGCCCCAGCCTTTCCATAGTGATGAAGACTCCAGCTTTCACATCAGCATTACCTCATTTGATGTTGGTGGGGTCTCACTCCTAAAAGATGAGAATGGCCTTCTTCTCGTTGATGACAAGTTTCTAATTCTTAGTCTTGGCTGTACCATTGAACTTGCCATGGTTAGAGTCACACTGGATTGTGTAGACCATGTAATTGAGGTCAATGAAGGGCTAAGTGATGGCAACAATATCCACTATTATCCAGAGTTAAAGAAAGCCCTAGGGTGCCCAAATACAATCAAATCTGTTCATTCTGACCATCTTGAGAATGAGGCTGATATTTCATAAGAAGATGTGGCTGTCTCTGGAATATAGAGGAGTAGAGAGCCCTCTGTGCCTTCTTTAATGGAGGAAAATAGACACAGGTGCTAAGAATGCATACTATTCATGCACCAGTTCACCTGCACAGCATCTTTCACATTCCAACTCTGTGCTGGGCCCCAGGAACATTCCAGAACACAAATGAATACATAGTCATCCCAAAACTCACAGAACTTGAAATATCCCAAGGAGGCAGATGAAAAATAAATGACCTTAGGAGTATGTCACAGTAACAACTTGTCCTGGGGGATAGGGGAAACAGGTTCTCCAGGGGCAGCAATGAGAGAGAGAGAGAGAGAGAGAGAGAGAGAGAGAGAGAGAGAGAGAGAGAGAGAGAGAGAATAGAGAATGCATGCATTCTAGTATCTGCAAATAGAACTATTTGAGCAGGTTTGTAAAGTCCAGTCACACAGCTGGCTGTGGATACATTCATGTGTACATGTTTGCTTGTGAGTGGTGTGTGTGTATGTGTGTGTGTGTGTGTGTGTGTGTGTGTGTGTGTGTTTACTTGTGAGATGTACAAATGAGGACAAGAAGCCTTTTGGAGAATAAGGTTCAAAACAAGAGCTTTAAAGAATTTTACTTTTGTTATTTTAATGTGTGTGTGTGTGTGTGTGTGTGTGTTGGGGGTGTTGTATGTGAAAGTCAAATACCTACAGAGGCCATCATAAGGAGCCCCCCGAGGTTATAAGTCTCCTTCCATCAATGATGGGAACTCAAAACAGGTCCTCTGTAAGAGCAGTACACACTCTTGATGATTCAGCTACCTCTATGGCCTCAGAACATGTATCTTAATCTTAGCTTCTGCCTGTTTCTTGTTTTTATGTTTGTTCTTTGGTCTAATCTAATTTTTCAGACTCTGAGCTGTCATGGACCTGAGTACTTGACTTGGGCTCCAGGTCTAGGGCAGCTGGATGGGAAGAGTAGGGGCTGAGCGGATTGTGTACCATCATGCTGAGGCACTGCCAACACGTTACTTTTTTGTTCTTGGAAAGCTTCAAAGACAATCCAACCCATCCATATTTGAGCATATTTTTAAAGGTACAGAAATGATCACAGAAGTGGCTGGAGAAACTGAGGTCAGGATGAGGGAGAAGAGTCACTTCAAGGGCAGAGGATGTTGAAAGCCTTCCTCATCCCTTTCCTCCTCTTCCTCACTTTTCCCACCATCTTCCAGAACGATCATCTGCAAGCAATGCTGGCTGTGTGCTGACCTGGAACATTAGCTGGAGATGGCTTCTGAGGGCCCCTTGCCAAAGTGACTCCTCTTTGGGTTTCTCAGTTTCTTCATAGTCTCCAGTACACAAGCATGCCCATCTCTGTGTCTGGCTCCTTTGGCCCAATTTCATGACTTCAGTTCTCTGTGAAGCAGAAGCAAAGGCGGGCTCCTTACTGTGAGTCAGTGAAATGGCAGGTGACCCTTGCTAGACTATCTGCTGCATTCTTAACCAGGAAAAACTCTATGTTCTGCGCCCCCAAAACTGTGACATGTCTGTTGGCACCGCATTCTATACTGTTCTTTCTGGTACTCAGATTCCAAACAGGCCAATATCAGGTCTAGGCAAAAAAGGAGCTAAGACATTCTCTACTCTGCCAGCTAAAGGAGCGTTTGCTCGTTAGACATTAACCTAGACTGAGGAAAAGCCACACCCCTTCTCAGGTGGCCTCCATGGTAAACACGATAAGGAACCCTATTAGTGTGTGCCTGTGTTCAGCCAACCAAATCACTAGGCATTTATAGCCATTGATTCTAATCCTCATACCCCATGATTAATGGAAGACAGGCAGCCTTAATGTTTAGATTTGGAAACTGAGGCTTAAAGGCTAACAGGTTTGCCCCAAGCATCCTCTTTGCAAGAGGCAAAGGCAGATCAAGGCAGCTATCTCCATAAGCAGTACCAGAATCTCCAGGACACCCTCCCCAAAAAACTCAGAGTTGAAGATGAAGGTGCACAGAGCCCTTCCCCCAGACTCTTCCCTACTCTCTACATGATATGGACAGATACTCCAGTGGATACTCTCTTACCATCTGGTCTCCAACAAGCTCTCAATCCCCTGCTGATGTCTAGATTTTCTTAGTGACAGAATGATTAGGATGATCCATCATATTAGGCAACAATTCTCCCCTCACCCATCTCAAATCCATTATTAGGGATTAACTGATGAAATCAACTCACCAGGCCTATATATGCCAACACTGGTTAGCTGTTGGCTCTGTGTGAGAAAGGCAATAGACTGGGAAGTCACTGGGCCTCCCTGGACTGGCTTATGTAGAGGCAGTGTTCTACTGTAGGTTCAGGATTTCTTCCTGCTTGTGAAGGGTCTTCTGATTGTGAGTTTAAAGCATGCTACTAGATAAGCAATGCTTGAGATTGAATGTGAATTATCCAGTTAAACACTTGGTCCCCAGGTGGTGGCGCTGTTTGGGGATGTTGGATATTTGGATGGCTTTTAGAGCTAGGCCATTGTGGACAACCTTTGAAAATAATAACCAATTGCTGCCGGGAGGACCAGCCTCTGGCAGCTCAGGCATCAAGGGAGACCCACAAAGTCAGCAAACTAATCACTCAACTTGACTTTTCTGAGGGAGCAAAACTTAACACCTTAGGGCCAGAGATAAAGGGAAACACATACCATGCATTTGCAACATGTCAGAATCCTACTGAGGGTGCTGATGGATAGTAAGCCTCTAGCAAGTCAGAGAGACTGAAGAGTAGAGGCAGAGCAGGAGAACTGCTAGACAGACAAACAGACACATGGGGCTTTTCTGGGGCAAATGCATAGTGTTTCATTTTGTTATTCTTTCGGTTGCTTATTCTACTCTATTTCTTTTCTGTTTTGTTCTCATACCCCAGTGTTTCCCATCAGATGTCTTCCCTCTAGCTTCCTTCCCTTCATATCTTCTGGTGTTTCCCTTCTCCTGTGTCTCCATTTTCCCCCTTACAGCTTATATACCCCAGCAAATCTTTCAGGCAGTATAAAAATTACTATGTAGTTACAGCCTGTTTTTTAAGTAAATGGCTACCATGAACACAAGTTTAAAAACAGCATTTTTTTTTATAACCCTTACATGATTAAACATTTTAAGTATTACAGGTTAATAACAAGTTGTCCCAAGAACCCATATACATTCATACCCAGGCAACTTGTTACAGATTAACAGAGTGTGAGCAAGCAAAGTATTTTTCTCAGTCAGTTCTTTTGCTGGAAGGCTGCATTTTATAACTACAAAGAAAGAACCAATCATTTTATTATTTATCTCAAAAGGGAATCTTATAAGAAATCTTTTTAAAAAATCACAAATCTAACCTTTTATATATGAAAAACAACCAGTCAGTTCTACTTTAAATCCTTGGGATGCATATCTATTCATCAAGAGTTTTTTTTTTAATATATATATCAGGAAGCTGAGGGCATGGGTACAAAGATTTAATCATCTCCTTTGGTCACCAAGCCATCCTAGCAAGAAAGGTACATCAGCAGCAATAGCCAGGCTGTCATTATCCTTGTTCCTTGACCTCAATGAGGACCTCACTCAACTATGTGCCTTTCTAAACTTCAGATTTTTCCTTGATATTTTCTACCTCAAAGCTATTAACAAAAACACCTAAACTTAACCTTATTAACAATTCTGCATGTCTAATTTTTTTCTAAGGTTGTTGATTGAATCATTAATCTTCTTCAGGAGCAATGCTTGGAAAAAAGCCAATCACTATTACTGTAAGTACCTGTAATACTGACCAGTGAGGGGCTAAAAACCCCCTGAGAGTTTTTATACAAACCCACAGATTATGAGGGATGTGTTGGCCATGAAGTCAACAATCAAAGCTATGCTTAGTAACAGCATGAGGTCTTCAGGACACATATTCCTCAGGGCTTTGCCTCTCCAAGGTTTATTCAGGTAGGTGTGGCTTTGCCAACTACCCAGCCATGTTCCACGAGTTCCAATGCTGCCTGTTGATCTCCTCACATGGTCCCCAACAATTAATCATTTCAAGTCTAAGCTCTTGACTTCCTTGTTCCCACCACTGGGGAAGTCACTGCTGTAAGCTCTTGCTACCATCCTAGGCGCTATATCTTTTCACCATAATGGACTATAATTCTCTGAACTATGAGTCCAGAGAAATCCTTCCTCCCTGAAGGTCTGCTGGGATTTGGGTCACCAGGATGAAGACAGTAATTACCATAAGCAGGCTTTCCCACCCCTACCCCTGACCTTGCTCAGCAGTGTCTCAAAGCAAATGCTCAGGTGGGCCTCACCACACTGTTTCTCTTCATCAGACCTCCTTAGCCTCTTGTTGGTACAGATTTGCACCGCCCACCAGCCTGTTGTGTGGGTTTTCAGTACCACCTTCTGCCACTGCCAAGGTAATGGGTCCTTGGCAATGGGTGCTGAGTATCACAGAACCGGGGTCAGAGGAGGCCAGAGCAGAAATCAATTGTTCCATATGCAAAAAGAGCTAACCAAATTAGTAACAGTGTTGAAATTGGAATCTGGATCTCCTGCTTCCTTCTCAGGATTCATTATGCTATGCTGCAGAACATATTGTCTAGAAGGCTCTCCCCTGTCCATCAAGGTTAAACACCACCATTGGGGTAGCAGTGACTGCTGATCTCTTTCTAATGCTACACATTCTGGGGTGTGAGGTTGCTGGTACCAGACCTGGGGACACTTTCTCAATTTTCATTCTCATATGGGTTCACAGGAGAGAAGAACCAGCTCCAGGAAGCCAATGTGGAAATGGAAGGGGGTGCATCAACAGCCGGGCTTGTGCACAGGATGCCATGTCATCTGTTCTTTAAACAAACCAGAAATACAGGCTGGAATTGCCCCCATCTCTGACATTTGAGAGGCCCAAAGCACACGCAATGAAGGAGGCCCACGCGCTGTGTGTCTAAATATTTGAACATTATACATCAAACTAATAAACTTCGAAATAAGGTTTGTTCTTCCCCTTTGCCTTGACAAATATGCATTTATAAGAACCTCAGAGGCCAGGCTCTGATTTCACATCTTGTGGGGTCCATTTAGTCGTGGACTATGGAATTCAGAAGGGCAGGGGAAATGAGACAAATTCTCTTTTCTCTTTCTCCACCTTGGGGACTAAAAGTGGGCAAAAGAATTTCCCAGTTGCTGTCCAGCATCCATCTGAGGCTGTACAGACTGGAGGAGAGGTCACGTAGATGACTAGCCAAATAAGACTATTTCTTGTTTGTGTGTGTGTGTGTGTGTGTGTGTGTGTGTGTGTGTGTGTGTGTATACAAATCACCACACACAGACATTTTACAGCTTCTGGAGATTGAACCCTGGAGGTCCTTCTTACAGGCAAGCCATTTTCCTAGCCCCAGCCACAGCTATTTCCCCAAGAACTGCCCTGCTACCCAGAGAGTAGATTAAAAAGGAGGTGGGGATTGGGAAAGACACCTCATGACCCTTCATCCAGGGTAGAGCTACCACATGGGTCCTATTACCCACAACTCAACATCAAGGAAATCGGTCCCATTCACCCACAGAGTCACTGCATATCAAAGGACCTCAGTGGCTGCCCCCACCACATACACGTATACACACACCAAACACTTAAAGGGTCAATTCTTGACCCAGGTCTTCTAACCGCCTGAATCCCTGTTGGCATCTTCAACCAGGGAAATACAAAGCTGATGCTCTCTTCACCCCCAACAGAACCTTGTATGTCCTTTGCTTCCTTCCTCCTTTGAAGAGAAAACCACCTGATTACAGGCCTCCTGTTTCACCCCTCAGCTCGATTTTCTAAAACAGGTAAAATGTGACCGCTTGATCCCACTGATCTGGGGACTGTGCCGTACGTACACCACAGCTCAGCCCCTGCCACCGACATCCTGACCTCAGTCAAACTGGCTGTCTATGTCCTTAAGTCCTTTTCTTCCTCTCTTTTCCACCCCTAGCGCTCTCCGAGCCTCTCTTAGGCCACACCCCCTACCCACCTCCTTACCTGGGCTCAGAAGGCATCTGCTTCTTTTCTGACCCCAGCAACCAAGTGAATGATTGGTCAATTATCTCCCTAGCAACAAGTTGTATGCATCATGCCTAGGATTACTGGCCCTCAAGTGGACCTAATGGGCTTCCTGCAGGACAGGAGTCTGCCTTGCTGCTGAATGGACCCCTCTGAGGGATAAGGAGAAATGCACCAATGGCAGTCACCTCCTAGCTCCTCTTGGGAGCTGCAGTGTCATTTGATGGGAAAAGTCTCTTCCAGGAGCAGTTGGCGGAAGCTGTTAGACTCTGGCCCAGGACTTGACATCCTAATTGCTCTTTGAAGACAAGGGAGGTGTCACCCCTCACCTCAGTGGCCTAGTAAGGTCAAGGTCTTTTACCGAAGGTAATCCTCATGAATCAAAAACAGGATCTGGTATTTACAAGATATTAATATGTCTTTGTTGGGTGGGTGGAAAGCCAACCCAGGAAAATGATAAAAGACAGAACATTTTGTGTTTCAGTTTTAAAACCTCAAAAGTAAAGGGTGGAGTTACTTTTGCATCAAGATAGATGCAAATGGCTAATATGAACAGGTGATCCTCAAAGGCAGACACGGAGAAGTGAAGGCTTCTATGTCCTACCCTTCCAGCTCCTGCAGTTTGTTGTGGGAGGGGCCTACTTCCACCCCAGGGTCACAGAGGCTTCTGGCTTCTGACAGGTAAGCAGAGGGCTCTAGAGACATTCCAGAATAGTACATGTGATCTGTGATGAGTTGTGACCTGGCCAATCAAGACCTTGGCTTCTTCATCTCAGGTTTATTCCCTGGGAAGGTGGCTTTTATCTTGTTTCTATGTGCAGCATCACACACAAACACACACACACACACACACACACACACACACACATCACAGGAATATGCTACAGACCACCAAGGAGCCACCTCTTGCCGTGAAGTTCTCGGCATGCACTGAACTCAAACAAGTTCCATAAGGTCTCTCTGTCATCACATTAGCTGAGAAAGAAGGAGCGCTCCGGTGTCAGATGTGGGACCTAGCTAACCAGCTACTTGATACTTGTCCACATTATAACCCAGTCCATCCAGAGTACAGACACAATGACATGGGGAGGGGTATGTCAGGTATTGAAGGTCACACCTCAAATGCTTCTTTAGCCAGTAGAAAAGGGCAAGGTTCAACCCCTTAAAATAAGAATAAGGCACACACAGGTGGTTAATGGAGCAACAAGCTCAGCTCAGACCCACAGGCACTACCCACACCTCTTTTCCCTTAACACCCCTGACTCAGTTTCCCCATTTGAGAGCTAAGCCAGAGCTGCCCATAAAGGACCACCCCGCTAGAGTCCTATGATGGTGTCACATACGCAAGGGCCAGTGGCAGTTGGTCTGGCTGGCTTGGTGGCTGCTGCTGAGATCAAGAACCCAAGCCTTTCTTGGGTGGAGTGCAGCGGGCTTTCCCAGCCCACTCTCGCAGGGAACTGCTGACGGTAGCAAAGCCACGTTGCCATGCTTGAGGGGTGGAGAAGTGGTGGAGAAGGGATGGGACACAACTCTCTTGGCTTTGGTTTTGACAGAGAAAAAAAAAAAAAAGTGAATGTTTGGGTTTGATTACCTCTGAGGCTTTCTGGGAGTTCCTGGCTCCGCTGGGCCTGCAAGGGGAGGAAGACTAGGGGGTCTTTAGGACCCAGGCACGCTGGACCTGCGGTGCCGAGAGGCCAACCTGCTGCGGCTTGAATGGGAGGCGGGAGGCGGGCGGCGGCGCCGAGAGGCTGGCGGCGGAATAGCTCTGTGGTCGCCAGGCAACCGCCCTGACGCAATGCAAAAGACCGTCCCTTCCAAAAAGAACCGTGCGTTGAATTCGCTGCGTTCGGGAGCTCGGAAGGCGGGAGCCGAGAACGCCGAGGGCAGTCGCGGGCTGGCTGCGGGGACCGCGACAGCTCCGGCGACGCGGCTGGGGTGCAAGAGGTGGGTTCGCGGCGGTGCGGGTTGGCCAAACGCTCGGGCGCCCATCTCTTCGGGGCGGGTAATGGGGGGCTCTGGATCCCACAGCCTTGGAGTGGAGACACCGCCATAAGATAGCGTGGTCCCTTCCCATTTGCTCCTGGGGTCTCAGGCCTCTTTGGAAGGCGTGGAGGAGCCCAGTGTGGACTCCCTGCCTGCCTCAGGCCCCAGCTCTCGGTTGACCCTTCGGGGCTATGATTCCCAGTGGGGATTTGAGAGTCTATAATCTGAGAGAGAGGAACCCCCTTGGGACTCTGGTCCAGGTCTACTCATCTAGGCTGGTGACCTCCACACTTACAGAAGGGAGATGAGAGTTCTGGCCTCAAGGGTTCAATCCCCAACTCTGAAGTGACCCTGCGTGGTACCCCAAGAGAGAAGCCAGGGAGACCCGAGGGAACTGCATACCCAAATGTTGCTCCGAGATGAGCAGGTCAGCCAGTAAGCTCGGTACCTGGATGACTGGAAAGGGGCCACGATGGGCGGGGGCCGGGGAGGGGGGCCAGCTTTCTCTCGGATGTGATTTCTGTGTACATCCGTTCTGTTGTGAGTAAGCCCTCCTGGGAACATGTGGAAAATAGATTGACTCTAGGTTCGCATCCCCAGTTTCTGTCTTACACTCACAGCAGGTTCTGTCTGTCACCATCCCTCCTGCCACCAGACTATCATTTCTGGAGAATCCTGGGTGAAAACAAGTCCTTGTACAGAGTGCTCAGTAGATATGGCTCCAAAGTAGCTTCCCTTCCATACCCCAGAGTTCTCCTCTCCTGTCTTCTCTCTCTCTCTCTCTCTCTCTCTCTCTCTCTCTCTCTCTCTCTCTCTCTCTCTCTCTTCTTTCTTCTTTTTCTTCTCTTCTCTCCTATTCTACCAGGCTTGGGACTCACTTGTCAAAGTCCTGGCAAAACCAAGGTAACCAAGGTACCTGTTAGCCTGACCTCATCCTTAGGGTAGGAGATCCTGCCAGAGTGGTTTTCAAGAGCTTGGCAAAGCAACATGCTTTACTACAAGCAATAAAAAGTGATCATGTGTCCACTGCTGATCTCACTGCTGAGAACCCATCACATCCTTAGTCACTTAAACCTTACAATTATCCTTTGAGGAGACAGTGTGAGTCTCTGGAATGTGAGAGACAAAAAAAAAAAAAAAAAAAGTAAAGCGCTTTGTGTGGTTTTGGAAGGTGTAGAGACGTCCACATGCCTAACTCTCTGCACTCCAGAAAAGGTCATAGAGGAAGATTGACTCGGGAGGCCAGGCAATCCAGCATGCCCCAGAGACAGGAAGAAACTGTTCACACCCACATGAAATCACAGTCACAAGGGGCTGGTCTCATGGCCTGAGAAAGTCCCCTGCATACATAAAGACCCGACTATGTTACCCAGCACCACATAAACTGGGCTTGGTAGCCCATACCTGTAATCCTAGCACCGGGGAGTTGGAGGTAAAAAGACCAGAAGTTCAAGATTGTCCTTCGCTACCTAGCAAGTTTAAGGCCAGCTTGGGATACATGAGATTGTATCTCAAGAAGAGGAGGTGGGGAGAAGCAGAAGCAACTGGCATCTCATACTCAAGTACACCTTGGCTCAGTGTGGAGGAAGGAAGACAGAGCCGTCATGAAGGAGACCTCAGTGAGACTGGCCGAGCTCCTGGGAAACGAGGATTGGCAAGTGGGCTAGAGTTTAGCAGGAAGTGGCAGGTGGAGCCTTGGCTAAGGAGTCGCCTGTGGCCTCTGAGCTTCCTTCCATAAAAGCTGGGTTGACAGGATCTGGGAGCCTGGACCAGGGGTCCTGCCCCTTAAAGACCATTTCTCTCCCGAGTACACCTGCCACTTCTCTCTTGAGTACAGAGCAAAGGACAGGAAGAGGGCACCAAGGTCAGAGGCTGTATTGCCCTGTCCCACGCTTCCTATCCTGTCCCCATTCTGTCTTCCTGAGCACTACACCCTTCCCTCTATCATGCCACCATGCCACCATATCACTTCCGGAGCAGCTCTGTGGATAGTATTCCTGAGTCCCATGGGCATCAGGGGGAGGGTGCTATTCTCTAAGGTAACTCTCCTGCATCAGGCCCTCTTCACACCTCATCCTCTTCAAGAGACCCCTGACATATGGTAATTACCTTCATGGAAGCATTTCCATGATAGCACCTAATGAATCAGGTTGCTATTTCTCATTTCAGATTACCAGATGCTCAGAACCGTAGAGTGAGCCCTCCTTTTTACACAAGGGCTACAAATTCTTTTCAGGGTACCCTGATCCAAATGCATCCCCGGAACTCTCTTCCAGGGTGTGTTACCCGGAACCTGTAGGACAAACCTGGATCAAATTCCATTTTCCAGGGTGAAAGGCAAGCCTTGTGTGAGTCCAGGCTTCAGCCTATGCAGTGGCCACTGTCCCAATTCTTTAAAAGCTGACCTGCATTTCCTCATTCCAAGAAGTCAGCAGAGCCTCTGAACAGTGCCTAGGGACAGATCAATGACAGCTGGAAGGACCTAGGGTGGGAAGGTGGGTGTATAAACCTTGAGAAAGTTTTGATGATGACCTTTATGACCAGGAGACCATGTGGAAGTTTGGCATTCCCTTATCTACCACCAAGTTAGAAGTGACATTCAATACCAAGCCTCGGAGCATACACAGGTGATGAACCCTGGGGACACATGAAGGTCATGAGCCTGAGCAAACCAAGTTGTCAGAAAGGCAAGTGCTCCAGGCTCAGAGATGGCTGAGCTGTCTGTCTTCTTGATTAGTAGCAGGTACTGAAAACATGGCTGGCCTGTTATCCAGTTTGAGGAAAAGCAAGCCTGACAGCAAGTTCTGCCCATGTGGAGGCGTCTTCTGATGTGTTTACTTATGACGTGCTCCAGCAGACCCTAGGAGCCTGTCCTGGAGGCTTTCTGACATCCCAGCCATCTGCCTCTTAGAACCCTGGACCCCGCCCTTGATTCTCTCTAGATATTCTTATCCTCCAAGTTCATCTGTACCTCAAAGTCATCCATCAGCCCACCCCTCCGAAAGGACATGTTTGCTCTGCTGATTGCTGGATGTTCATGCTGCCAGTGAGAACAGCACACCAGCACAGCTGCCTCAGGAAGGGGTGGGCATTTCTCACTCAGTGAACCATGGAAGGAGGGAGTCTCCATCTGAACGCACTTTGGGGCAGCTAGCCTGGCGGAACCACCCAGAACACCTCCCTTTCTCTATCTTCAAAGTCTGTTAGGGCCACGAAGAGCATCATGTGGAGGATTCTTGTAAAGGTGACCTTACTCTCAAGGAGCAAAGAATCTGCTGCTGAGAGTAGATGCAATTTGCACAGAGTAAAGGGTGACATTAAGTTGCTGCTCTGCCCATCTTGCAACATACAGATACTTTGCTGAGGGTCACTGTTTGGGAAACTGCTTTCCCAGGGGACAGACCAAGGAGAACACAATCCAGGCCCAGTCAGGGCAGGGAGTGGCTGTCCAGTCTGAGGTGTCACTAGTAACACATACTTTATCTCATTTGATTCCTTTAGACCATCAGGTTGATTCTCCTAGGATCCCATTTTATGACCCTAAAGCCTGAGATGTTAGGCTAATCATCCACCATAACAGAAGTAATTGGTAGCCAGGCTCCACCATCTCACATTGTCTTGTATCTCTCTGAAGCACCAGATTCCCTCCTGATGTGGTCCATCAGGTACAGCTTCTGCTGACCCGATAGGGAAGAGGGTCTCACAACCTATTTTCTCTTCTGCTTTCTGTCACTTGGAACAAAGATTCTCTTCATACCCCAGTGTAGGAATAGCATGCTCCTGCAGGCAGCTGCAGACCCTGGACATTCCCAGCGTGACTTAGACCAGCTATAATCCCACTGAACCCATGAATGGAGCGTTCCATTCAAACTCCAAAAAATAGCCCAAGATCCTCCATCCCCTGAGCAGTCCGCATATCCAGATAGGGTGTGAAGGTGCAGTACTCAAGCAGACACATCCTCATAAGACATCCTTGCAAAATGGTTGGGTCTTGGGAGCTTACAGAATAAAATAGAAAAACAAATAGAACACATTTGCACTTGAAGCAGACCTAGTTGGTTTTGCTTGTTTAAAGTTGGAAGCTGTTATCTTGGATTTGGATGGACCTAGTTGCCTTGTTTGGGGGCTGGGACAAATGCCGCAGTGGGCCACTGTGTTCTTAACTGTGAAGCTGTTCCTGAGTTTCCTGGGAAGTGTATGCTTCTCCTGTAGCTAGAATACACACTCCACCTGCCTTGTGCTTTCACAGCCATAGACTGCTCCAGAGGCTACTCTGTCTGATTCCTTCCAGCCAATGTGGTCTTTGGAGAGAGTTCTGTGATCATATGGAGCAGATGTCTGAGGAAGTGACAGACTACCTTATTAACGGTCCTCCTTCCAAGGAGGATCCCCCTTCCTTCTCTTTATTGCTCAGTCTGCCTCTCAGGAATTTTCTTCCACATTTGCCAGAGAAGCCTTAGCCCAGGGCCATGGATGGGACATAATGAGGAGTCTGGGTATGCTCATAGACTCCTTCCTTCTTACAGCATCCACATGTGCTCTGCCCTCCTTTCTGCTGTAAAGTATCTGTACGGATCCTGGGAGCCATGGACTCTCCCAGATGCAAAGGGTAGCACATCGTTCCTAGTAGTTTGCTCAGCTGCTTTTCTTGCTGGACAAAATGAAAGCAAACTCCTAAGGCGTCTTGCAGGAGGCCTGTGGAGCCAAGCCTATCAATTATTCAGCATTGACCTAGCACTTTGCAAAGATCTTTGTAAGTGCTTTTATAGATGTTCTCTTCATAGTGTCTCAGTGTGACCAAGCAAGGCTTCCTTCTTCTTAGACAATGGAAGCAGAACTTGGCTTAGAGTCCAAAGATTCAAGTCCAGGTCTGGTCAGCCTCCATTAATGGAGCCATGTTACCCTGGGTCCATCTTCTGACATCTTCAGTTTGGGGTTTCTATGAGTCTAACACTTTGGAAGGTTTCTCTAGCCCGGGCCACAGAGGAAGTTCATTAACAGCAGTGTAGTTTGAAAATGTTGATGGACAATCTTACTTCAGGTACACAGAAGCATTGAATCCTGAGTGACAGAGCAACCATTAGCATGGATCACAGCAAACCAAGCCTTTCTGGGTGAAGTTCCCCGAGAGAACAAAAGTAGATGGGTTCTGTTACCTGTGACTCCTACATGGGTGTCACAGCGAGTTGCCAGCCCACTGGCTGCTACAACCTTAGAAGCAGAGGCCAGTGACACACTGTGTTCATTAAGCTTAGCAGCAGCTCTCAGACCATGTAGGATTGGAGCTGATGTCTTTCTCCCTCCCCCGGAGGCTGAGCCTGGCCCAAATAGTTCTTATTTCCATCTCCCTCAGAAATGACGGGATCCCAAGGGGAAGCATATGCCCATGCTGCCACGGGAGCCCCGCCATCCCCATGCTGTCTTCTTGTCCTCCCTCACTGGAGGACTCAGGCCTCGAACCCGGACTGCCTCTTGGTCAGTCCCCTACACATAGGCAGAAGTGAATTCCTACACCATAGGAGTTCCAAAAGTCATGTGGCTTATTTAGAGTGGCATGGTGGGTACGGCAGACCTTCCTTCAGCTCATGTCCCCACAGCAATGCCTGTTTGCAGAGGAGGACCCCAGACCAGAGACAGACATCAGCCTCTTTGGAAGGAAGGGATGGATCATCATGGTGTTTTATTGCAGGAAGGAGCTATTCAGGAAGCATCAGATGGCCTCAGAATTGTCCTGGGTAGACAGCTGGTTCATTCACAGGGACACACATCCAGCAAGACAACCATCAACTACCATACTACACACACACACACACAGAGAGAGAGAGAGAGAGAGAGAGAGAGAGAGAACACGATTTCGCCATTCACGCACACACATACTGTAGAGAGAGAGTAAAATAACACCACAACACATTCACACACACACACACACACACACACACACAATTAGCTCCTTCCTTGCCCCTGTCCCTGTGGCCAGGGACACCCCATTTCAGGTGCTCCCAACAACACTGACTGGAATAAAAATGGGCCTGGGAATGGAAAAGATGACTGGCAGAGAGCCAGATCAGCGGGTGTCCCTCCTGCTTCGGTCACCATAGCAACTTCAAGGAGGAGGAAAAGGGCTCTGGGCAGTGCCCAGCTTGTGTCATTTGCTCCAGGGGTGGGGGTGGGGTGGGGGGACTGTGTCTCCTCCCTTTATCCTCAGCTCAGCAGTGCTGAGGCACATCTGCCAAGCATGGATGGTCATATTACAGGCCACACCTTCCAGGTTGGGTGAGTTGGGTGGGAGGGCATGATGTAAGATAATCATCAGGTTTATGATTAAACCTGGACAGATAAGCCTACCTGTCCCAGGAAGCCCAGACTTATGACTCTTCGGTCACCTGAGAAAACTGGATAGCCCACTGAATGCCTTTCTTCTCCTTATTTCATCCACCCCATAGCTCCATTCATGACAACTTCATCTTCAGAGAAGGAGCCCAGACCTGAGTAAGAGACAAGAAGGTGCATGCAGGCTGTCCAATGCAGCTCACTTTGTTCTTCACTCTGTAGCCTTGGAGACCCCCTCAGAGCACAGCCTATGGGTAGAAGCAGGGAGTACTGTGGGAGCTGTAAACTCTAGAGTGTTGATTATGAGGCCAAAGACACTGTCCTTAGGTCACAACTTTGTGCTAGAGTTTGCTGTTTGGTGACATGCAAATACACTCAGCGGAGGAACACTGACTTCCTTTTACACAATGCCAGCTTCCTCCCACTGACTCCTGCAGGAGAGCACTGAGCGCGGCCAGACAGTGCTGGGGTGTGCAAGCCAGGCTTGATGAAGATATCCCTTATGCCTTGTAAAGAAAAGTCAGATCTCAAGGGAGCTTGATCCATGGGATGGCCAGTTCTTCATTCCAGAAGCTTCTCCAAAATGACTAAATAATGCCTGCTGGTGGAAAATTTTCTGTATGGGTGGGACTCCGAAAGGAAGTAGCCAGCCCTATCCAGATAGTATGTTATAGAAAACAGCATAGCAGCCCCAAGGAATGTGGTGGGAGGCTGCAGGCTGTCACCAAGGTAGCCTATGACTTAAGCTGGTCACCCAGTTCCCAGCTCACTTTGCCCAACTGTGTCATCTAGAAGTCCTGACTGACCTTCTTCATTGTGTACAGGTGGCCTCATCACTGAATAGCACAGAGCTGGGACAGAACTAGCTATCTTCAGGACAGTTATGTGCCAGAGGATATATGAGTCATGTCCTGTTGAGCTATATAACAAGGGAGAGAGTCTAGCCCTTGGCTCCAAGTTCAGCCTTGTTTCCTGTGGATATATATTATATATTTAATAAAACTTAAATATTGGGGAGAGTGCACACAGTCAAATCTTAGGCAGACAGCTCAAGACATCCTTAAACCTTAAATATAAAAATAAACAGCTGAGTCAGTCACATATATCTTTAATCCCAGCATAGGGAGAGCTGAGAGTGGTGACCTACACACTTGATCCCACAACTCCAAAAACCAAACTTCTTCTGTCTCTGTGAGTTCAAGGCTACACGCCTTTAATCCTAACCTTGATGAGATAAGGTATATAAAGGCTTATAAAAGAGACAAAAGTGACTGAGAGAAATGACTAATAAAAACAACTAAGAGCCAGATTTAAAAAATTACAAGACAACTAAATAAAAACTGACTATAATACTTCCTCTCTCTAATATTCCAGCCTTCCCCCAATATTTGGCTCCGTGTCTCATTTATGATACTACAGTTGCCCTGCTGGCATTGCCCTCCTCACACCTCCTACCCAGTACCAACCCCTGCCCTGATAGTTCTTTCTCATCACTGTGCCTCAGTCTCCTCATATAATGGGATGATCATACTCTGCAGTCACAGGTCCTTAGGGTCATAAGATGCTCTGTCTTCAGAGTGCCTGCTGATAGATATTAGAAACTTGGCTGTGTTAAGAAGTGCCTAGGAACATGGTTGCTGGGGCAGGATCTAAGATGTACTATAGAAGATAAAGGGTCACAATTAGTGGGGTCCCAGAGGAGCATCCAAAAGCACAAAGGAAGGGGCCACTGAGAAGAGACAGCATCTACACATCTGGTCCTAGGCCTAAGGTGAGGGGTGTTAGGATATAGGGAACATCAGTGGGTGAGGGGTGTCAGGGTATGGTAGGCATCAGTGGATAAGGAATTTCAGGGTATGGTAGCCATCAGTGGATGAGGGGCATCAG
>PVIH01001416.1:133803-237179 GCA_004025045.1 Sigmodon hispidus
AGCCATCAGTGAATGAGGGGCGTCAGGGTATGGTAGCCATCAGTGATTGAGGGGCGTCAGGGTATGGTAGCCATCAGTGAATGAGGGGCGTCAGGGTATGGTAGCCATCAGTGATTGAGGGGCGTCAGGGTATGGTAGCCATCAGTGAATGAGGGGCATCAGGGTATGGTAGCCATCAGTGATTGAGGGGCGTCAGAGTATGGTAGCCATCAGTGGATGAGGCTCGTCAGGGTATGGTAACCATCAGTAGGAAATTGGCAGAAGAGAAAAAACTCCTGGCTTCCCCCAGCAGGGCCCTGTTCCCAAGAACCAGCCTCTTCAGCCTTGGGGGGGGACCTTGTAGAGTCAGAGCAGTTGAGGCTCAAATGTATTAAACTCTGGGAAGTTTGATATTCTGCTTGTGCTGAGCCTAAGGCACCTATCTGTTCCTATGTTCTAAGAAATGTGCCTCTCTTCCTGCGTGATGATCACAGACCCTTGCCAGGGTCCTGGGCTGGGGTTTTGTGACACAGGTTTTTGTTGCTGTTTGTTTTCAACCTGTCTCAACCCAAAGTGCTAGGGATATTGTGCCTCTTTCAGACAGCAGAAAAAGTCTCCAGGCTTTCTCCAGGCAGTATTGAGAATATCCTACTGGTGTGGGGCTACAGGAAGTTCAACTGTGAACTGTAGCAGTAGGGCCATTCTCGGGCAAGTCTTGCTATGGCAATTGTCACCTTGTGGAGGTAGCCTAGAGAGACACGACTCCAAACAGCTGTCCAGGCTGACCAGACATCCAGTTTGGGCATCCCTCTGCTGTCCATTAGGGAAAGCCCAGAGCATGTCCTCTTCCCCACAATGACCTCTGGGTGGCATTTGTGCTAGAAGGAGCAGAAGTATAAAAAGCCATATGGCAAAAAACTGTCACCTTGTCCTCACCAAGCGCTGCTTGTGGTTGGCTATAAATTAGGACATTATGAATGCAGGCGGACTCCATAAAAATATACTAAGAAAAAATGAAAACTCGACCTGTTAGTTCTCAACTGTGCGTCTCTCTAAGGGATGCATGGGAATGTGTGAGAAGAGGTCGTTTAGGTGTCACAACATTTCATGACATTGCTTGGCTCTTAGTTATATTTGTTGCTCACGCAAATGAGCTGTGCATCCCTCACCCGAGCCAGGGCTCCTGAGTGCGGGCAACAGAAAGCCACATGGCTGTAGGGATATTGAGCAGCCATAGGAAGTAAAAGGAGGTCAAGGTCAAGCAAGAAACATGCAGATACAGGGCAGAGCCAGAAGTCAAAACCAGCCCCCTGGTTATTTAGTAGAGAGCATTGGCTAAGAGACTTCTGCATTTCACAGCCTGTCTAGGCAACCACATGTGAATTCTCATTGGCTCTTCCTCTGGGCCACATATGCTCCAAATTTAGAGCCCAGGCCTGAGCCTCTGATTGGTCAAGCTCAAGTCACATGTTCAAATCTAGTAGTCAAGCCCTTGGCAGAAGAAGAGGACTTGGGGCTGGTCCTGTGGTCCCAGAGAATGAACATGAAGGGTGTCTGTTCTGCTGCTAGTTCCACACAATATGGGAGCTCCTGGCAGCCAAGGGGGTTAGCTGTGGCATAGAGACCAACAAAGCTACATACCAGCAAACACTCACCATGTCCTTTTATTTCCTTTTCTCAATTCATGCTTCTGCTGGCCAGTGAAAATTGTCAGGACATAACCGGAAGCAGTGAAGGTCCCAGAGGAGAATCTGAGGATGTATCATCAAAGCCTAGCTTGTAGGTCCTGGGTAACTGATAAAATGTCTGTTCACCTCAGGTTTGGAGCAAGTGACAGACCAAAGAGATGATATACCCAGTCTAGCTTAGTGAACCAATGGGGTTAGGTAGCAATTGGAGTTACCTGTAGGGTCATGGGGCTCCTACATCACTGAAGAAAATTTCCACCTTCTCCTAGAGACTTAACTGCTTACATGCCTCAAAAGCTCCTTCCTCCTGTGATGGAATGTTAGTGAGTCCAGTCTTGTATGGGTCTTCTATGGGTAACATCAGTGCTGAGAGATCAAAAGGGCAAAAGTCTTGTCATGGCCTGGCATGTCTTCCACAACAGTTGAGCTCTTAACAGGGTCTAATTGGGGGCCTCAAACTGGCATATGTGCTTGGGGTTATACCCTAGTTAATGCTTCCTCTGTGATAACGAGGCCCATAGTAACCCCAGGCTGCTGGGAGAAGGCCAGCTTTGGGTAAGCAGTGCTCTGATCGCTCGGTGAAGTCATGTGAGGTCAGAGGGAATGTCAGTGCCCTAGGAACTAAGGGGTCGGGTTCCTTAAAGCAAAGTGGAATCGTCTTTCTAGAGGATGCAAGGCAGAAGGTACCAAGTGGAATCGACCCCATATAATGCTGGGCACCAAGGAGGTCCTCTCTGCTTCAATGTAAAGTCTTAGGACATGAGACAAACTGAATCTACTCATGATTTGCCTGATGACGGGTCAGGGAGGCTGCACACTTATGTCCAGGCACACAGGTATACAGACACATTCTTGTTTAGGCACTTGGCAGTCTAGACAGGGAAGGGGTAGGAGTGTGGACAGATGTGCCCAGGAGCTGCACCTCTGCTTCTCTGAGCCTATTCAGCTGGCTCACATGTGAACAAGCACAGGCCACAGAGACAGAGGTCTGCTCTCCATGCCCATTCATTCCTGGTTGATTACAGAGGGCAGCATTGTGCTAAGTCCTGGATCCAGGATCGAAGTACTGGTTCACATTGTGAACATCACAGTGTGGGAGAGGAGACCATCATGAGGCCCTGGTAGGGGCTGGAGGGATGACTCTGCTCTTTCAGAGGATCCAAGTTCAACTCCCAGCACCTGTGTGATTGCTAATGACTATCGGTAGCTCCACTTCCTAGAGATTCAACAACCTCTTCTGTCTTCCTCAGGTGCTACCTACATGTGGTGCCCAGACAAAGTACCTATACACATAAAATACAAATAAGTGTTATAAAAAGAAGAGCCTGGTATATAAGTAATAGTCTAAGAGGGGCAAGAAGTCCAAATGTCAAGAGCTAGCCTAGATACAGACAAAGAGAGTTCCAGTCTCAACTTCACCACTGGCTAGCTCTGTGGTCTTAGGCAAGTGACCCCACCTATCTGTGCACTGGGGACAATAATTTGTGCATCCTAGGCTTCTTTGTGCATTCCTGTGTCGGGACAGGCTTAGTTGTTAGAATGACTCTTGCTATGGTTACTCTTAGTGTTAGCTCATCTTGTGGTGACATCATTGTTTTCCCGTGTACTGTCATCACCAGAATACACCATTCAGCCAGCAAGGATTAAAGAAATCTTCTGGAAGGAGAGAGGCCTCACATCCTTGAGAACTGAGGTGGAGAAGGGAGCGAGGAAGAAACAGCTGTACAGAGTCATGGGATTTAAGGGGACAGAAGAGGTGGTGTGTGTGTGTTGGGGGTGTAGATTGTATCTCCTGAAGAAAAAATGATGGGTTCCAGTGGAATGAGTTGGGGAGAGCATTAGTCAACAAACCTCTAGACTTCCTCTGCCCAGGAGCCCTTTGGGGAAGTGGGCTTGAAGGCTTTTGAGATGAACAAATTAGCTCATCATGAGACAAGGTATTGGCTGATGCATGGAACTGTACCCACCCACCACCTCCAGCAGCCTAGGAATTAGCTCACAGCTGGCAAAACATCCTGTGCTATCCTGGAAGCCAGGGAGCATGTTTGAACAGCAGCTGTATGTGCCGAGTGGGTCCCTAGACCCACACATGATTTCTTCAGGAAGGCTGACACACCTGCAAGTCTTGTCCTTGCTATTAATGAGGTGTCCGCCATGGGATGCATCCTGGAGCCTGGTGGAATTCTGGGATTGTCTTCTTTCTCCTGATGCCCTGGGCCCCAGGTCGAGGATGACCTTTGGCTTTCTGCCTTGCTCTGTGCTTAGTGTCCCAGGAGAATCTAGGTTAGGTGAAAAGCCTGTTGCGCAGCATGTTAGAGAACCCTTCCTGAGCCCAGGCTCCAGAATACCCTTGTATATCAAGAAAGACAGAAGGGCACTGCTACCATTCTGCCCACCCAAGAAGATGCCCCAGGGATGGTACTTTGCCACATCAGCTCAGGAAGAAATTAGCTGAGGGCCCACTAAGTGGGCAGTTGATGGTGAACCTTTTTCCTGGCACCACCTCAGGCCTGTGTGGGTAACATTCCAGGCCAACTCTTACACCCAGTTATAGAGGAAGGAGGAAACCCTTTGGGCCTTTTCAGATAACAGGGCCATTTGGTTTCCAGGAAAAGGTGAGAAAGAGCAGAGATAATTCAGGTCATCCGAAAGGTCAAGGACCCACAGATGAGCCCTCAGTATGATGGTGGGGTCATGGGACTGGAATGCGCAATCATCAATATGTCCCATCCACTTTGCAACCTTTTAAAATGTAGTTCTATCTAGGTCTCCTGTATGTCAAATGCGATGCTCACAGCTATTAACTTGTTTAAGCCCCAGATGCCCTCAGTGACCTGTACATTTAACAGAGAACTTCACTTTGTTAATATTCTGCAGTCATCATCCTGAAATTCTTAGGACATTTTTTTTCTTTTTAAAACCAGGAGTCCAGTGTTTGCATTTTGCACTGAGCCCACTCTGCAGACGATGCAAGTTCTGACTGTACCAACATCCCAGGAGAGGATGGGGAGGCTAGAGGTGGTGGTAAAGCCACAGGCCTAGAGCACAGATCTGACAGCTGCCTTTCTGCTCTGAGCTGGGTACAAAGAAGCTGACTGTGTGCCCGGGTCCCAGCTGGCAGCTCCCTATAGGCAGCTCATGAAAGCCCCTCACCTTTCCCCACTCTGTAGCCCCTGTTCTCCTGCTTGCTTCTTGGATGAGGCTGAGGCTGGAGGAGTCAGAGTCTGTCTAGTACTTCACAGGGGTACCATGAAGGTACTAGATCAAAGACTCCCCAGGGCTGAGTCATCTCACTGAGCTCTTGTTCAGGCCTTCTCTGAGTCCATTCAGAAGCAATAATTAAAACAAAGCCACTCGGTGAGACTCAAGAGGAGCCCCTGCAGAGTGCTACCCACAGCAGAGAAGCATGTAGGAGTGGGAAGTCCTTCCTACACACACTGCCCCTCCCAGGACCTGGTGAGTAGGGTGCTGCTCATCAGCCTGTCTAGATTGAACCTTCTCCAGAAAGCTCTGTTGGGTGTAATGAGAGCTCCCTTGTCTGGGGAAAGGAGCTTTTTAGGGTTCAGCTGCCCCCAGATGTACTCAATGAAGGCTGGCACCTTAGCACAAAAAGCAGACAGCAGGTGCCTAGAAGGGGCCCCAGGAAGCCACTCCCAAGTTTCTGTGCTTGGAGAGATCTGAAGAAGGCAATTATAAAAAACTGGGGAGGCAGAATATCAAGGGTCTGTGTTTCCCAGCATGCCAATAGTCAGAGGGTAAATAGAGATGGATAATATCAACCAACCAATCAGTCTGAGAAAGTCAGACTGAGACTCAGCAAGCCTGACAGCCTGGAGCTAAGGTCAGCATCTCTAAAGGTTTCCTAGCTACATGCTTGGAGCTTGTGAAGCTTTGAGGCAGCCCCAGGGCCCACATAGTGGGCTTAGAATCCTTGGGAGGGGTCAGGGACCCTCAAGGTCAGTTACCTGTCCTCTATGGGGTGGAATATTCTCATTCTTTAGTGATGTCCTAGTGAGGGTAGGCTCAGAGCCTGGGGAGGGCAGCCCTGGTGCTCTGGTCAGCTCTCCCTAAAGCTTAGGCTTGTAGAAGTGGTCCTGATCAGAAAGCTCTGTTCTCACAGTATCTCAGTGCCTGTCAGGAGCATCATCCCCCTCAATGGCCCACCTGCTATTTGCTCCCATACCTTCCCCATCTTAAATCCTCAATCCTCATCTCTGTGTTCCCAATTCCTGTTATTGCAATAAGGTAGCACCTAAATTAATTTTTCTTTGAGCAGGGATATATATATATATATATATGAATATATTATTTCTTATACTGATTTTATTCATAATCACTAAAATGCAGAAAGTTTCATGCACTTCAACAGGTGCAAAGATAAATTATATTCCATCCGTTCACTAACAAATGAAGCAGAATGAAATACTGAAATACTGATAAACACAGCCAATCTCAAGTTATACTACACTAACCTCAAGAAGGCTGAGCTTATATGATGTACTGATGGAGCTTCTCAGGAAGAAAATGTGTGGAAATAGCATCATCAGGGATTAGGGGGGTGGGGATGCTGCCTGTGCAAAGGCCGCATGGCTGATTTTTGTCTCTACTTGTCAAGGGTTTTCAAAGACACACAAAGTCAATAAACATCTCTGTTTCCCTGCTTTTCCACACAAGGACAGCATGTGCTCCAAGAGGCTGAACCTATAGCTTTTCATCTGAGCCTTATCTTGAATACGGTTCCACCTCATTTCATGTTTAGAGCTGAGCAGAGATAGGTTTCAAACCCAAGTTCAAGTTATGTGTCTCCTGCTATCTGCCTTTACCCAGATCACCTTGAGTATGAGACAGGTGCTAAGGCTGGGAGGTTCAGATCTGTTTCTCACTTAGCTACTCTTTTGTCTATGCTTTGGTGTGATGGGCTAAGAGTTATACCCTTCACTAGAGCCATGGCGGTCTGCTCAGAGCATAGCTGGATCCCTGGCAAGGTGATGCTACCCTGTGAGCACTCCAGGTAAATGTGAGCAACATTCTTCCAAAAGAGTGAGTCATGAGTCTCCTTCAGCTTCACAGCCCAGCTCAGGCCGCCAGCTTCTTTCCTGCCCAGGCTGCCAGTATATTTGTTTCCTCTGAAGAGGTGAGGTCAGGTGTTGTTGTTGGAACCGGAAGCTGAGTGTGGATGGAAGGTGGGGCTGTGGTGAGTGAGAGTGGCTAAGGAATAGTAGACCTGTGCTGAGCCTGTGCAGAATCCCACTTGCCCAGTCATCTGGATCTGAGGACCTGCCCAGAGGAGAAACCTATGTCCTGAGGTTCAGATCAGCTGGCTTTGTCCCCCTATTTCTTGCTGAGGGATCTACCTTGGTGAGTCACTTGGCCTCTTGGAAACTCAGGCTCTCTCTGTGTGTATTGGGTGTTAGGTTCAAACCTCTAAACTTGTTAAAAAGACTTCCATGGGCTCAGAGAGGTAGAATGGTTTTACAGACCGTAAAGCTCTGCATGAAGTCTGTGAAATTGCCTCACCTCTTGCCAAGAACTGGCAAGTAGAAACCCTGTTCCTGAACCTCAGTTTCCCATCTAGGGAGTGAGACTAGGGCTGATATGATTCTTTTCCTTTCTGCAGGCTTGCTCTCCCCCCCCCAAAAAAAGAGGGCATTCTCATCACGTCCAGTAAGCATAGATCTCAGAGGAGGCGGCCCCAAAGATTCCTGCTGATGCTTGTCTGATCCTGCCTTCTGTGAAGCATGGCCCCCACAGGATTATGGGACAAATCATAGACCCTGAGCCACACCTGTTCAGAGAGACATACTTCACAGCCTTGCTTGGATCCAGGTGTTGCCAAGCCTTGCAACTCACTTCCATCGCAACAATTCCTTCCAGAGCCATGGCTACGACTGTATAAGTTTCTTGCAGAGCAGGACTTGACCTTGCTATCCAGCAAGTCACCCGAGTAGCCTCTATTACCTCCCATGTCTGGCTACAAAGGCAGACTAGAAAATGTCTGTGCCCCGGATCCAAGTGGAGGAAGTAGATGAGAAAGACAGGCCAGCAGGGACAGCCGCACCTCATGATGACCACCTTCTCAGCCTGAAGGCTCTCACTGAGAAACTGAGGCTAGAGACCCGAAGACCCTCCTACCTGGAATGGCAGGCCAAGCTAGAAGAGCAGACATGGCCTTTCCCAAGGTCAGCTGCCCAGCAAGAGGCAAGCTTGGAGCAGGGAGCGTGTGGAGATGGGGAGCCTTTGATACCTTCAAGAGAATCCAGGAATGCCAGCCAGGACGACAGGCCACTGACCATGGGCAAGCTGGAAGGCTTCCAGAGTATCGATGAAGCTATAACCTGGCTCCGTAAGGAACTGGTGAGTGGCTGCCCACCCAGCAAGAGGCCTGTACAGAAAGTGTACTGTGCCTGTTTCCTCCCTCCATCTTGCTGTCTGACTTCACCGTGTCCCCACATGATGTTTGCCTTTCCATCTTTGCCTGTTTCTCATTTGTATATCTGTCTTCCTATTAGGTGAAGGGTAGATCTCATTTCTCAGTCAGTCAGCCTCTAATCAAAGATATGGAGGGAACAAGTGTTACCCCCCAAGGATCTGAGCCCACATTAGGGTGTTCCCAGCAGGATCAGAGTCTCTTACTCTTATGCTTGGACAGCTAGAGGATTCTCAGGGTTTGGCTGGACTCACCTCTCTAAGAAATCCTCTCCCCATCTGCTACGGTTGTCTACAGGTTGGGGACCACCACTCACTCATCAAGCAAGTGCCAGCTGACAGTAGCTAGGTGGTGGGTCTCCCTGGGTGAAAGACTTTGGAAAGGGCTTTCAGCCTGCGGATCACAGCTGTAGTACTGGGGCTCAGCATAGGAAGTGCTGTTAATAGCTCAAGGTATTTAAGAGCTCCCTGAAGGGGGCACATGACTGATCACGATTTTTGCGTGAAGGCTTTGACAAAGAATATTGAGTAAGAGCCTGCCCAGAAGTCAGGGTGGGTTAGGCATTCCATATGGGATGAATGAGCAAAGGCAGAAGATGCTGAGTGGCACAGCAGCTGCATCCTTTTACTGCCCACAGAGGTTCCCATCAGGAACCTCTCACCAACCCCCAAAATCCTGGAAAAGGAGGTGGAGCATTTTCCCACCCTGCCCCAGGAATATCACTTGGTCATTCCATAATAGCAGCTTCTCAACAGACCCAGACCTGAAACAAAGCCTTCCCTAAGCTTTAGCTGCTTCCCCAAATCACCTGCAAGGCCCTCTACTCCAGGGAGCCAGCAGTCAAAGCCAGCTGCCTTCCAGAGCCTATGGTAACTCTCTAGCCAACAAGAGAACAGAGGCCAGCTTGGTTCATTTTGCTGTGTCTGGCAAGACATCTCTGTACTGAAGCCTGAAATTCCTCATGGGCTGAAATAAAGCATTGGAGTTCAGGGTGGTAACAGCTCACAGGGTTGGGCATTTGACATTGAGACTGCCCAGAATGTACTATTCATTATGTGTGCTGTTAGGGGAGTATGGGTATGCTTGCTGTTGGCTTTTGCAGCAGATGGGACACCTGTGGATTCTTGGTTTATCATCACCGGGTGCTCATAGGAACATGAGAGGTGGGCATGCAGAACCAGAGACAGACCCTGAAAGCTGCACCCTGAATTCCTGAGGCTAACGTGCTTTGATCTGTTTTTCACAGAGGAAGAAAAATATTCCCATTAGCCAAGGATGCAATTTGTTGGTTTGGGGTTCATTTGAGAGTGTATTGCTTCTAGGAGCAGAGTTGTTTACTGTCTAAATAAGCTCGCATTCCTGTGAGCTTCCCTTTGGAGTGAAGAGTAGAGAAAACTTTGCTCTGAATGAATGGAAAACAATGGGGGCTTCCTTTAAATTTCCTAGACACCCCATCATCCTTTAGATGGAAAAGTATCGTGGGGAGCTCTGGAAAGACCCCAAAGCCATACCTCAGACTATTGAACTGAACACCTAGGGAATGCTGATGAAAATCTAGATATTTTAAATGTTGGTTGAAGCAGCATGAAGCCTGACTGAGAAGATTCCTGAGATCTATAGGGCCTACTTAGTCAGGACGCATCAAAAACAAGCACAGAAAGGTGCTCCCCCCAGAGTGTGCTGGCTAAGTGGAGGAAGCCAGCCATATTTAGGGTAACTCAGGCTGTAGGAGCCCAGGGCAGGGCAGTCATAGTCAGGACTAATACGGTTGCCAAAGACTGTCTGGTGTGGATACAGGAAATATGTACATTAGTAACATGCCTTATATCTGCATAACATTTTCTCTTCTCCTGGGTGACCAGTGGTGGGTAATGATGGTGATGACAGATGTATCACAGTGCTCAACGTGTGCCAGGTACTGCACTTGCGTTACTTACTTCTCACTGTCATGTGACTTCGCCTTTCCAAACTCTCCTTTTCAAGAAGACCAAAAAGACTCAGAGAGGAATGCAGCTGGGAATAAAAAGCTAGCATTTGAAGTCTGGGCCATCAGGTCACTGTACAATGCTAGTCTCAGCTGCTGCCACAGAGTACAGACAGCATCCTCATCTAAAACGGAGTTCACAGGGGCGTCAGCAGTCCACAGAATGTGTGGGTTGGAGAGAGAAACAGTCGAATGAGAATCCCCGCGTTCTTTTCTATCTCACAAAGTCCGGGACACTTGCTGTCATTGTTCTCACTCTCTGGAGCTCCTGGGAGTCAGTGAACCTAGCCAGGAAGTGATAAAGCCAGGGCTCAAACACGCCCTTCACTTTTGGGAAATGCATGAAGGAGTCTGGTGAGCTGGTCTGACTGGGGAAGGCCCAGCTGAACAGGCTGGAAAAACCATTTAGCCTCTGAACTCAAATGTGCATTCAGAGCCCCCTGAGTCTCTTTATAAGGGTGAATATTCTGTTCTGTGGGTCTGAGATGGGGGTCTGTGATTTATAATTTCCATTATGTTCCAAGAGACACTAAATGTCATATGCCATACCACACCTAGAGTGCCGAGGATGAAAAGAGGCCCAAAGGGACTGTGAAAAGATATCAGAGAGCCAATCCAGAAGTCCCCAAGCTTGAGGAACTCCATACCCTGTCCCTGCCTTAACTGTCCCACAAAGCCAAGTTCAGATAGCAAAGGGGTCTTAGTGAAGAACTTCTCACTCAACATACCCACCCACCCAATGATGCAGAAACCTCACCTGCTTAGAGATAGCCTCCTGGGAGGCCAGCAGCACCTCCAGTGCTGATCTCAGGATCCCCATGCCCAATATTAGACACCAGAAAAGGCAGCTCCTCAGACAAGTAGCTGGAAGTGGCTGGGTTGGATAGAAAGCTTTCTTCTCTCTTCCAAGGTTCTAGTCAAAGTAGTTTGCATAACTTTAAAAAAATTATTTAACTTTTATGTGCACTGATGTCAGATATCCTGGAACTGGAGTTATAGACAGCTGTGAGCTGCCACGTGGGTGCTGGAAATTGAATCTGGGTTCTCTGGAAGAACAGTCATTACTATTAACCATTGAGCCATCTCTCAAGCCCCATGCATTGATTAATCTGTATTTATTTAAATTCAGAGCCAAGCTTTCTCTGTACCTGGTACCCCTGCCCTCCCTGCATGTTTGTCAAACTCCTATTTATCCTTTCTCCCACAAGTCCAAGGACTGAGATGCTAATTCCGGTCACTATGTGGGCTTGTTTGTAGTCCTGGGGATTGAATTTAAAGACCTTCCTTTCCATGCTAGGCAAGTTTCCTTCCTAAGAACTATATCCCTAGCCCTCTTTCTAGTATGCTTCTTAAAACAAGGTCTTTCTAAATTGCACAGGGTGACCTTGAACTCACTCTGCAGCCCAGGCAGGTCTTGAACTTGTGATCTTCCTGCCTTGGCTTTAGAAGTAAATGCAATTTTTGGATTCTGCTGCCAGACCCTGGTTTTAATGGAAGTTTTTGTGCTAGCAGAGGGCAACCCCTAGTGTGCCCCCTGTATGTCTGGTGGTCCTTCTGGGAGCTGTTAAAACAGCCAGGGAGGCACTTGTCAGTGTGCCATAATTCAAAGGCAGCCTATGCAGGCGCAGGAAGCATTGTCTACCCTTCCCTGCCTCCTCCGGGTTAGCAGAGGGGCTGCAGGATCTGGACAGGTTTCCAAAGCAAAGAAGAGGCTGGAGAATCCCTTCTGAATTCCATTCTGGCTTTTACCCCACGATATGGGATGTCTCTGCCAACATCCCTGTTGACCCAAAGTGGAGTAGCTTTTCCTTCAGCTAATATACCAGGAGTATTGGGATGCAAACCCTCAAATGTCATGAGGCCGTCTCTGAAGAAGTGCGGTTCCTGGACTACTGGCCTGAGCTCCTTTGTAGGCCGAGTCTTGGGCCACATGGAGGCAATTATGGCAGGAACAGGGCTGACAACTTACGCTTAGAGACCTCCCTGGTCTCCTGTCTGATAGCTCTTCTTGTTCCTTTTGTCCCTTCCTGGGTCTCCATTCATTCACTGATACTCAAACTGTAAATATCATATGACATCCAAGCTAAGGCCTGGCATCTACTCCAACTAGATCAAGAGACCATGTCACCACCAAACTACCAGGCCAGGTAGTCTCTGCACGTGGTGATTTGGGGCTACCTGACATCCCAGGCTAAGATCTGACCTCACTATTCTTAGGGTCCTTGAAAATAGCCATTGTGGAATCATGGCTGCATTACGACATTGAGTGAACCTAATATGGCAAATGCACCACAGGCACACTAGGAATATCATCAGCACCATCAGGCCAGCCAGAGCTCCCACAAAGCTTCTACAAGCCTTTGCTGCCTTGGAGATGGGACAGTCCCCTCATGTTTGGCTGGCTACCTTGGAAGGTTAATTTTTCTAGCACAGGATGCGAGGCTTGTGCACTGCACTTGGGATCCGCTGAGGTTGCGCAGGCTGAGGTTTGGAGCCCAAGAGGAGCATGCCTGATTGCATGTGGGTTAATACCCACATTCCCACCTCTGTGAAAAAGTGGTATCGGACGGGTCTGATGTTGTCTGGGTGGAATGCACCTGGAGAAGCATTAGTATAAGTTCCTTTGCACAACAGAGATCAGGCCTCTACTATTGCCTGTTGCTTTTATATTAAAAAAGGGGGAACTGTAGAGAGCTGCGTACAGCCACACCATAAGATTGCGCTGGCCTTGAGCGCTCTCCGTGGTAAACAACTCCATATTTGGCTAAGGCCAAGGATCTGGCTTGCTTCCACGTATCTGAGCCTATTGGTGATGCCCATGTGGCTATCTTGGATTGGAAGCCTGAGGGTATTTAGCTAAGAGCAGGCCTCCCCCCCACACCCCGGGGGTCTTTCATCAGAAGCAATCAGATTGTAAAAGGCCTGAATAAACTGCAAAGAAAAAAAGAAAATAGCCATTGTGGTCCTTTGCTGATTCTAGACTGCTCTGGTTACCAGAAGGTCACCTCCCCACAACTGTGCCCCCACAGTGAAGACAGCCTAATGTGTAGTCTGAGATGAGGTGGCAGCAGTTCTGGAAGGGTGAGATGGGAAGGCCATGGCCCTGGGCAGGAGTCTATGGGCTTCTTCCAGCTGAGTGTGTAATTCCAGTTGCCATGGTAGCTCCCTTTGGTCAGGGGACCAACTTCAGGCCTGGGCCTGGAGCTGAGCCACCAACAGCCAGTCCCCTGTCTCCTGTCTTGTCTCTGGGATCTTGCTCAGAAGTGCCCTTGACAGAAGCGGAGATAAGAAACAGGGGCCAGGACATCTGCTCTGTCTGTGGCAGACAAAAGGTCCCTGATGCACTCTGTGGTGAGAACCTGAGAATCCATAGCACCTGCTTTGCCTGTTAGTTTCCTGCAGGTGCTTGATCCCTGCTGGCAGAAGGTGTTTATAGTTGTTAGAAATAGAATAAGAGACCTGGCAGGTACTAATCAGGCTGTGTCAGAGCTAAGAGGCCCAGGTTCTGGTGGTACCTGTGATCTCAGTTTGATCTCCAGCCAGTGTTCTGAGTGGTAAATCTAGGCAAGCACATGGCTCTGGCACATATGACATCAGCTCCCATTATCCTTATCTGCTGGGCGCCCAGTGAGATACAGGTCATACTCACTGTGTGGGATGGAGGTGGAATTACTTGATGATGGCAGGAGACAGGACCCTAAGGCCCCAGAGTGCTTCCATGTGGTGTTTCCAGAAGCTCGAGGCTGTTGCTCTTCCTATTTTACAAAGAAGACAGAAGCTCAGAAAGAGAAGTCTTAGGACAGAAGGGTTAAGTGATAGCCATAGATGAAGTTAAGCCTGTTAGGATGGCACCCATCTGACTCAGAGTCCGGAAGTATTTCTTGTTTCAGAGACCTATCACGTGTTCATATCATGAGCCACAGGCTGTCAAAGGCTCATGTTCAAATCCTGACGGTCTCAGAAGAGGATGCTCCTAGAAGGTGACATGGGGTTGCATGCCATGCCTTGGAACTTGTCACTGGAAAGATGATAAAGCGTTCAGAGACAGCCAGCAGGGTGCTGTCGGAGTGGGCCTTGACTCACAAGCCCAGGCATCTGTTTGCCCAAAGCTTGTCTCTTCCACTGGTGAACACCAATTCTATTCATCTGAGAAGATACTGACCTTGTAGATGTTATGAAAATTTTTATATTAAATCTGACTTGAGCTACTACATAAAGAGTGCCAGGCCAGCCAGGGTTACAGAGCAAGATTATGTCTCAAAACAAATAAATAGACAAAGCTACAGGAGATGAAAGATGTGAGAGCAAGGATGACATTCATTTCTTCTTAGTAACATTGCTAGTGCTACTTTTCTGTAGTTTCCAGAAATCCCTAAAATAGAAACACTGTATATAATCAAGGAGAAAGAGGTTATTAAAAATAAAAGGTCAAAGAAAGAAAAGTATTGGGTTCTTTCATCTTGCCACTGTAATTGGAACTCATGCCTCACCCTGCAGAAAGGAGTCTCCTAGAATGAGAGAATTAAGGCCTTCCATCTCCAGAAATGCTCCTGAGATCTAAGAGCTAAGAACTGTGGCCAATAGACTGAAGCTGACTGCCACCCCAAAGCCCTGCCCAGTCCCTCTTCTTCACTGCAATGCTGAAAAGGGAAACAAAGGATCCTATAGACCACAGCTCAGCAGAGGAACAGCTCAGGGCAACCCGAAAGCCAAGGAGGCAAGAGGGCAATTTCTCATCCCACCACATCCTCTGCAGGAAAATGAGAAGTCACTGGGTGGATGGGCTGTGGAGCTGAAGCAGGTGGTGAGATGGGGTTTGGTGATCAGAGAGTCTCAAGAGAAGGCAGACATTACCTAGGGACCTGCAGGTGGAGTCCTCCTTTGGAGAAGGGAGGGCATCCAGGGTATTTGTTTAGGACAGATTCCTCCTGACCTCTGTGGAAGTCCATGCTGTAAATCTGGAGTGTTTTGGGGAGTTATTGAATACCCACAGGTAACTATAGAGTAAGAGCACCCATCTGTAACTAGATTAGACTTCCAGTCTAGTTCTACCATATCCTACTTAGAGCTTACCTAATCCTCCCCAATTTTATCACTGTAAAATGGGGATGGCAAATACCTGCCTGTCAGGGTGTTGGTTAAGAAAAATAAAGAGGAAGAACTGAAAGCCAAGATCAGGACTGTGTATATTTACTCTTATCATGACACTTGATGCTTACAGCCACCTTCTAAGGTGGGTGCTACTGAAAGTATTACCACCTCCACTTACATATGGGAAAACTAATTATCAGCTAGGAGGAGATTCGAACTCAGATCTGCCCAGCCTCAGAGCCCATGTTCTGAATGGCTGCTCTATCCACTGCTGCTTCAGTCAGTGAGCGTGAAGGTATCTTCTGCTTCCTCAACACATCCTCTCAACTCCTGGCACTTTGCTGTTATACTCCAAAGTCAACTCCATTTTGCCCTCTTTTGAAGAATTTCCTTTGCTCTTTATGAGGAGGCGTCTTATGCTAATACAGAGGCCAGCCATGGTGGGTCCAATATCAAAGGGGTTAGTTCAGTCTGAAGCATGTCTGTAGGGTGAATAATCCCTCTCTGACAAATTACACACACACACACACACACACACACACACACGTGTGGATCTATTGTGGGGTACAGTAGTATAAGTAGATATGGTATGTGGTGGTCATATCAAAATTAGCATTTCCACTTTTTCAAGTACCGCCCCTTTTGTGGTGGGAATGCTCAAATTCTCCTTGAGTTATTCTGAAATATATACTAAATTGTTGTAGACTGTTTATAAGGGTATGATCAGACCAGTAGAACTGAGTTAGGCCTGTACTGCAGTATTAGAGTGTTTGCCTCACATTCGTGAAGCCCTAGGTTCAATCCCCAGTACTGCCAAAAGAATACTGGAATGGATTTCCCCTGATTTGATACCCATTTGCCTAGTCTTTCTGTATTTCCCCACTACCTTCCCAGCCCCCAGGGACCTCTAGAGTTCACCTTTTTTTCTGCTTTCAGAAATGAGTAAGAACATACAGTATTTTTCTGTGTGGCTTTTTTTCACTTAACACAATGCTTTCTAGTTCTGTTTACACTGCTACAAACATAGTTTCACAGTTTTTTTTAAAGATTTATTTATTATGTATACAGTATACAGAAGAGGGTACCAGATGTCATTATAGATGGTTGTGAGCCACCATGTGGACCTCTGGAAGAACAGTCAGTGCTCTTAATTTGTGAGCTATCTTTCCAGCCCCAGCTTCACAGTTTTATAGTTGGATAATAAATTACATTTTGAAAAGTCATTTATCCCTTAGTGGATATCCGGGTCAATTCCATGTCTTGACTATGGTGGACTGTCTTTCAGTGACATGGGGGTACATTAATGTCTCAGATAGTCAAAGTAGGGAGTTCTGTTTACAGTGGTATGTGTGTGTGGTATGTAGCTTTGTTTTATACCTTTACCAACACTTCTAGGTCCTGTACTTTGATAGTAGCCACGATAACTGAGGTGAGGAGATATCTTGCTGTATGTATTTGTTTACTTGTTTGCAATCGGGTCTTGCTCTGCATCTTAAACTAGCCTAGAACTTATAACATAGCCCAAGGCAGCCTTGAACTTGGGATCTGCCTGTCTCAGCCTCCCAACTGATTCTCCCAGCTAGAATAATCACAGGTGTGCAACCTCATACCCAGCTTTTTAGTACTACTGATTTGTATTTCCCCAGTTATTTGAGATGTTGGACATCTTTTCCTAAATTTGCCTGCTATGGTATTGTCTTCTTTTGAGAAGTGCCAACTCAGCTCCCTATCAGTCCTAAACCCCTCTCCTGCTTCTCTTTGTTGTATGCCCCCTCTAGGTGCACCCCCTCCTTCACACCCCAGGTACTATCTGATGAAACAGGGGTGGGGTTGCCATCCTTTTCCCTTTTCTGCCAGGGGTTCATATCTGCCTAGGGGTGTTCACCTACTAAGGGGCTATTTGGGCATTAGAAGCCAGAGCCCTGGTGGCTCTTAAAGTCGAGCCTTTCATATAAAAGATAATAGCTTGGGGACTTTCCAGGTATGAAAAATTGAAAGCATTATTGTATCTTTAGAATTTTGCACTTAAGTAGAGTCAGGGACTCCCCAGGAGGGCTGGAAGGGCCCCAAACTCTCTTCTTAGCCCTGGACTTTAGACTGGCCTTTCCAATCAATACAGGCCCACCTCAGAGGAAATAGACTAGGCCCAGTCAGAGCAGGCAGTATAACCAGCTCCCTCCTCCCTACTGGAGCAGCCCAGGGAAGGGGAGCCAGGGTTCTAGCTCTCCAGCCCACAGCCCAGGCCAAGGGCTACATACAGACAATAGGGCCTCCCCACTGTCAGGGGAGGTCACTACCACCTATGTGGTCCAGCTACAACCTCTCCATGAAGCACACTTCCACCTCCACCTGTGTCCATTACTCCCCATGGAAATCAATTCACAATGTGGAGCTGGCTTCTAGTGACCTTTGAGTTTTTCCTTCTACGGGTTCCCAGAAACTCAAGTTTCCATTGAGCAAGACACCTGACACACACCACCTGGTCCTTCCACCCTCTTCATTCTGGCATTCACAAGGGTCAAACTAAGGTGAAAGTGTCCTGCATTGTCTGGCTCCTACAGAGACTCCAACACAATACTGACTATAACAATGACTGACATTATACATGTCTGATTATAACAATGGCTGACCTTTGGCTGAAGCTAGACAAACACCGGAGCAGAATACAAAGAGTGTTTGCAAACCTCAAGAATTAGGTCTCTGTTGTCCAGCCATGTGGAAATGGAACGCATTCTGCCCCTTCGCACACGTGCTCAGATAGTGCCTGGCCTTCTTTCTAACATCCATCAGAGACAAATAGAGGATCCTGGGCTGAGATAGCATCCACGGCAGCCCCAGAATTACCCACTAGATGCACGTCCTTCACCTTAGTATCTCTATCTGCGCTGTTAAACACAGATTTTCAACCCCACTCCCTGACAATCCCTTTTCTGTGGTCTCTTTCAGAATGTGATTGTTCTGGCTGCTTCACATACGTGGGTCACATATTTGTCCTCTCATAGTTGGCTAATGTCACTTAGCACAATAGCCCCCAAATCTACATTGTGACATGGGGTTGAATCTCCTCCTTGCTAAGACTGGATAACATCCAGAGCATGGATAGACGATGTTCATCTATTTTGCAGTTGGGGTGTGCTGCTATAAACATGGGATACAGGTCTCTGCTGGAATCCTTGTCTTCAGTTGCTCTGAGTGAGACCCCTGGTCATATATATGATGACCACTGACCGTATTCAGGACACCCAGGAGATGTCTGTCTACAGCCTTCATCATCATTGCCCTCAGCCCAGAGCAGGCCTGAGCATCTCTTTTCTCCTCAGGAAAGCACTTGGTCTGGTGGTCACTTCCCAATCAGCAGGGACACCTTCCCCTGAGAGCTTTTGGTTCTGGATTCTGTCAGTGGACTCTCCTCCCAGGCTTTCTTTCCTCAGCATCTCCATTGCCCCTCCTCATCCCAGAGTGAGCTGGGAAGTCAGGAAATAGCTTTTCTTGCAGAGCCCTGTAATTATTGTTTAGTTAACTAATCCTGCCCTTGGGGGTTCGCCTTCTACCTGAAGAAACAGGTCAATTCTCCTAAGAGGTTTCCTATTTGCCTGAAAACCACTAATATCCACAGGCAGCAGAGGAGTCTGAAGGACAGCACTGGCTCTCTCAGAAGGGCTGCTTCCCCACCTCAGGTCTCTGAAGACCCTCTCCCTACAGTCCCCTGAGCCCCTGACCAATGGCATCTCTATGCCTTTCATCAGGCACTGTGCCCTGACTGTGAGATTATTGAAGCAACAAACCACAGCTCTGAATCCAGCCTGTACCTACCTCTCTAGAGGGAGGGCAGGCCACCCTGGGGGTGTGGAGGTATGAGAAATAAGTACATCCTAAACTGAGCTTCAGAGACAGCATTTGACCTTTAGAGTCCCATGTCTTAGGACCAGTGTACCAGCCTAGGAGTCCCTGTGCGTCCCTTCCGGCTTGGAAGGGAAGCACTTGGCCACTGGCAGCTTACTGCCCTAAATTTACTATGCACAGTGTCTTGTCTGGTCTGGAGACATCATCAGCCCAGTCTTGGAAAAGTGGAGGTACAAATTCAGGAAGCATTAGTAACTGGTTCAGCTAGCAGGTGTTGGGGGACACCCTTGCAACAGGGTCTCCTCCAGAGGTCAGTCACCTCCAGACCCTAGGAAAACTACTGCTTGACCCAGAGAGATCTGAGTCCACCATTTCCAGGAGGGCTGAGCCTGAGTTAGTTTCCTCATCTGTGAGACAGATAAATGCGATGTCTCTGACCTGGGATTGGGGAAGAGCATAGACTGGGGAGCCAGCACAGATCAGGTGCAGAGAGCCAGGGGTCGGGGTACAGATCTTGTCATTTATGTTATCTACAGTGACCTGAGTCCTTTAGACATTGCTAAGGAAATTTAATTTTAAAAGCCTTTCAGCCATGTGAACCTGGAGAGCATAATGGGAAATGAAATAAGCCAGTTACATAAGCACAAACACTGTAAGATCCTACTCATGGTGCGGTGGGGGTGAGGGGTCTCTAGACCCATCTAGTTCCTAGAGACAGGCAGTGGAATGGGGTTGTCAGGGGCTGGGGATGTTTTGTTTTGTTTAATGAGCAGATGTTTTAGTTGAGAAATATGGGGAAATTCTGTCGTTGGATGGTGGCAATGGTTACACAGCAATGCATGTCTTTGACATTACTGATCGCTTCAACATGACCAAGACAATACATTCTGTTATATAGATTTTACTTTTTTTTTCAAATTTTGGAGTCTTAGCCCTTTACATTAAAGAAAAAAAAGATTTATTATTTATGTATTTTGCATGTGTGTGAGGAAGAGAGAGACAGTGAGGAAGGAAGGAAGAGAGAAGAAGAAAGAGAGAGAAGCACTTAATTCTCACTAGTGAAGTCACTAATTTTGCTCATGGCTGTTTTCCAAACCCAATGGAGAAAGTTGGAACATTTGCATAACCACATGGGGTCCCTCCGCAATCTCCAGGCTCATTTGGCTCCGGGCACCTGGTAGGCTACTGAGTATGAGGATGGAAATGTACTGAAACAATAGCTACTTGCAGGCGTAGGCAGTCAGTGGCAGGATGGAATTGGGTCTTAGGTCAAGTAGGAACAGCTGGTGGCCTGTCTTAGTGACAGAGCTTTGTTAATGGAACACTGCTGCCCACGAAGCCTAGGGAGACCACAATGGCAGAGTCTGCCAAGTCACAGCTGTGAAGCCTAAACACACCTTGAAGCCCTCAGAGTTTCCAAGTTCCTGTACCTCTGCTTACAAAATATAAATGTGTAGGTGGATTTTGAAAAGTGCTGCATAGAGTTCTTAGTACATCCCTTTTCTAATAGGAAATAGAGGCACAAAAAAAAAAAAAAAAAAGGGAAACCCTCTACAGAGTCTCTGAGCTTTGATCAGCTCTATATCTTAGACTCTACCTATGAGGAAGAACTGAGTTGGCAGTCTCATGGATATCATGGGTATTCACAATCTGAACCCCTACCCCAGCCTTACCACTGAGGGCCTTTGGACAGCTTACTTCAACTTCCCACCTGTGATTTGTGGCATATTTAGTTTTACTCCACAAGCTATCATGAGGGTTAACTCTAGTGTATCAGCTGTGTCTGGTTCATAGTAAATATCAGCTCATTTTTATGAATGGCTCTTAGGAAACTTTATTAAGATGTATATCAGTAAGTCATTGTAAGATGTTTGATGAAAGAAAAAAATAGCAGATTGCAGAGTGAGGGAGAGTCACATGACCATTGGTAGGGCCCTATGCCCCAGTAGATGACCCACGTCTATGTGCATATGGGTGTCACTAACTGGACCAGAGTTATTAATTATGCTTTACAACAAAAGCAGGGCATGAATTTGAAAGTTAGGATGGGAGGGCACTTGGGAAAATTGGAAGACAGTACTAGTAGGTGGATATGATGAAAACACATTGTAAAATGTATGAATTTCGGGGCTGGAGAGATGGCTCAGTGGTTAAGAGCACTGGTTGCTCTTTCAGAGGTCTTGAGTTCAGTTCCCAGCACCAACAAGGTAGCTCACAACCATCTATAATGGGATCTGATGCCCTCATCTGGCATAAAAGCATATATGCAGAAAGGACACTTGAATACATAAAGTAAAAAAAGTATGAATTTCTAAATAATAAAGGATGTTATGCCAGCTCACACATGTGAGCTAATTGGGACAGTCCCAGTAGAAAGTCCTCCTTGTCCTGTCTGTCATTTCCCTTCTTGGTACGCTGCTGGATTTGGTGTCTGTCACTCTTTGCAATCTCACTCCATCTGAACTTGAACACCATAGAATGGAAATAAACCGGAAGTGGATTTAAGCTAGGGCTGGCATGGAGAAGCATTTAGACCTAGTGGCTAGCCTGGCACAAACCTTTGTTGGGCAATGACACCTTCCTGTGCCAATGCAATGTCCTGTCACCTCTCTGACCTAGGAAGTATGCCTGCTGCCAGATGGGCGTGTCAGTGATTCATGACATCAGTTAGGATTCCTGTTAATGAGTGTCTTCAGCAGAGCTCACAGAGCTGCAGCCCCCAAGCCCCTGCTGACTCATGTCTGGCCTTTCTTCTCCTCCAGGCAGAGATGCGACTCCAGGACCAGCAGCTGGCCAGGCAGCTCATGCGCCTCCGTGGAGATATCAATAAGTTGAAGATTGAGCAGACTTGCCGCCTGCACAGGAGGATGCTCAATGATGCTGCCTATGAGCTGGAGGAGCGAGATGAGCTGTCTGATCTCTTTTGTGACTCCCCTCTGGCATCCTCTTTCAGCCTTTCTACACCACTCAAGCTCATTGGCGTCACCAAAATGAACATCAATTCCAGAAGGTTCTCTCTTTGCTGAGAAGCCTTGGGATGGAAGGGGGACCAGAGCCAAGGGGGAGAGAAAGGGAACTCAGACAAAGTTGCCCAAAGTGGGTCTCCCCGAGTCCATATTGGGGAATGGAAGGCCCCAGGACCTGGTGGTAGTATGCTAGGGTCTTCAGCTTTGCATACCTGAGTCTTCTTGTTCAATACCCAAAGAGTCTGCAGACACTATGTAAGACAGAGGTCTCAGCAGGATTCCTATGGCCTGTCCCCCTCTGTGATCTACTCTTCTATGGCCTAGACTCACTGGTGCTATGATGTTGGATCCAAAAGGGTACCCCCACAAAAAACTCTCCTCTAAGGAAGCTGGGAAGATTAGATGTGTAAGGTGTACTCATCTCTTATGTACTGTTTCTACCCTCTGAGTCTTAGCTCTAATTGCCCCTAAGTAGCTGATTTAGCAATCTGGGCAGGGACTTGCTAGGACAAGAAAACCTTAAGAATAACAAGGTGGCACATAAGAATGCAGGCTTCTCTTTGATAGCCACCAGCATCTCTGGAAAGGAGCTCCACCCTGCTGCTTTGAACTTCAGCCATGATGCTACAAGGCCATGCTGTTCCCAGCTTGCTCCATGACATGTGATGCGTGTACCATGTATATCTTTAGTAGAGGAACCCAGAACTACTTCAGTGGCTGCCACTCACAACCCCAAGAGAGCACCTAGCAGGCCACTGGTGACTAAAGCAGGCAGATAAGAAACAGAATCGGGGGAACCCAAGTGAATTCTACTGCAGGGGACATGACAGAGGCCTCCCTGGTGGGACCTGATGGTGTCACACACATCACCTTATTATCCTCAGCACCAAAGACCCCAGGGAGTCCAGAAGCCCATCCTGAATCTCTCAAAACTGTGCCTGACTTAAACAATGAATTTTAATTGACCATGACTGTTAACTAATGTGTTGCTAATTCATTAATACCTGTTTGATTCTTATCCAAATGGAGAGCCAGCCGAGTAAGCTAAGTGGAGTTTGGTTCAGTTCTGAGAGACTTTTCCTTAGCAGATCAGCTCAGGAGAGACCTGGTACAGCACTCTGGCGACATCTAATCCTGTTAACACAAGTTTCTCAGAGATTGGGTGTGTCTAGTGAGACCTGCTCATTAGCAGAGGGGGAAAAAGGGAAACCAGGACAGAGAATGGCTTCCCTCAAGTCACCTGGCTGCTTAGTGGCTGTAGAATATTAAGCTGTGAAATTATTGTGAGTCAGGTCTAGACGGATCTCCTGTCAATGAATTTGAACTCCAAAAGATAGTCCTGATGTTCTGCCAAACCCATAAATTGCCAACTTCTCTCTCCTTCCCTTGCAGGCCCCACTCATTCTCTCTACTTTGTAATCCAGAGTATTGGAAGGGAGGAACATGATGCCCAGATAGTGGACCCTTGGCACTTACCATCTGTCATAGTCCTGTAGTCTACACTGACTGTTCTCTGTATATAATGTTTCTTCCTCCTGGTAATCCCCATGGGCTGTGTCCACACATGTCACAACACACCCAGGGAAAGGCTGGAATGGGAAAGTATGACTGGTGGTCATGTATGACTTAACAGTCTTTTCAAAGAGCCGGGCAGTTTGTGTTTCCTTTTTTTAAAAACTAGAACAAGGTAGCCAATATTTCTTAAAAGCCCTGAAGTCCAGAAGCCTTGACCCCAATCCCTTCCTTAAAGACTATACAAAACACTGCCAAGTCCCAAGAAGCCTCATCACCTCTCATCACCTCCTGCCTCCAGTCACCTGCTGGCTCACACATACCACGTCACAGAAAATACATGAAAGAAGGTCCATCCCATATTTTAAAAACAATGCCAAACTGGTTGAGAAAATTAATCATTAGCCAAGCTTGGTAGTGCATACCTTTAATCCCACCACTTAGGAGGTGGAAGGTAGAAGATCAGGAGTTCAAGAGCAGCCTATGATACATAGTTAGTTCTCTGGGCCAGCCTAGGCCACATGAGACCATGCCTCAAAACACAAAAAAGGAAAAAAATATCAGTCATTCCAGAAACTGACACCCTTAGCTGACAGCAATCACAGTGATCGAATTGGATGTGGTCAATAACTAAATATGTGATCGTGCAGTTTGTGATCAGCTAACCCAGCATCTTTCTCCTACTTTTTCTCTGAGGAAACTTTGTCCCAGGCATGGATCTGAATAGCTTAGATGTTTCAGTCATTCACCTCAAGCTCATCCCAAGAGAATCTCTAGGATTAAAGGGAAGGGGGGGGTTGCAAAAGTGGAGGGAGTTTGTTTCCTTACATGCAGCGTATCTGTTTGCCTTTCATGGTGAGCACAAATCACTGTTTATTCTGCTTGTAGAATCCATGCAGAGATGTCTGTAGGTGAGTGGCAACCTTAGCAGCCTTCCACAGCCAGTCTCCTGGCTTACCATATGTATACAGTCCTGTTTGCTGTCTCATGATTAACCATCTCCATGTCCCCAAATCCCCTCCCACCCCTGAGACACTAAATATCCACTGTGCTGCCACAGGTCTTGTCTAATGCCTCCATGGGCTCAGTAGCAATCACAGCCCTAGAGAGTCTGGGCAGGCCTTGCCATAACCTGGCCTCATCCAAGATCTACCCCTGTAGCAATACCAAGTGCTATTACATAATCAATGGACAATTTACAATTTTATTTTTATGATTATTTGTTTCTATATTACTGTTAGAAAAAAGTGAAATAAAAATATTTCAAAAGAAAATATTTAAATAGAGACTTTTTTTTCTTTTTGCTTATCATGGTTACAGCATACATAAGACCAGAACCATAATTGGATGGATGGATAGATGGATGATGGATGGATGGATGGTGGATGGATGGATGGATGGATGGTGGATGGATGGATGGATGGATGGATAGATGGATGGTGGATGGATGGATGGTGGATGGATGGATGATGGATGGATGGATAGATGGATGGTGGATGGATGGATGGTGGATGGATGGATGATGGATGGATGGATAGATGGATGGTGGATGGATGGATGGTGGATGGATGGATGATGGATGGATGGATGGATGGATGGTGGATGGATGGATGGTGGATGGATGGATGATGGATAGATGGATGGATAGATGGATGGTGGATGGATGGATGGTGGATGGATGGATGATGGATAGATGGATGGATAGATGGATGGATGGATGGATGGATGGATGGATGGATGATGGATGGATGGATTATTTGAACAATTAGATGAAGATATAGGAGGGAGGAAAAGATTCCCCAGAACCTTCCATCAAGAAGGACCACTTATAGGTGGTTACCATGGAGTTCCATCCTGTAGGCTGTGTGACCATACTTCATGTACCTATCATGTCTACATTTGACCAAAGCCACAGGAGAAGCAATCCTTTCCTCCTGGAATGGTCTTTCCGAGTTGATTCTACCAGGTGATATCACTGTGCTCTGGGAAGACTTGAGCTTAGAATGTTTCAGTGCCTCATTCGTAAACCTGAAATCAGTATACAAGAGAGCCTCAGAGATGTCCCTGAAAACACACTGTAGAGTCATGAATTCTGGCCCTGCAGTTCCAGAGCTCAGATCTGTTCTTGTACATGCCCCAGAGGACCAAAGGTACCAGGTTAGGCAGGGCTTTGAAATAGTCCTGTCTTCATAATCTCAGAGGTCGATGTAGGTCAAAAATTCTATTATGTGGAACATGTATCAGCCACTCTGGAAGATTAGGCAGGTGTGATGAGGCTCTCTCAAAAAGCACATATAGTATGCAGCCCAGTGCTTCTCAACCTTTGTAATACTGTGACCCTTTAATACAGTTTGTTATGTGTGGTGACCCCTCCCCAACCATAAAACTATTTTTGTTGTTACTTCATAACTGTAACTTTGCTACTTTTATGAATAATACTATAAATATTTGTGTTTTCTGATGGTCTTAGGCAGCCCTTGTGAAACAATCATCTTCCCCCTGAGCGAGGGCATGACCCACAGGTTGAGGACCAATAATATAGCCTGTGGCTATGAGGGAATATAGGGAAGTACTGAGGCTCCACCCCAAAAATTGGGTATGTTAGTACATTTAATCCCAGAGCCCAGGAGGCAGAATCAGGTGTATTTCTATGAGTTCAAGGCTATTTAGTAAATTTCAGAGCAGCCAGTGCTACATAGTGAGACACTGCCTCAAAAGAAAATAAGAAAGGAGGGGGGGAGGGAGAGAGGAAGGAAGGAAGGAAGAAAGAAAGGAAATCTACCACTATAGTGGCCATGTGACCCAAAGGACACACAGAGGCCATAGACTTTTTCATCCCAATGCCCAGGATGCATGTCCATGTCTTTAACACAAAGGAAAGCTAATGTGCCTTAAATAAATATAGTAAATGTAAGGGCAGAAGGTGACAGGAAGTGGGTGGTCCATCAATCACCCTCATGTTAGAGCCTGGTAGCTACTTAATGCTCAGAGCTGGATGCCTCTGCAGTCCCAATCAGGCTCAGAAAGCCTGGAAGCTCCTTAGAGATCTGCTATTGTTGATTCTCAAATCCTAAGGAGTCCGATATGGGTGGCAGATGGCCACCACATCACAGGCTGAGGGTCAGAGGAGACAGAAGCTGGGGCCTTAGTTGATGAGATGCTTGCTATGTAAGCTTGAGGATGAGTTTAGATCCCAGCACTCACATAAGAAGCTGGGCCAGATGGAGACATGAGGGTGCTGGAGTTTGCTGGCTAGTCTGCTGCATCGGGAAACACAGGTTCGGTGAAGGACCATGCATCCATAAATAAGATGGGAAGAGACACCAACTGTTGACCTTTAGCCTTCACATGTACATGTATGTGCAACACACACACAGAGGCAGTGTGTCCTATGTGGAGAGACATCACTAACTGGTAAAATCTGAACATGTACAGTTCTTAGAGATGTTGGTATTACAGTTGAGTAATGGCCATGAACAGACCAGGACGGAGAGGCAAGGAAGGTAGGCTGTGTCCTCAGAGAGGGGTGGGGTAGTGAGGCCAGGGTGCCTAGTGGGCTACAGGAGCTAGAGGCGTCTCTCATCAGCATTTTGGGCCTCAGGAGTTCAGGTTTTCTTTGAGTTGTATAGGAAATGTTTTGAGGTTTTGAGTGATAGAAGATTGTGGTAAACTTTATCAAAATCTAAAAAGGTACTTAACAGGTATGTAGAAAGTAGGACCAAGGGGACAGGAAATGGCTTAGTCAGCAAAGTGCCTGTTTTGCAAACATGAGAACCTCAGTCTGACTCCCCAGGACCCAACAAAAAAAGGCAGGTATGGTAGTGTGAGCCTTTAACTCCAGCTCTGGGAAGGCAGAGATAGGTGGAGCCCTGGGGTTCACTGGCCAGCCAGCCTAGCCTTATTGGCAAGGTCTAGGTCCCAGTGAGAGATGCTGTCTCAAAAAAACAAGGTGGACGGTTCCTGAGTAACACCACCTCAGGGAGCTATGCATACCCCTCCAACATGCATACATACATGCACACCTGCATACATGTGCATGCACACACAAGAAAGTAGATGTGGCACAGAAATGAAGCTCAGAAGAAGAATGAGAAGATGGTGATCTGGAGAGAAGAGTAGCTGGAAGGTCACATGTGGAAGGTCACATGTGGAAGGTCACATGTGGAAGGTCACATGTGGAAGGTCACATGTGGAAGGTTACATGTGGAAGGTCACATGTGGAAGGTCACATGTGGAAGGTCACATGTGGAAGGCTGGCATGATCTCTGATATATATTTTGGAAATCAAGCCAGCTTAACTACATGAGGCAGTGAAGGAGCAGAGATGCTCGCAGATGCTGACCATACTAAGGCACATGTGGCTGTGGTTTCATCATGCTGGGCCAATGGCCTCAGCCTTAGTGTGCTCTGAGGGCTTTATTGCCTGCCCAACCTGCAGCCTTCACATTCCAGACCCTGGCCTAGACACTGGGGAATGTAGATTGACTCCACCTTTTCTGCTTCTTAGGATTTCCCTCATGTTCATTCTCCACATCAGAACAATGTTGTCTGTGGCTGTGCTGGCTAAGGGGCTTGGGAGAGACTGAGGTGCATTGCCTGGAGAAAATGTCTTTGCTCACAGGCCTGGTCCGCAGGCTTTGTATGATGGAACCTGCTCAGATTAAAGGCTACAGAAATGGCTATTATTTAAGTACCCTGTTAGGCACAAGGCAAATGACCACAGAGCCCAGTCTATGGAAAGATAATAGGGGAAGGGAAGCCTCAGAGGAGAATAAAAGCACTGAAAATAGCCATCTCACTTGGAGCAAGGAGGTGCGTCCTACACAAATGGTTTCTATCAGTTAGGATGCTTGGCCTCTTGGGATGTTCCTAAGCCATCCTTTAGACAAAAGCTCCCATACTGCCTACTTCACACCTCCTTCTCCTTATAGGGATGAAGAGGTACCCAGGAAGGGACATTCTCCAAGGAAGCTGATGAATATCCAGGAAAAAAAAAATGAGCGAAAATGGCAAGCCAGGCCCCTGCCCTCTCTAGCTGGACCCCAGCTAGGCCTGAGAGTATCTCACAAAGTCACCACAGCCACATCAGCAAGCCTGCACTTCCCTTGTTGGGAAGGGTTACCAGGGGCTAGTAGCAGGGTACATTCTTCTTCACCTGCCCACATGGATGGATCAAGCGCTTGGCTGGGAAAATGGAAGCTATTCTGAGACTTCCAGGAAGGGAAAGGGGAGAGGGTGTGTGTGTTGGGGGTAGGGGAGAAACTGAGGAATTCTAGAATTGTAAGATGAGCCGAGCAGGGAAGACTGCCAGGGGAAGAGATTATCAGAGCTCTCCTTGTTCTGGGAGGGGTGTGACCTCACAAGGACAGCAGGTGATGAGCAGGCCTTTCTGGCTGATGGAGCTCATTGCTTTGGGGTCTTCTACTGGGTAGCTGGGTCTGGATTCATTTCCTTAATTCCTCAGAAGCCATTGCTAGACACCACCTCATGTCTGTCCTGGGTTTGCTGTGGCCACTGTGAAACAATGTCTATACTAAGTGTCACAAACTGGACTTCAGTCTCCCAAGTTTAGATGCTGAAACTGAGGACCTCAGAATAGATGTACCTGGATAGAAGGCCTTTATGGGGATAATAGGTTAAAATAAAGTCATATGTGTAGGCGCATTTATTATTTAAAAGGTTATTTGGGCACAAGCACACAGAAAGGCCACGTGGGGATACAGGGATACAATGGCCATTGCAAGCCCAAGAGGGAGGCTTCAGGAGCTCCCTGATCACACTTGAGCTTCAGGCTGTCAGGATCATAACAATAGGAATCACTGTGTGAACACCTACTCCCAGGCACTTGCACTAACAGCTGTGGTGGTTAGTGGTAACTCTCAACCTGACCCAACCTGGACTCATCTGAGAGCCTCAGTTGTTTTTATCTGGTTGGTCTATGGTCCTGTCTGTAGGAGGAACATTTTTTTGTTAATTGATGTAGGAACACTGGACTCATTGTGAGAGGTAGTATTTTGGCTCTATCTAAACACGGACAGTAGAACGTTAACATGGTAAGCCAACAGCAGGACTACGTTCTCCGCTCTCTGCTCATGACTGTGATATGATGTGTTCAGTGGTTTGAGATCCTGCATTGAGTTCCACAAAACGGTAGACTGTGACCCGGAACAAAGGTTCCTCTGAGTTGCTTGTGGGCAGGATGTTTCATCAAAGCAACAGAAAAATGAGAACAGCGGATTACCCAAAGCAGTACATCGGCTTCTCTTCCTACCAATCTTCTCACACATATAAGACTTAGGGATAAACATGACCTCAGAGGGGGTGGAGAAGTACATAGATAACCAAGTCACAGCCATGAACACCCAAGTAGTTACAGATGTGCCCTCAGTCTGGAAGCAGACCCAGAATCTTCCATCAGCTGAAGCCACAAAGACTCTTTAGTGAGAGGACTTGCCGTGTGCTATGTTGGTCCCTGGCAGACAGCAGGACACTGTGGTTAAGTATGGAAAGAAGAGATCGCAACCCCAGCTAGTGTGAACTTCTTCCACGAGGTGTAAATGTGCATGACATCACTACAGCAGCCCGTCACATGACACATGACTCGGGATGACACACAATCCTTTTGGCTGAAAGACACAAAAATCAAACAAGTATACAGTCAGCCTTTGTCTGCAGACATGGTGCTGGGTTGTGCCTGCTTTGGTTCTTGGCTGTCCTACTTCACGGGACAGGAGCCAAGATTGTGTCCTTCTGGGAAATGGCTCAGGCACATTCTGTTTGGCCCCAGCAGGAGGCGCCTGCATGCCTGTCAGTCTCCCAGGAAAAGGCAGAGTCCCTGCTCTTCAACTCAGAGCAAAGCTCCTCAGGGCAGCCCTCCCCAGAATTGAAAACACAAGACAGGGAAAAAAGCATAAGGTGGGGAAGGGGAGGCCAGAGAACAGGAGCAAGAAAATGCAAAAGGCAGGAGGGAAGGAGTCTTGTGATGATGTATATTGGCCCCAAATTGCAGACCATGAACTAGGCTTTGCCACCTACTCTACCATCTCCCTCCCTCCTGTAAACTATGGTCTTGTCAGTTCTAAGAACAGGGCCTAGAAATCACAGCTGAGTTTGAGGCTCAAAGAGCTGTAGTGGATAGCAGACCAGATGCCTAGCAGGAGACCCCCAGGCCTATGGATTCCACCAGTCACACAGGTTTCTCCATCACCTGTTGGCCCTGTGAGGCCATACCCTAGCTTCAACCAGAGATGCCCTCAGCCTCTACCTATCCCTTTAAGCCAGCCAACAGCAGTTCATCTCCTCAGCAGGTCATTTCCTCCTACCCTGCTCTTCAGGGGACTCCAAGGGAACTCACAGTGTCATTTCCCATACTCTGGTCTCCCTGATCACATTACCCAGATCTCTACACCTGCAGGTCTGAGGAAAAAGAAGAAGAAGAAGAAGAAGAAGCTAAAGCTACCACGATTAAAAACATGTCCAAGCATCTAGGGGACACAAATTGATCTCTTTTAAGCAAATCAAGTTTCTATTTAAAAGATGATGGCTACTTTTATTTCTAGAATACTGTGAATCTCTCTGGGGCTTGGAGTTACAGCATGTAAAACCACGGCCTTATATTGATTCCACTGGTTTTCAGGGACATATTCATTCTAACAATGTATGCTGTCACCGCCAGTGGGCTATAAAGTGGCAGTTGGTGCATAACTCATAACCATTACCTGATTGAGAACCAACACTATTGGACTATTAACAGTCAACCGGTGTGGAGTCAGTGACGAGCTGGAGTCTCCTGGCCTGCCACCCATCGCAGTTAGGAAAGCCTAAGGTGCCCTCTGCTGGGTAAATGAGGAATATATTTGTATGCGCGTTTTCGTCAGATCAGCAATTGGGCATCTTTGTCCGAATTTAGTGTTTGTTGCAATAATCCACATTGTGATGCTTTTGTCCATGGACCAAGTGTGAAATCTTCAACTGAAGTAATATGTCAAGATTAAAAATCTTGTGTGTGTGGTGTGTGCACGCATCCTCTCTAAAACTGGATCCCCATGAAAAAATGGATGTAAATCTTTCTACCTGCTTGCCTCTCTCAAGCAACCCAGCCCTCTGTTGAGAGTTGCTTATGCTACAAGATCTTCTGAGGACCTGAACTCAAATACCTAGCACTCAGATAAGCACATGTCCTGTGGGACTCTAAGATACACACACACACACACACACACACACAATTAATTAAACAACAGAAACTCCATGTAAGTCACTTGAGTGATGGGCACAGACAACCCCTTGACTTCTACCTCAAACTGCTAAGTAGGAAGATGGGCTGTGGTACCCAAAGCCCAAGTTCCTAGGCAACCTTGAGATGAGTCAGACAACTGGATGAGGCTGGAGAAAGTGATGTTGATCATCTTCCCAGGAGCGTGCGTTGATACTCTTCAAAACAGTGTTTAACTTTGGGCAGATATCCTACTCTGCCCATGGTGACAGTGGGACATTAGTCCATGGTGTGCTGATCCAAGGCAACCTGGACTGCAGTCACGTCTGTTTAGTTTACGTTTCCCTCCTGTCCCCCTGAGATGACACTATTCAGGGTCACTGAGACCACTTTCATGGAGCAGCTTACAGAACTGAACAATCTTTCTGTGCCTCAGTAACCTGTGATGCTTCTAGAACTCACCGCATCCAGCTGCTAGCACTTGTCCAATGCCCTGTAAACCCAGCTCTGGTAGCACACATCAGCCTAGTGATGGTGATCATGGTGGGCATCCTGTCTCTGGACAGACAGACAGACTTATAGAAGGATGAAGGACATGGAACCTCTGACAGATTTGTCTGTAGCGAGTTTGGTGACACTTAGCAGTGATTCCTTCTATTTCACCAGTCAAACAGTATAAATGAAGACCAAGGAGGCCCAGCTGGATTGAAGTGTGGTACAGAAGCTGAGGGGAAGCCATGATCTGCCTCAAAACAAATACACCAAGAGGAATTCTCTTCTTGGTTTGGGCGTTTAAAAGATATCATTGTACAGGGAAACCAACTGGGAGGAGTGGAGGAAAAACTGTAACTGGGCTGGCAAAAAAAAAAAATGAACTAATTAGTTAAAAAATAAAAACATGAGGCTGGAGAGATGGCTCAGCGGTTAAGAGCACCCGCTGCTCTTCCAGAGGACCTGGGTTCGATTCCCAGCACCCACATGGCAGCTAACAACTGTCTGTAGTTCCAGTTCCAGGCAAACACCAAGGCAAATAAATAAATAAATAAATAAATAAAGTTTAAAAAAAATAAAATAAAAACATATAATTTTAACTTAACTAATTTTTATGTGTATGAGGGTTTTGCCTGCCCACATATGTCTCTGTGCACCTGGTGCTCATAAAGACCAGAAGAGGGTACCTAATCCCCCAGAACTGGAATTACAAATGGTTGTAAGTCACTGCGTGGGTGCTAAAAATTGAACCCAGGTCCCATGGAAAAGCAACCAGTGCTCTTAACCACTAAGCCGCTTCTCCAGCCCCTAATTTTATGTATATAAGTGCTTGGCCTGTATGTATGCATGTGCACTACGTGCATATCTAGTGCCCTTGGAGGTCAGAAGGGAACGTGAGATAACCTGGAACTGGTGCTATGGGTGGTTGTGAGCCTCCATGTGGGTGCAGAGCATGTGCAGCGTCCTCCACAAAAGCAGTGAGCGCTGTCCGTTAGCCACTGGCCATCACTCCAGCCTCTTGGCTTCTAAAAAGACATTTATTTTATTTATTCACTTTGTGTGTGCGTGTGTGTGTGTGTGTGTGTGTGTGTGTGTGTGTGTGTGTGTGTGAGAGAGAGAGAGAGAGAGAGAGAGAGAGAGAGAGAGAGAGAGGGAGAGAGAGAGAGTCTGTGTGTGTCCACCTGCACAGAAGCACACGTGGAGAGATCAGAGAAGTGCTTTGAAAATTAGGAGAACCGAGGAGGTGGCTCACTGGTAAAGATGCCTGATGTCAAGAGCCGTAACCTGACTTTGACCCCTGAAACTCAAACGGTGGATGGAGAGAGCCAGTCCCTGCAAGTTGTCTCCGATCTCCACATGTGCTCGCTCTTTCTTTCTTTCTTTCTTTCCTTCTTCCTTCCTTCCTTCCTTCCTTTCTTCCTTTCTTTCTTTATTTTTGGCATATGGGCACACACAGACACTCTGTCTCCCCTAAAAGAGGATGTTGTGAAGATAACAAGACGTGGCCCAATAATAATAATCTATCCAGCCACCTTCCCTCTGTATTGAGTTAATGAAAGTCTAGTGTGACTTTGGTGATACAAAATGACAGACCTATAAGGACAGGAGAGATATGAGTCTAAGGTTTAACTTGCTTGGATTTGCATTTTGATCTCATTTTAAAAATATTTTATTTCTTGCTGGGGGGAGGGCATACCATGGAACACGTGTGGAAGTTAGAGGACATTTTATGGGGTCCCTTTTTCCCAACACGTGGGTCCTGGGGGTTGAACTCAGGTCACCAGGACCTACAGGAGATTCATTCACCCTCTGGACCATCTCTTCAGCCCAGATACATATTTTTAAAATTCTGGAAAGGTGCATTAAAGACTAAGGCTACAGTTTACCTAAGGAGGTGTGGGAACTGGGCAGGTGGAAGGCCAAGGTATGTATGACTTGTCACAGTGTCCTTTAGTTAGTAGTTTATTTCTATGTAAATATTTTCTAAGCTGTTTATGGAAAAGCAGAAATGATCCCATTCAAAGGTTACATAATGGCCATGGGAACCCTCTCTTTCTGATTGGAGTTGCTCTGTCCTGTCATTGGCCAGCATGAGTCACCAGGGCAAACCCAGCCAGCACCTCTTTCCACTGAGCTGGTTCACAGGGTTTCTCCCCCTGAAATGATTCCCTCCGGTTCTTAGTTGCAGCCATACATGAGCCATTAACTCTTGAGTGAGCGGTCTGCCCAGCTCCTGATCTAGCAGGAATAGGTAAAGGCGAGCCTCTCCCTGACCCCAGCACTGTTCCTGACACTAACAGAGAGGGGCATAAACAGCTACAGGGAGACAGATTACACCACAAAGCAACTGTTCTGGGTTTCTCCTTGTCTCTTCCCTGCTGGACAGAATCAACCTGAGCTCATACCCACACCCTCCATCGCCAACCTTAGTGCTGTCCTGCCCAAACAGTGCCTGGCCTCAGACACACTGAGGGTTTTGTTTATTTGCTTGTTTGCCTTAACTTTGCAGTCATGTATATTTATTATACAGTGACATTTTTATTAATTTGTTCTTTGACAATTTCATATATGTATGTGTGATAATGTTCTGGTTGCTCCCTCCCTCCCCAGCACCTCTCTTGTGTTCTTCCATCTCTACTGGCCCATTTCCCAGACTCATGACTGGTTAGCTTTCCTGTCTCTTTTTAGCTTCACCAGGGTCATTTAGTTCATACTGGATTAAAACTACCTATTGGGCCTGCTGGGATCACCAGTAGCTATACAACCAAAAGAAATGCCCCTCTTCTGAATCCACTGGCACCGCGGCGTTTTTGTTCAATGGCATCATGGATTTCCATCATCTTCACTTCCTATTTCCCTCTCCTGCTCTCCCACCCTGCCTCCCACTCCATCCCTTCCTCATCTCAAATAATCCTCTTTCCCTTTTCATGTCGCTCTGCGTGCACATGTGGATGGATAGATAGATAGATGATAGAGAGATAGAGAGATAGAGAGATAGATAGATGATGGATGGATAGATGATAGATGACAGGTAGATGATGAAGATGGATAGATAGATGACAGCTGGATGTACATATAGTTGATACATAGGAATAGTTGGGTGTACAGATAAATAATAATTGGATGCATTGTAGATGATAGATGAATGACAGAAATGTAGGCACACTGGGTTTGAGGCCTTTCTCTGTGCTTACTAGCTTTAAGGTCCAGGGGAACTAGTTGATCTACTTCCTCTTCAGTGTGCTCATATAAGAACACACACTTCCCAGGATGAGGGCAGATTAGAGCAGATAATGCACACGTGTTGGCTCCTGCAAGGTGCTGTCCTGTGAAGGAAACAGGTACAGTTCCTGTCCTGACCTACTCAGCACTTAAGACTTCCATGGCAAACACAATTGCCCTTTCTATCTGGGGGTGGGAGAGCTTGGTTCCAGGATACCCACAGATACTGAAATCTGCAGACGTTCATGGCCAGTATATAAAGTGATACCTACTACTATATAATCTGTGCGTCATTTAAATCACATCTATATAAATTTGAATATGTCACTCAGTGTCATAGGAGATGGCAAAAAAAAAAAAAACCTATCTAAATGTTCAGTTTGGACACAGGATTTTCCATCTTGAATATTTCTCAACTTCATTTGCCAGAATCAAAAGATACAGAAACTGAAACACAGGTTCCCACCTTCCTTAAATCTACACATTCTTGTGTGTGTGTGTGTGTGTGTGTGTGTGTGTGTGTATGTGTGTGTGTGTGTTGATGAGGCTCTTTTCAGTTTATTTTTAGAAAGCAGCCTGCCTTCAGCAACATCAGCTGGCTATGTCATCACCAGTCGCCAAAAGCCCTTTAAAAAGTTCTCTCCATCACAAACCACTCTCCCACTGTTCCTCTGTTCATTTCCTGCATGGATACAATCCCCAGTGCTAGAAAGAAGTAGGTCATTCCCCTTTGTATTAGAAAAAACGCTGGAAGCACAAATATCCTTGTACTGATGAATAAGCTCTAGGGAAACCAGGAATGCTAGACATGTAGGGTTGTTTCTTCAGTGAGAGAGATGGATAACCTGTTTTCTACTCAGAAGGTTGAGAATGGAGGTGAATAATAGTCTAGCTGATCTCTGTGCTATTTATAGGGGCAGACCACACCTGCCTCCCCCACAAACTCCCATAAGCAGGACTGGAGATAGTTAATAGTCTAGGAGACCTCTACACTATATGACCTGCACTGTATGACCAAGACCAAACCAGCTCCTTCCCTAGGCACGTAAGATGACACATGTAGTCTATCTACAGAACCCATCTTTATGAAAGAGGTGACATGTACTTTGAGAAGAATTTCAGCGTAATCACACCTAAAGCTTTATTGTACACACAAGATTGTGTTACACAAGGAAACTTTCCCCAAACTGCACTTAAATATGCCTAAGAAAACTGCCCAAAGTCAGACTCTAGAAGTTTGAACAAGCACTAGCCACTGAGATGTGTTGAACTCAATTTCATTCTTACTTCATGCATATTATCACTCTGCTAGCCGTGGCATTTGCAAAGTCCCCACAAACAAAGTGTTTCAAAGAATGGAAATTCTGGCATGGCAGCACACATCTTTAATTCTAGCACTTGGGAGGCAGAAAAAGGCCAGCCTGGTCTACAGAGTATGTTCCACAGTCTAGGCCATCCAGAGCTATTCTGTCTCCAAAAAAAAAAAAAAAAAAAAAAGAGTGGAGATGTAAGATAGTTATACACGGTGTGAAGGTGTATTGCTGTGATTGCTGTAATAAAAAGCCGAATAGCTAGACAGGAGGTACAGATGGGATCTCTGAAAAGGAAAAGGGAGAGGAGGAGGAATTTAGGCACTCAGGACAAGCCAGGAGATCTGGAGAGAAAACAGGAGATGTAAGATGAAAGAAAGGTAGCGCCCCATGACAGAACGTACATTAGTAGAAATGGGTCAATTTAAGCTCTAAGAGCTAGTTAGGAACAGTGAGTCTCTGTGTCATTATTTGAGAGCTGGGGGCCCAAAGAAAAGTCCAACTGCATGAAGGTTCTGAACAGTGGGTGTCTGATAGGACTTCTTTTCCTAGTGGAAATGGCCTGTGGCCTGCACAAGGAAAGGGAGGAGGCTGGAGTGTCAGGGAGTGAGGAAGCTCCAGGGCCGGGGCAGCTGAGTCCTTGGTGGAGGCTGGACTGGGAAATCTGCACATTCTTGTATTTGGTTAGTCATACATGTTTAGTTTTGCACTTTCTCTATGCTACATGTTTTACACAGTTTCCAAAAAAACAACCAAAAGAAGCAAACAAGTAAAAACACCTCAAACCAAAAATTCAACCCTTAGGAAATGTCAGGTACTGAATTAAACACTAGTTACCGCTCAAACCATCTTTTCTTAAAATCGCCTCACTCTCTGCTATATCCAGTATCTACTTTCCCAGCCACGCTCCTCAAATGGCTCATCTGAAACTGACACCGCTGTCCTCAGACACCTCCCTTCCCCACTGTGGAGTCTTACCTGACAACCCTTGTCTACCCTTCCCAGTGGACAAATACACTCTCTGGGTACAGTCCCAGGTGTCAGTCAGGTACCATGAGCGATAGGAAGCAGTGTCACCTGGAGGCTTCTAAAAATAGCTGCCCTTAGCCTCACTTTAGAGAATCTGCTAGAGAGGAAGGAAGCCAAAGGAGAAGAGTTCCCATCTACCACACCTGCCAGGCACGAGGCCCTTCCCATACCATCACCCACCAAATCCTCCTGCCAACCCTAAGCAGCTACCTCAATGGGACTTCTTCTCTCAGAAGCTCTGAGAAGCTGAGAAGTTTGTAGTGAGTCCTTAGGTGGGAATGAGAGAGTCAATGCATAGAAGCAGGTCTGTGTGACTCATCAGCCACCTCCTCCCTGACTCTGTCACTGCCTCAGAGTTGCCCATCTAAATAACAGGCAGAGAGAAACTGAGGAATGGAGAAGTAGAGAGCTTTGCAACTCGTGCCACATTGTCAGAGAGTACAACACGAGGAGACGGCATTAGTGAAGACCTCTAAAGACAAAATGAGGAATATTGCACAGGCTATTTTAGAATCATGATCCTTGGCCCTGAGGACCAATAATAAGGTCCGTGCTCATCGGAAGTTAGACAGTTATTGGACATTCACACTTGCAGAAGCTTCCCCTGTGTAGAGGCTACAGAGATCTCACAACAAGGCTATGGGTTCTCTTGGACTTTGGACCTGTTCCTTTTAAAAAAAATAGCTTATTTTTATTTCATGTTTCACCTACGTATTTGTCTATGTGAAAGTGTCAGATCCACTGAAACTGGAGTTGTTAGCTGCCATGTGGGTGCTGGGAATTGAACTCAGGACCTCTGGAAGAGCAGCCAGTGCTCTTAACCACTCAGGCATCTCTCCAGGCCTAGGACCTGTTTTTACTTACATAGCAGAAGAAAGCTGTATCAGGCAGACACAGGAAGTAAATGCTATAGAAAAGCCCCTCATAACATGGTCTTGGAATCAACAAGTAAAACAGGAAGGAGCCATATCCAATACTTCTTTTAGGAACATGCCCCTGCTGTCTGTAAAAGGCAGGTATAATCAAGAATTTTATTATCTCTGTTTGACTACATAGAGACAAAAATCTTACTACGTATCTAAGGCTGGCCTCAAGTTCACAGCAAACTCTCTATTCCTCAGCCTCTTAGTTCTGGAATTACAGTTGCACCACCATGTCCAGATTATATATATATATATATATAAAACTCTAATGGGGTGTTGCTATATTATTTAACTCTTCCTCATTTGAATTTGACATTGGTTGAAGAGAAGTATGTCTTATATGAACTTGTTGAGTGAATATAAAATAATCTGTCTTAATAAAGTTATAGACAAACTCTTTAACACATTGCTACAAACAAAACAAAACAAAACACGTCCTTAGTAATATTTCTTCCTCCCATAAGCCCTGCTTCCTAGAAGGTTTAATGATTCCCAGTGACACTGTAGGTAGGACTACTGTTTTCATTTTTTTATATATATTTATTTTTATTTTATGTGAATTGGTGTTTTGCCTGCATGTATACCTGTGTAAGGGTGTCAGATCTTGGAATTACAGACAGTTGTTAGCTGCCATGTGGATGCTGGGAATCGAACTCAGGTCCTCCGGAAGAACAGTCAGTGCTCTTAACCACTGACCCATCTCTCCAGCCCCAGGACTCCTGTTTTCTACACAAGGATCTTTGGGGACATCTAAGATCCAAACCAGAGCAGATGTTCAAGCCACACCTCCAGCTCTGCAAGCCCAGCCTGAAGAGAAGAGTCTTCTTTCCCTGTTCTGGTGTCCCTAAGATTTGGAGGGACTTTTAGGAGCTGGGGCTTACGGGAGAAAGTTGGGTCATAAGAGTGTGTCCTTGAAGGGGATGTGGGGGACTGCAGAAATTGCTTCCCAGACACTATGATGTGAGCATCCTCTCTCGATCACCCATTCCCTGGGCCTGACTTGTTACAGTCCTCAGAGCAATGGAGCCAACCAAGCCTGGACTGAAGCCTCTGGAACCATGAGACAAGTAACCCTGTACCCTTCTCAGTTTGATTATCCCAAGTGTTTTACCAGTGGTGAGAAATTGACATCACCACCTAGAATCAGCCTGCAAAGGTGCAGTTCGCCTCTGTCTTTTGTTCACCTCTGCATTGGAATTACAGCCAGGAATAGTCATTCAAGGCACCTGCCCACCCAGGAGCTGACTCTGCATTCTTGCACAATGGTTTCCTGGAGCACAGGGTTTCTATTGGTGAAAGAAGGTATCCAAGGGGCTAGAACTGAAGCTACTGACGTAAATCTCAGAGACTCCAAGGCAAAGGAAAGAGGCTTACATCTACTGTTGAGTCCCATAAGGGCAAAAAGACAGGGGTGGGAGCCCACTGGACCTGTCAAGACCTGGACACACCTGTTCACCAGGTGTCAATGTAGTGCTCTACTCCCCTCCCTTCTAGGGAAGGCCGCCAGCTTCAGGCACAAAGCCCTGTTTACTTTGGCAAGATGGAAGAAAGTTATCAGCATCCAAGGCCTGACCTCACAAGATCAAGGCCTGAGCAGAGCAGCTGGGAAGTTGTTGGGATGGAAACTGGGCCAGTGCTAGTATAAGAGTGGCCTTGGATTCCTCTGGCACAGGCCCTGCTGGGCTCTGGACAATTTCCCAGTGATATCTTCTACTTGGGCAGAGGATGGACCAAAGAAGCAAGCTTATGCCTCCATACTAGAACTGGATATGCTAGATCCCACTCAAGCCATGGTTCATGTTGTGAGCCGAAGGGAACCCTTTGAAAATCTGATAAAATGCTACCACCCTTTTTCCTGAACCATGTTGTGTGGGGGTCATCGTGTGGTCAGGCTTTGGATCCTATGGAGACAGAGACCTCTCTCCTCTCCACTGACCCAAAATCTCTACAGTCATGCCTGTGGCTTGCTGTGTGAAGCCCTCCCCTTCCCAAGTGGTCTCCGAAGGTCGCAGATTCTGAGGACAGGGCTAGAGGACTCTTGAGCACTCTCTTCTCTTCCTGCATGTTCCCTTCTCTTTCCAGTGTTCTCTCTGTCACCTGTTCCCTCCCCTGACCCTGGCATTGGTGCCATCACCAAGCCACACTGAGAGATCAATGAAATTTCAACCTATCTTTCTCTTCGTATCTGATCCTTGTGAGTTTCTGCAGCCCAGGCTTCCACGCACAGTCTGGCTGCCTAGCAAAGGAGGTGGGCACAGTTTCTCCTGCCTCAGTGGAGTCTGGAAGCTTGACTCCTGCAGAGTAAAGCCAGAGCAGCTGTCCCCTTACAATGGAGATGAATAGGGCATTGGTGCCTTGCAGATGAAACAGGCTTATTTCTACTGAGCAGGAGCCTGGTTGCCTGGATGAGAGCAGGACAAGTTGTTAATACTGTTGTGAAGCAGGAAAAAAAAAAAAAAAACAAATAAATTCAGTCTCTGTGGAGTCCAGCCTGGGTGGGAATGGCATTGCCTGCTGGTGCCCAGTGTGTCCTTTGGTAGCAGTTTTATGAGATTCCTTGAGGAGAGAATGTAAAAGAGCTTCCCTGGATCCCTGGAAGGGGACTTGAGCCAACAGAAAATCCAGACTTCATATTCTATTGCCTGTTGTTTGGGCACTATGCAGGACACTCACAAAGGCTGTCTTGATTATTTTCCTCCTCTTCCTGCTACTCCTCCTCCTCCTTTTTGAAACAGAGCCTTAAGTATCCAAGGCTAGCCTCAAACTCACGATATAGCCAAGGATAATCTTGAACTTCTGATCATTCAGCCTCCACCTCCCAAGTACTGGGATATAGGTGTCTGACATCATGCAGACACACCCCAACCCATCTCATTTTCCCATCATAACGATCCTCTGAAACAAACATGACTCTACAAATCTTTCATATCTATTTTTTTCCCTAGCATTTAGGTCGGCAATGAATAAATAAATTCTGAGCAGAGCTGAGTGCTGTCGACTGCCGGAAGAGGCTTCCATGAGAGGGCAGATAGATGCAAATATCTGACCCCGACATTGCCTTTGTAGGGAGATCTGGCTCTCTGAGCAGCAAATGGACAGGCTGGATAAGAAATACTTCTGGAAGAGCCCACACTTTGTGCTGGAAGACTCTTCCTAAAAGTTTAGGGATCAGTATGTTTGGGGATTGAGGGATGCTCTTTCACAGAAAACCCAAATCTCACAGACAAGTTTTACTGGAGTCACTGCTGGGTCTTGTATAGGTTCAACCATTCTGTTAACTTTTAGAACTCTGCTGAGACAGAATGAAAGGACTGTAAGTGTGAGCCACAAATTGTAGTGGTTATTTTAACAGAGGAGCAAAGCTCATGGTCATGTGTGACTGAGCATCCTACATCATCACCCAGTGCTTTCTAAACTAGTCACATGGCCACAGACTCTAGAGCACACAAGCCAGGTGCAAAATTATCTTTAGAAATCAATACTATGTAAACATCTAGAGATTATCCATTAACTAACTGAAATGAATATTAGAATATTTAAAGTCACCTAAAAAGTGTGCATAAGCATGCAATTATTGTTTAAAACAAAGCATTTGGCAGCATGATTACATTTAGGTGAATGTACTATAATATACTGTTCCATATTTACTAATCTCAAATGTTATATAACATTAAATAATAGAGTTTTTGTTTTTGTTTTTGTTTTTGAGATAGGGTCTGGAAGCCACTGAGTAATTCAGGCTAGTCTTGTATTTTCAGTCTTCTTGCCTCTGCCTTGGGTATACCATCTGTATATGTATACCAAGTGTATACTATCACACTGGCAAACAGTAACCTATCTGATGAGTTTAGGAAACAAAGTAAAATAAAATTATCCATGTACTGTATATTAAAAAACAAGAAAAACTTTTTGAAGAAAAATAAGTTCTACATTTAGAAAGTGAATTAATGATCTATAATTTGAGCTCCGCCTTATCGAATGTGCTTGTTAAACAACAGGTGGAATTTCAATTGGCACATAGAATTTTTAAGGATGTAATGTAACAGTAACCAAAATATGTTAAAACTAAAAAATACTTTATTCATACTCTTGACAATAAAAAATTGGATAAATGATATGACTTTCTAAAGTTTAAATTATTAAATTAATCTTACCAGAGATTAATATTGTTAACCTGTATTCTAAAATTACTCTTAATTGGGACTGGACATTTAGTTTCCTTATTTCATAAGGATTCTAAGTATATTTCAATTTATATGAACATTTTTAATTTCTACAGCCAGGCAGAATGAGGCTCCATTAAATTGAGGGGCTTTATAATCCAGCGTGTTAAGTCTCTCTAGAGATGGTCAGGCATTTCACACTCACAGAAAGCAAAAGATACATAAAGTATTCACATCATTTTTTTTTTTTAAATTTTCAGATAAGGTTTCTCTGCGCAGCCCTGACTGTCTGAAAAACTCACTGTATAGGCCAGACTGGCCTTGAGCTCACAGAGACCCACCTGCCTCTGCCTCTTGAGTGTTGGGATTAAATTTTTGTGCTATCACTGCCCTGGGACTCACAGTGTTTTCTCTGTAACATCAGCAGCTTGTTAAGAAGGCATTAAAAAAGAATTAAAGCAGTCACAATGTAATTTTGTGCAAAATATCAAAGACTCACTCTTCCTAATAGACATAACTTTTAATTGATTTGGGCTAAAATCAGACAAACAGCAGAGCTCCTCCTGATAATACCAGCACTCAGAAAGCTGACATAGAACACAGAAGCTAGGCCAGCCTAGGCTACATAGTAAGACTTATAAATGGGGCGGGACCCTATTAATTAATTGCAGTAGAGAAATAAAAAGGAATGAACAAAGATAATTCATAACAAACTTTCTGCGGACCAGCCCCAACAAGGTTTTTTCTTAGGGTCCAAGAAGATGGCATTTCTTACTAGCGAGGGCATCTACAGGAATCAAACTTAGAGCAATTCCTTTTACTCCATCTTTATTGGCATGACAATGAAGGCATAGGCATATGCCCATGCCAGCAGCTCCCCAACAAGGCAATGCAGGCTTGAATTCCTCAAGGTTCATAAGGAGGGGTGAGGGTTCTCAGTTGCTGGGTGACAGGGTAAACAATGGAGAGAAGCCTACAGCTTTTGACTGCTATGGTACCCTCCCTAGGAGGGGGTCTGTAAACGCTTAATTTGCAAAAGAAGCCAGACCTGTCATCTTCTGACTGCTCAAGTCTTAACACTTCAGAAAAGATGTTTGTTTGATACCTGCAACTATCAGGTAAATTGGTAAATTATTTTTGATAAATAATTGATAAATTATTTTTCCTTAAACCTTTGCATTAGAATCCTGTGTTAAGGAATCCAGGTGTAAGCACAGGGAGTTAGAAAGGCCTAAGTTTAGTTAGCTCCAGATAGCTCTCTTATCAGTAGGACATATCAGTGTGTCATCTATCTGTAGCTGTCCTTGGATATCTGAGAAAAGTTTCAAATGGGTTACTAATGGAGGGCTGACTCCACCAGGATGTTTACTAGTAAAGGTAGACATTGAGTCTGCTCTGGGCAGAGGAACAAAGACCTGATTTGTAGGATAAGAGATATTGTCACAAAATGATAGGGGAGATTATCCATATGCCCTCAAATGTATGGGGGAAGTTGTGCCCAACCGATGAGCAATCACACTGCTAAAAGTTCCCGAAAACTAAATTCAAGGAAATAACAAGCGGGGAAGCTGAAATCACACACAAGATATCCTCTGTAGGAAACAGCTTACACATTCAAAAGCAATTAACACCAAAACTCCTTGAGATTCTTTTACCACCACCAGGACCCTTGGCTCTGATGGATCAGCCTTATAGGTGTCAACTGAGTTCCCACTTCATATTTCTGTGGCTCCCAGAAAATTCATGTGTCACTCAATGAAGAATAGATTTTAAAAAACAAAGGAAATTGCCATAATCGAGGGAGGACTATTTACCAGCCAATGGGACCTAGAAACACAATCAAAGTATTCAGACTGTAGCAATCAGGTATATGATAGAGAGCTAGAGAAGTAAAAGCAGCCAAGTTGAAGTTCCATGGCTTTGGGATCCCTCTGGCCACCTAGAAGGTGTGTCCAGGCACACAGCAGAAGAGAGGCACATCTCCTAGTCAACACAACTTATCCTCTTACACCATAGAACGGTCACAACAGATAGAGATCTTAAGAAAGTCATTCAAGTCTGTCATATCTGTATATGATGACATTACTTTCATCTCATCAACTAACAAGGGGACCAGTGAGATATAGTTGACCCACAGAAGGATCATACACACTCGGATCACACACACACACACACACACACACACACACACACACACACACATGTACAATGTTAAGATGTCTCTATTAAGAGGCCATACTAGTTCTTGGTAAAGGAACCAATTTTGTCTCCATCAAATCAAATTCATTTGTGCTTCTAGGGAGGAGAATAATTTGTATTGCTTTCAATTAACTCACAGAGCTGTGAAATGGCCCAAAATTGCTAAAGATTTTAAGTAGGCAGTGCAGATAATCCAAATGAGGGCTCTGGTAATTTTTGTTCCCATTTTAAATCCTTTCCGTTTGCAAGGGATCTGCATCAGACAAGTCAACCTTGAGGTGCCGAAACAAAATTTTGCATAGATGGTCTTCTTCTTATTTAGAAGTTTACACAGTGTACCTTGGTTTGTTTCTGTTTGTTTATTTTGTTTTTCTATTTCATTCTAACTAAGTTTTGGACACTGAGAAGAAGTATTTATTTTATAGTCAAAGTTCCCCAGCATCCAGAAGTAATCCATGCAAGGGAGCAATGAAGATAGATAGGGAGGAAACTGCTGTCCTCTCATTCTGAGATCCATCCAAGTAAGTGATTGAGATCTTGACAATTCCACATCAGCACCACAATTCTGAGTGTGATAAAGTAGAGGCAGCAGAAACAGGTTGGAATGATCAGACCTCTGGTGTGTTGCATCTACCCCAGGCACAAACACAAAGGGTTTTCATTCATGGCTCTGTTCTAATCCACATTAAGAAAGCAAAGTCATCCTTCTGAAGTTTCCCATTCTGAAACTTTGTGTGAGCAGAATAATGAAGCCTTATCAAGATAACAGGATTACAGGAGAAATGCTTCACCAACTTCTGCCCAAAGACAGAAAGAGCCAAGTGGGATTGATAATGAAAACACAGAGAATGAGAGTTGAAAGACTGAAAAGGGACAGAAGCCTGTGCACCCAGCATCATGCTAAAAGTGTAGTTTCTTTTCCCGAAAGCTTGCTCTTGTAAACTGTAGATTTAGAATGATGATGCCACATCCATGTAGGTTCAGTTGTAACAAAGGTTCCTCCTCCCTGTGGAGTGATGGGAGTGGGTGAGGCTCTGCATGGGCAATGGCAGTGATGCCTTGAACCAAAACTTGCTTTTGAAATATAGTCTGGTTAGGGCTGGAGCAATGGCTCAGCAATCAAGAGCACTGGCTGTTTTTCCGGAGGAGACGGTGTGAGGACATGGCTTTATCCTTACAAAGCTTTGTTTCAGAAAAGCTTTGGTACCTGAGGGCAGGGCCCAGGTCTGGGAGTGTGCCTGACAGCCAATAGATTCAATAGTTAGGTTCGTGCCAGAAAGTTCAGCCAATAGCTACTGTAGCCTCTATCCCTTTGCCTAATCCTGGAATGCCAAGACATGTAGGCTTTTCTTTAAAATACCCCTCCCCTCGGTGCTAGAGATCGATAGTCTTCCGCTGCAATGGAACAGAGGTTATGGACCCGGGTTCGTTTGGAACCTGTACATATTAATAAAACCCTCATTCATTTTGCAGAAAGTCCAACTCTGTGGTAGTCTTTTGGAGTCTTCTAGATACAGGTACAACACCGGGTTTGATTTGTAGCACCCACATGGTGACTCACAACTATCCATAACTCAGTTCCAGAGGATCAGATGCCCTTTACTAAATTCTTTGGGAACTGCATGTGCCTGATGCACAGACATACATCTAGGTAATACACATACACACATAACAAGTTACTAATTAAATTAAAATCATCCTCTTAGAGCTAGAGATGACTCAGCAGGTAAAGGTGACTACCTCACAAGCCTAACAGTCTGGGTCTGGTCCCAGAATCCACAGAGAAAAGAGCCAACTTTAATCTCCATGCACAAACAGAAATCAGGGGTAGCTCAACATGTGCAATGCACTGAGCTCAGTCTCCAGCACAAAAGGAACTGAAGAATAACCAAAAAGACACAGCACACTGAAATCCCATATAACCCACTCACCAGGTGGCTCAAACTAAAAACCCCAACAAAATCAAATGTTGGCAAGAACATGGAGCAGGTGCACACAGCTTGTGAGGAGCAGGCAACAGGTGTACAACTAAACCCCTCTGCCATAGAGTAGACCACAGACCTAGGCAATGCCCAAGAGAATCCAAACTCACTCACCAAAAACACAAGAAAGAAGGTATGCAATATTCCTGTGTCTAACACTCCAAAGCAGGGAAACAATCTAAATGCCCATCATACTGAAAATGAGACTTTTTAGCACTCTGGTTCATCACACGACACTGGGATACACTATAGCATTGAGGATGGGTAGACTCTGCTCTGCACAGCTGTGCGGGCCAATCTCGCAAAGATGATGGAGTAAAAAGAAGCTGGCTACAACAGCACAAGTATGGTTGATCTTGAATTCCAGAGCAATACAAACCTACTTAATAGTGATAGGCCTGGAAATAGAAGTGACTTCAGTACAACACTAGTGAGGTCATTCTAGATTTCTTCTGACTTTTCTTGGGAAAGTGATAGTGAAACAGAAATAGTATGAATGTATCAGCATACAGACAAAGACACAATGTTTCTGCAGTAAAGGATGCTCCCCAGGGAAGTGAGAATTGTCCTAGCCAAACAGACATGTTTGAAACAGTTTCTACACAATGATGGGAACTGTCATGTGACCACAATACAGCATTAATGAAAGAGCTCTTGGAAGATTCAGCTTCTTAGAAAGGATTTGTTTCTTCCTAGCAGCGGCCCATCTGTTTCAAGACTGAATAAATACGCCAGCATGAGGTTCATTTCTGGAAGTTAGTAAACACTGAGAAATCACTTTCAAAGCATATGGCCAATATTTAGCAAATGTTTGAGCTTTTTTTCCCCTCCCAAAATAACAATATGACTTAACAGAAAACTAGGGGCCAGGTGTGATGGTTCACATCTTTAATTTTAGTACATGGGAAGCTGATGTAGCAGGACCAACTGTTAGTTCAAGGCCAGCCTGAGCTGCTGCAGAGTGAAACACTGTCTCTCTCTCTCTCTCTCTCTCTCTCTCTCTCTCTCTCTCTCTTTCTTTCTCTCTCTCTCTCCACACACACACACACACACACACACACACACACACACACATTTGTGGAACGAAGCCAGAAATTTTCATATTGTTTTACCTGCATTTTACCTATCTAACAGAATGAAAATCCATATTGTAGATTGTATCTATTTTTTGACAAGACAACCAAGAGATTTTACCTTAATATGAATATGTTAAATGATTTTAAGACAGGTATTTTTGACAATAGTTTACTTAAAGGGCAAAAGGAAATGGAGGTATTTAATCAGCCAGGAAACAAGGACAGCTGCAAACCCACTTTTACCGTACAAACGTCAAGATAAAAGGGTGGCCAAGAAGGTTATGGTATGGAAATAATCAATTTATAAGCACAGTTGGAAGTTTGGGTCACTTTATTTGTTCTATAATTTATATATTTTTGAAATGTAGCAGGCTTTCCACTTTTTGACTAGGAAAGTGAAGTGTGGATATATCCTGAACTCCATGTTTAAATTTCAACTTCAGAGGTTCCCCCTGCAGAGTCAGAATCCCAGCATCACCTAAAGTGGCGAATCAGCACAGAAAGTGACTTGGTTAAGTCTGTCCAACAGAGAGATGGCTCGGCAGTTATGTGCTCTTGCTACTCTTGCAGAAGATCCGAGTTTTATTCCTAGCATGGAACAGGCTTGTTGGCACACAGCCATGTAACTCCAACTCCAGAGAATGCAGCACTCTGAGGCTACTGCATTCATGAACTCATACTCACACACAGACACATACACAAGATAAAAAATAGTTAAAAAGAAGGGCTGGAGAGATGGCTCAGTGGTTAAGAACAATGACTGTTCTTCTGGAGAACCTGAGTTCAATTCCCAGCAACCACATGACAGCTAACAACTGTCTGTAATTCCAAGATCTGACACCCTTACACAGTTATACATGCAAGTAAAACACTAATTCACATAAAATAAAAATAAAAAATAGTTAAAAAGAAATTCTTTCTTTCAAAAAAAGATTATATAAAGGCAAAGTATTGAGTAGAATTCCTTTCTTTCCCATATACACAAATCCAACCTCTAAAACCAAATTTTCACAATTTGGAGGAAATGAAAGTTTCTAGTGACTCCCAGTAAACATGTTCAAAGATAGGTCACCCAGTACACCAATCTGCTGTGGGTTCCTTACATTGTGATGTGCTAAAGACTTGATATGGACCCCAACCTCTAGCCTTTTACTCTGTGAGTCAAAACCTGAATATGGAAATTACAAAATTTTTGCTAATAGTGAAAGGTTTCTGAACAGGAAACAGACCAAAAATAATTCAAAATCAGATGCAGGACAAATCCAGTGTTTCTGGCAGAGTTCACCTACATTGTGTCACATGATTTCAGTATGGCTGTGGTTCTAGATCATGATGTGGCCATCACCCCATGCAGTGCCTGCAAATACTGCAGGAAACATGGCTAGGACAGAGGCTATCCAACCTCAGGAGTTGGAGTATGTTTCAGTGCATACAATGATTTTCTGCTGCTACAGAAACATATGGTTTAATTACAAGAAACAAGACCTGTTAGTATTATCATGCCTAGGCATGTTAGGTACCAAATTAGAATATCTCTGAATTGGATCATGTTAGGATGTTTGCTTTTTTAAGTTGCTTTTCAAACTTTATTTATTTATTTATTTTTAAAAAGATGGTTTACTAAATTGTGGCTTGGGATTAAGATAGAATTTCCAACAATTCTAAAATGGGCATGTATTAGCTGCTTTTATATTGCTGTGATAAAACAGCGTGGCCAGGACAACTTAGAAAGGAGGGGTTTATTTTGGGCTTACAGTCTCAGAGGGATAAGTGTCCATCATGGTGGGGCAGTGTGGTAGCCAGCAGCAAGCAAACTGGCTAGAGCAGCAACTGAGAATTCAGATCTCAAATACCAAACAGGAAGCAGGCAGCACCCTGGGAATGTCACCTTAAAGGCCACCAGGAGCCACACACCTCTTCCAGTAGGCCACAGCTCTTTACCTTCCTAAAGGGTCCCACCAACTGGGAACCAAGCATTCAAACATTTGAATCTGTGGTGGCCATTCTCATACAAACCACCACAGGCCTTAATCATGCTTATGCCATTTTGTACTACTTATCTATGTAGGGAGGGAGTCTTAGTATTGATGAGTGTAAAATTCAAAATATTGACCAGCTCTGAAAAGTACTGAAGGTGCCCTTTATCCTGCAGTATCAAATATCCAGCCAAGATTTAGTGTTTTATGTAAAAAAATCAACAAGCACATTATCTCATTAGTACACAAATTTGCTTTCATCTTCAATCTATGTCTAGAAAAACTACATGCATACAAGTCTTTTTAAAGATAGATTTCTTCATGATGTACTATCAGCAAACATTTGATATAAATGACTATTTCAAATACCTATATACCCTGGCTCACACAAAATGAAGAGTTGTGGGTGGGAGATAATGTTTAAGAAGCCCTGACCCAGAGAGCCAGGAGAGGCAAGAGCTGTCCACAGCTGTGGTCCTGATGGCCGAGCCGCCTGTACATAGGAGCCTATGGAAGCAGCTGCTGGACAGAGGAGCGTGCATTTATGAATGGTAACTGCACTTTTAAAACAGTGTCGGGAGAAGTCTTGCCCCTTTCTGATTCTTTGTTCCCATTCCTTTCTACTTCTATTACTCGTGTTATCAACGCAGCATTTTTTGGGGGTGGGGCAGAGGTGGGTGAAGCATTTCTCTGCTATCTTTATTTCCATTTTCCTAATAATGCTTTTCTATTTATTCTGCTCACACTGAGCTTAAAAATGGAAAACTTAAACCGGATGACTTTGTTCTCTTAATGTGTATTAGAACATAAACCATGAATATATTCCTTAGTAGTAATAAAATAAGGTCACTAGAAATTATAGTTGCTTCACTCCTAAGCTAACTTCTGAAAGGTGAACATGACTTAAGGTGGAGCATATCTTTAATCCCAGCATTCGGGAAGCAGAGCCAAGCAGATGGCTGAGGTCAAGGCCAGCCTGGTCTACAGAAAGAGTTCCAGGACAGCCAGGGCTACACAAAGAAACCTTGTCTCAAACAAACAAACTAGTGAACAAACAAACAAAAAAAAAATCCCCCAAAAAAATGGCTGGGCAGTGGTGGTGCACACCTTTAATCTCAGCACTTGAGATGCAGAGACAGGTGGTCTTGAGTTTGTGGCCAGCCTGATGTACAGACAGTGTTTTTCAAGACAACCAGGAATACACAGAGAAACCCTGTGTATTGAAAAACAAAAGCAAAACTCCAAATAAATAAACAAAAACAAATTGAAACACAATTTCTAGTTGTTATTAAATGAAAACTCAAAGCCAGATATTGGGGAAAAGGCTAGAATATCAGAGAGAGGAGACAGACCACAGTCAATTCTCATCCAGCCAAATTCCAGCTTCCTCAGCTTCTACTGAATAAATCTCTGTCTTCATATGCCTACCTTAAATATCTTCTTCGCCCAGCTGTTTCACTTCCAGGTTCAACTTTGCATTGTAAAGTTAAGATTAAAGATGTGAACCACTACTGTTTGGTAGTTAAGGCTTGAACTCACAGAAACACAGAAAGATCTCTGTCTCTGGAGTTATGGGATTAAAGGTCACTACTCTTTCCTGTGCTGAGATTAAAGGCGTGAGTTACCTCTCTCTGACCCTCCTGGATTGACTGTGGGTGGATTTGTTCTCTGATATTCTAAACTGGTTTTATTAAATATAAAATATATCACCACAACAAATAAAATTTTTAAAATAGGGAAAGAAAAGTGCAATGTATATCACCTAAAACCCACATTCTAGTGGGAAGTAGGGAACCAAAACTGCATTTACCCTTCCTAGCTATAGGAGCTGGTACCCATACTGCCACAAGTGGTTTTTACTTAGCTTCACATTTCTATTTAGCACTGCCCTACTGCCTGAACATCTCTTAAAGCATCACCTCTTAAAGAAGCTGTCTTCTTTCTTTTTTTTTTTTTTCTTTTCTTTTTTTCAGCTTTCTCAGGCCCTACATGGAAATATGGGCCACATTGATATGTCAAAATTTGTTGTTTATGTTTTCTCTTTTGGAGTGGGGCCTGACACACAGTTCCCCCCCAAAAAAAATCACACATGGAGGTTTATTCTTAATTATAAATGCTAAACCTTAGCTTGGCTTGTTTCTTGCCAGCTTTTCTTAACTTAAATTATCCCATCTATTGTTTGCCTCTGGGATTTTCCTTTTCTATTCCTATATACCTTTCTTTGTTTCTTACTCCATGGATTGCTCTGCAGCTGGGTGGCTGCCCCTGGGTCCTCCTACTTTATCTACTTCTTTCTCATCCCAGATTCCTCCTTCTATATATCTTCTCTGCCTGCCAGCCTGGCCTATTCTAATTCTCCTTCCTTGTGTTTTAGACAGGAAAAGCAACACAGCTCCACAGAGTTAAACAAATAGAACATAAATAAAAGTAACATATCTTAAATAATATTCTATAATAGCATGTTTATACCATGCAGATCTTTCATAAAAGCATGAAGGTAAATAACTCACGAAAAGCTCTTGGTATCAGCACTTTGCTTTAAGTAAGCTCTTCTCATTCACTTATTATGGTAGAAAAAAAAAAGGCACTGCCTCATAAAGAGCTTAAGAGTTAGTTGGATATAAAAGCTGTGTGCTTCAAAGTTCTAGAAAGGGATTTTGGCCCTTTAAGACAGGGAAAGTGGTATGTATTTGCACCAATCTTCTTACAACACTGTATATGACAGTTAAGGACTATAAGTTCAAATGTCTTTAATAATAGAATCTGTTCAGTTCTGTATGACCAGCCAATGAATGGTTATAGAGCTTTTGAACAAGCAGATGGAGCTGGAGAGATGGCTTAGAGGTAGAACACTTGCCTGGTGTTCATAAGCCCTGTGCCCCAACCCCAACATCACACACACACTCACACAAAACCATTTCATGGGACAGAAGGTGCAGAAGGTGAGAGACATACCTTTCACTGTATCCACTCACGCTACTTGAGTCTCACTATGCACATAGATTTTCAAAACCACACATGAACAGTAACTTACACTCTCCTACACAACTGAGATCATATGCTCTTAATCTGTTAGATGATTCAAAATGTCAGATGTAAAGTTTAAATTTGAATAAGAGCCATGAAACCTTAATCTAACAGGTTAACCAATCTGAGGCACCTTGCTAATGACCACACCCTAGTTATATGAGATATTCAGAATCCCCCATCCAGGACACAGAAAAATAGTGGTTACTTCAGAGAAGGGGGAATGTTCCCTATTGTTATCAAGTCTGAAACTCTAACACGGTGAAAAACAAGATAAATTTTAAGTTTTATTTGTTTTTATGTGTATGAGTGCTTTGTCTACATTTAACATATATCATTTACATGTAAGCATGTACTAATGCTTACAAGTCAAAAGGGTGGCAGATCCCCTGGGGCTGGAGCTGCAAAAAGTTTTGTGTGACCATGTGTATAATGGTTACTGAGCTCAGGTCCTCTATAAGAGCAGCAAGTGTTCTTAACTGCTGAACCTTTTTTCTAGATCCCAAATCATAAATTTTATAATATATAAACTATGTCTCAATAAATCTATAAAGATTTTTTCTCAAAAATCTACAACTTTTAAGCTTAATTATAGTAAGCATGTGAGAGATAACCTATACTATTGTAGCTATTGAACCTCAATTATCTAAAATTAAGTATGAATCTAATTAGTCTTAACAATAAAATCCCGGAGTCAGACAGAGGGTGAAAGCTGAAAGATTAAAGAAGCAAAGCAGCCAGTCACTTCTTACCTCTACAAACCCTCAGACCATATAGGGTCCAAGATCCTGTCTCTACCTGCCTTATATTCCTGTCTCCCAATTGTACTGGGATTAAAGGCATGAGCCTCCCAAGCGCTGGGATCAAAAGTGTTAGCCATCACCAACTCTGTTTCTCTTTTAGACTGGTTCAATCTCATATTGCCCAGGGAGGCCATGAACTCCTGATCTTCCTGCTTCCTTCTCCTAGATGCTGGGATTAAAGGTGTGTGCCACCACTGCCTGGCCTTCTATGGTTAACTAGTGGCTAGCTCCACCCTCTGATCTTCAGGCAAGCTTTATTTATAAGAACACAAACAAAATAACACACAACATAAAAATTCTCTAGTTAAAAAGATTCAAATCCAGTTAATACTCCCTCTCTCCCCCACAATCATTTCATAATCTAGTTTAAAATCTAAATGCATAACAATTTACCATCACTAACCTATAGCAGAAGTTCAGCTATTATTGCCTGTAGCTATGGAAGTGGAAGTTCCTTTTGCTGGTGATTTCTTAAGTTAGCCAAGAGTTCCAGAGGGTTTGTGAAACCTTTCTGTTGATGGACTCACTGTCACAGGACAGTACTCTTTAGGAACTATGCTTGGAATCTATCCTAGAGGGTTTAACCATAGCCAGCTTACTAGTCCAGAAATGCGCATTTCAAACCATCTCTCTGGGGTTGCTAATATTACCAGGTCAGAGAATTAAAGTCCCCATAGACATTACCGAGCTTTCTAGCAGCCCCTAAATGGGATCAAACCCCACAGAACCCGTGCCCTTTATGAAATGCATTATTTTTTCACACTCTTAATCACCCAGATAAATCTTAAGTAAAACATTAGCTGCAAGTGATCATTTTTGATGAAGTTTGAAAGTCCTAAATATGAAGAACATCTTTGAAAATCATTAAAATGTAATCTTTGGTCTTGGGTCAAGAGAGAAAGTCTTAGGCGTGATGCTTAAATTGAATTTAATTAGATACAAATGTTGCAAATTCCAAGAGACAGCCACTACCACTTAGGATTTCGTTTCTGTGGCAGTGGTTGGACCAGGTTAGGCACATGACAAAGGCAATGGGGAACTCCAATCCCACCCAGCAGCTCTAGGTGAGCTGCCTGAATTCAGTCCAATTAATTCTTCAGCTTAGAGAATTCCATGTCCCTGGCACTGTGAGGACATGGAAATTGTTCCTCTTTCAGTTTGCTTGGGCAATTCGGGTGCTGGCTCCGTGGAAGTTGAGCATTGTAGCCACCAACTCTGGAAGATCAAAGTCTTGTTTCCAGCCCCAGTCCTTTCGGGCATTGCTGTCGTCTAGGTTCATGGGCCAGCTCTCAGCTGGGGAAAGACACGGGAAACAACATTGGGTTATACAGGCTCTGTATTTGTGAATAACTGGATGGATGTGATATGGCGGCACAGAAAAGGAAACCTTGTCTTTGACCGTAGCGGAACTAGTACATGCAGGGACACCTCTCCAGAAGACACTGGGCACCTGCAGTGGGGTTTTCATGTTATTAAAACCTCATTATAGTCTTACATTCTAAAGGGTATTTCACACCATAGATAACAATAACACCATATGAAGGCTCAAGCCTATTTGCATACTGCCTTGATTTCTTCCGTTTCTCCCTGCTTTATTAAATTGTGCAAAGATAAAATGGTGCTGGACTGTTTCCTGAGCTAGAATCTTTCTCCCAAAGACCCATTTCCCACACAGAACACTGCGGTTCCTGGGCCTTAAAGCCTCCCTACTGGGGCGACTTGGGAACTCCCAAATCTGATTTCAAGCTATAGTTGAAGGGCATGGAGGCCTACCTATGGCCTGTCGGAGGGGATCCACGCGGTAGGTGATCTGGAAGTCGGGCACATGCTTGCGGAGGGCCTGAGCCAGTTCCTCCGGGGTGAAGCTCATAGCGCTGATGTTGTAGGTCCTCATGGAGAGGCACTCCGCAGGGACCTCCATGACTTCCAGGGTGGCCCTGAGGCAGTCGCTGATGTACATCATGGGGAGCCTGGTGCTGGCTTTGAGGTTGCACTCAAATGTGCCATTCTTTGCTGCCGCGTGGAAAATCTCGACTGCGTAATCTGAAAGAGAATCGGGTGGTGGCAGTTGGAGTCTTGAAGAGGCTCAGGACCAAGATTCCAGCTCACCAGCTTTCTTAATTCCGAACCTCTTTAGAGTATAAACAATGGAAGGCTCACAACAAAGATCTAAATAGTATGGCTATATCAAGATTTACTGTTGTACACAGGTAACTGAAGAATTTTTTTAGTTTCTGCATTTTGGGTGCCAGCGAGATAAAAGCACTCCCTACTTTCCAGTTTCTCTTGAAATACAGAGAGATTAAGGCAGCCACTTTATGGACTAAATCACAAGAGGATTTAAGGGTGAAGGAGACTGGGACTTACCTGTTGTTCCTCCACCAGGCTGGGAATCTGCAGAAATGATCCCAGGATATCTCAGGCACCGGAAATCCAACCCATATCGGTAATAATAGTACTAAGAAAAAGAAAGAGCTGGCTGAAAAACATAATATAGTTCTGTAGTTCAGAGAAAACAAACAAAAAATGCTTTCCCTTAAAATATCACATGCAGTTAAATTAAAATGGACCTCAAAAGGATAAGCATTTAGGACCTGCAGGATGGCTCAGAGGTAAAGGTACTTTGCCACACAACCTGGTGATTTGATGATTTGAACTGGATCCTCAGAACCAATATAAAGGTCGAAGACACACCACAGTTGTCCTCTGATCTCCACACACATTCGTGTGCACATATACACACAACATGCACAAGCACAATTTTTGAAAGAAAGAAAATTTTCAGAATTTCCAAGATTTTCATATCTGTTAAATTACACTCAATTATTTATCTTGATGCTACATCAATGCTGCAATTGACAGAGCGGCCTGCAGGTGGCATACCTGCTCTCTGCCCAGCAGGGAAAAAAAAAAAAAAAAAAATTAACATCCAGTAGCTGAAGGGCCAGACACTGACTACAGTTTACTATTAAGACAGAGTAAAAGCATGGTTGAAAATTTCCACAGTAGAAAATTTCTGGACTGGGGAGAAGACTCAGTTGGCAAAGGGCTTCTGCCACAAGCATGAGGAGCAGAGTCAGATCCTCTAGAGCCATGTAAGAAAGCAGGACACAGCGTGTGCCTGTAATCTAGCACTAAGGAAGCTGAAACAAGGTCTCAAAGACCCAATGTCCATAACCTAGGCTGCTTGTTCCACATTCAAGGCCTTGCCTCAAAATTTAAGATGAAGAGGAATTGAAGAAGACGCTTAAGTTCTGGCCTCCGCACACATGAATACATATATTGTTCTTCTCCACATATATCCTCTCCTTCCCTCCTACCCCACCCCTGTTGTCTCTGTCTATCTCTCTATCTCTCTCTCATACAGAAGAACCTTTAACACTCCTACCAGTAACTCCAGTATTTAGACCCTAACAAACAAGTTGGGCGGTCAGCACAGAAGAGAACAGTTTCAAGGCCAGGAGTGCCCAAAAATGCTGAGTGTTACTGTTATGGCTGTGGGCAAGAAGAAACTATAGCTAAGGAGTTCTTAGGTACCCACAAGGGGCCTGCCACTTGACAAACACATCAGCTAAGTAAAGTTTGGGGTGTAAGTGTTTCCCCAAAAACGAAGCAGGAAGTATCTGAGGCAGAAAAAGAAAATGGAGCCAGACATAGAATCATCTAGCCCTGAACATTTAGCAATTATGCTGAGAAATACTGACTTCTCCCATGAGCTCTGCATGGACCTTGGATACCCCGTAGATGGTCCTGGGCCTTTGAATACAAAGATCGGGTGCAGGGTTCCGGGGAGATGTAGGTCCAAAAGCGCCAATCGTGCTGGGCACAAACAATCTCACATTGTGTTCGGCTGCGACATCTAGAATGTTATGCAGTCCTGAAATGAATAGACACTATGAAAATCTGGAAATAAAACGTATTACCAAGAACAGGAAAAACTGGCTCCTTTAGGCCAGAGCCAGCTGCTCACCAGTTATATTCACATCTCTGGCCAAGGACACATTGGCTTCTCCCACAGCACTCAGCAGAGCACCATAGTGAAAGAGCCAGCTGATTCGGTGGTTCACCACGAGCTCTCGAAGGCTCTTGTAATCCAAGACATCGGCATAAACAAAGGGGCCTGTAAACAGAGCGAGAAGAGCTGCCCTGAAACTGAATGGATTCTCTGAGCCCTGTCACTGACTTGAAAAATCTGACTCTCTCTCTCCCTCCCTCCCCAACCTTCCTTGTAGAGGAGAACCTAGCCCTGTAGTTTAGGCTGGACTAGAACCTGCTGTGATTCTTCTGCCCCAGCCAGCGCTACTAAACATTGGCTTGGGGGCTGGAGAGATGGCTCAGTGGTTAAGAGCACCGTCTGCTCTTCCAGAGGACCCGGGTTCCCCAGCACCCACATGGCAGCTAACAACTGTCTGTAGTTCCAGTTCCAGGCAAACACCAAGGCAAATAAATAAATAAATAAAGTTTAAAAAAAAAAAAAAAACCAAAAAACATTGGCTTAACAACCATATCCATCTTCCATGTTCAGCTTTCTCAGAATTCTTCATGTTATTTTGCTCGTGTGTGTGTGTGTGTGTGTGTGTGTGTGTGTGTGTGTGTGTGTGTAAATCCATGTACCCAAGGGGTCAGAAGAGTGTGCTAAAATTATGGGGGGGAGGGCTTGTAATTTCAGGTATCTGTGGAGTTCAGACGACAGTCTTGGATCCTCTAGAACTAGAGTCACAGCTGGCTGGGAGCCATCTGATGTGGGTGCTGGGACCCAACCTGGGTCCTCTCAATAAGCTCTTAACATTAAGCCATCTCCCTTCTCCATATTCTTCAAGCTCTTTTGCCTCATCCAACTTATTTTTTTTTTTGTTTGAGGGCTCTTTAAGTCAGTCAGATAAGCAAAACCTCAAAAGACAGGAGGAATCAAACTTTTTAGTTCAAAGACATTATTTAAAGTGATATTAGTTCAAAACTCCAGGTTCCACGGAGCATTTCTGTCCTTTGTCATTGAATGGAGCAGTATTGAAAATGTACTTTTAAACCAGGCCCAGGCCCAAATCCCTCTTTGACTAACATATGGACTCCAATGAGCTGCCTCTGTGGCTGCATTTTGAAAACTTAAACATCAAGGACTGTCCATATCTTACCGCTATGGAAGACATGATCGGAGGGCTTCTTTATGTCTGATAAGATCACATTGTCCTTCCCGAATCGTTTTCTACAGGGGAAGAAAGTCCCCCACCCCACCAAGTCAGCATCAACAAGGGTACAAGTCTTAGGTAACTAACTGATCATTTCGAGTAACACTGCGATTTCCGGGCCTTTTCCAATCACCTCTCTCTTTGAGGTTGGCTTTGCCTCCCTCTGCTCAGACCTCCTTTCCTTTCCACAGCCTGGTTCTCTCCTTCTGCCCTTCCCCCACTGCACTGGCCACTAATGTCATATCCATGTTTGGCCCTTCCTCTCTCCTTCATTCTCTGACCTACTGCCTCCAACCCCAGCTGATTCCCTTCCAGCTCCTGTAAGCACTACCCCTGTCCCCTGCTCCCGAGCAACTGAAAGGGAAGAGATTCATTTGAGGTGATCTCCTTGGTCCCAAGTTAAGACTGAGAGCAAAGAGCTGGTGCTGCAACCAAGGGGCAAACCAAAATGGGTTTTAAGCAGCTATTTATTTAGATGTGATGTCTTAGAAGCAGGAAGAGGCTGAAGGACAGATGGCTAATGTTGACTGAGACCACTGTATACGCCTAAGAACTTGACTTTGAAGGTCTTACCTCAAAAGGTTAGCAAGTCCTATACCCAGCTGGCCAAGACCCCCTGTGAAGAAGAAAACAAAAATAAAACTTGGTGCAAATCTATTCTTAAAGCATAACAATGGAATAAAATCCCTCCTCAAAGCTTGGGGTTGAGTTGAGCAATCGGTGGGGTGCAGGCTACTCTCTGCAGTAGCCACAGAGCTCTCAAAACATGGGATAGTGATAGCCACTGGCCAGCCTGGACAGGTATCAGGGCAAGGAGAGTTTTGGAGGCAGTACATTCCAGCAAGGGTGCCCAAGAAGAAGAGGGAAGCAGGAACACAAGAAGATAGATGACACATGTGTTAGGCTCAGCTCCTAAGAGGACAGAGCAAGAAGTCATTTGAGCAAAGGACAGAGGACAAGCTGGTGTGCTAGTACATCACCCTTAACCCTAGCACTTGGAAGGCAGAGCTAGGTGTACCTCTTGAGTTCCAGGTGAGCCTGGGACACAAGCAGAGCTAGAGAAACTCTATCTCAAAACAAGAACAAGCAAACGAAAAGAGAATCCATGAGGAGCCACTAAGAAAGAATGTCACTAACTTCCTAACTTGGAGATTTAAGAACACCATGGACAGGAGCCAGGGGACAGGAACACGTTTGGAGGAGGGCCACTGTGAATTTTAAGACACCCGTGGCAGGAAGATAGAGCAGAGGGACTCCCTGCCAGTTAGCGCAGGACTAAAACCCTGTAGATGCTTCCCTAATGGAGATAGAGATGGAAAGAAATCTAGAGAGCAGGATGGGAAGGAAAGGAGTGAAAACGTGCCAGAGAATGGAGAAATAAAATGTATCCGGGGTTGGAGAGATGGCTCAGCGGTTAAGAGCACCGTCTGCTCTTCCAGAGGACCCGGGTTCGATTCCCAGCACCCACATGGCAGCTAACAACTGTCTGTAGTTCTAGTTCCAGGCAAAACACCAATGCAAATAAATAAATAAATAAATAAATTTTTTAAAAAAATAAAATAAAATAAAATGTATCCATCAAGTGAGAGGTTGTCTCAGGCTGCTTGGAGGCACTCTGTCAAGGACAGCATGGAATACATAGGGAAGGGGGTGGAGCCAGGCACTGCATATTCCAGGAGGGAGGTCAGTGAGTGGACCAGGTGATGCTCAGCAGCAAGCATCAAGAACCTCAGGCGGTGCTTATACTCCATTCTTTGTGATGGGTGATACTGGGCTTAGGCTGGGGAATCTGGCCAAGGAAAGATGTGTTCTAGAACCAGCACCCTCCGTATCCATTTGGTTTTGTTGCCCTGACCCATTGCCTATATAATATGGAAGGAAATCAAGTTCCAGGAAAGTTATTTGACTCCAGATACCTAGGTCCCTTCAGAAAACAAGATTTTGTTAGGGAAAGGAAATATAGGCAATAGTTAGGATAAGGGAAGTCAAAGATGGAAGATGTTAGCCAGAATCATCTTGTAAATGCTCCTGCATTTTAGATGAACTGCTATATTTCTGAAACTGGGAGAGTAGGCATCAGACAGACTCCCTGGTAGGCAGATAGATAGGGAAGAGCTCGCGCTATGCCTTGTCTATAGTACTAATAATTTGTCTAATAAATCCTTTACCCCCAAAGCACAGTAGAAGCTACAGTCCCTTTGAATCCAAACCCAGAAGTTTTCCCCAAAAAGGCCATATCTGACCAGAAAAGGATTGCCACACCAATAAAGTTATTTGTGATAGCATGCCTCACACAGAGACCTCTTTTCACAATATAGCCATTAAATCCAACTCCAGTGGTCCCCCAGCAGCCTGCTCTGATAGCAAAGCACACTGTAAGAAGCAACTCAGAGAAACCAAGGCTCGTGCCACAAACCAGGAAGAGACAAACCAACCTGTGATCAAGACCCGAGGAGGCTCTGCTTCGGAGAATGAGGTGGAATGGAAGCTGGCATCTGCTGGGATTCGACAAGGGGAGGGGCTTAGAAGTGGCAAGGATAGGAGCTTAAAGCAGCTGGAGGCTTTGCTCTGTGCAGTCACGCTGACCACCTGTTTTAGCATCCCGGGGGCCAGCATCTGCTCTTCTGATACTCTGGGAGAAAGGAAGGACAGAGTCCATTATTAACCTTACATCCATCCAGCCCCTGGAAAAAGCTGCTCTCCTGAAATCACACCACACTTGCCAGTTCAGGAGCAAAGGCTTCTTTTGCAATTCAGGAATGCATCGGACCTACCCTCTGAATTGTCCCATAGGAAGCCATTCAAGTATCTACTATGAGTCACATCCAGACACAAAGGGATAAATGTTCACACAAAGCCTAACCTGCAATAATGCTGAAACTAAACCAGATGCCAAGCTATGGTGGGGGTTAAGGCACAACCAACAAGCAGGTCCCAGACTAAATAGCCAAGCATTGGCCATCTGTGCTAACACGTTAGATGTTATCTTTGGAGTGACCCAGACTAGAAAAGCAGATGGCTAAAAGAAAAAGGACTGGCAATATTTGGTAAACTGTGAACAGCCTCTGTCTGATTCCCACAGCCTTTGAAAGGCTCATTTAGAAAAACCATGTTCTCAGGGATTCCACAACCCCAAATACAAATTTACCTCCCTTCTCCTTATCCTCACTACCAGCTGACAGTGGACACTTCCTTTGTCTCAGGAAGAGGTTCAGACACACACTTGTGTTTGCTCTGTGAAATGAAGACACCCTCCCCCAATAAAGGAGCCACACCCATACAGACTACACAACAATTGAACAATGAGAACTTCTAATTATGGAGTGTTGGGATGTTTTAGAACTAAAGACTAATTTAAATGTATTTTAAATCATTAGTCTCTGTAATAATCACCTGTTACCCTCCATGGTGTCAAACCTAATATGACTTTAGGATGCATTAATTTATCGAACGACTAACTCCCATCAATCCTAAGGTATCATCAGATAGTATCCAAAACATTGCAAAGATGTCTCTGCTTTGATGTGACTCATCTACCCGATGTTCTCACCAGTGGGTTTAAAAGTGCCTTGATTTAGGACACTTTGCTCTGTGATGATGAAATTGTTCCCCTCCGAGTGTGAGTGCCTTTGACCCAAGAACACAGGTTGAGATACCCCAAATAATGCTTCATGAGTTATGTGCACTAAAAGGATACCAGATTGAGAAAGCATTTTATACCCCTATGAGTCATGCTGGGGGAGGGTGGGTGTTAGTATGAAAAGTTAAGATGATTAAAACTCCTGGGGCTGCTGGTGGGGCAGAGGGGAGGCCCTTCACCCCAGCTCACTCATAAATGAGCCTGTAAAACATATACTGGCTTCACTACTCCAGGTTAGAGACTTGAGGTAACCAGTGTAGGCCATATTACAGGAAACACCCGTGACTTTCCTTAGCTGCCCTCAGAGAAATGCTGTTAAGAAAAATCCTCCCTGCAGCCAAGACCAGGTAAAAATCTTTTTGAGTCACTTATCAGTGAGTTCAAAAGGAGAGAAGAAGCCCCAAGACCACTGGATTCCCTGAGCACAGAAACTTAAGAACAAATTCCAGAAAGTTCTCAGAAACAAAAGAATGAATTGCCAGAGTTGGAAGGGTTGAGAAAAAGCAAAGCTGTGAGACACCAAATGGTCCCATCATTGTTGCATGAATTCTGGTTGTATTAAAAGAAACTCAGAGCCAGATATCAGAAAAAAGCTGAAATATCAGAGAGAGGAAACACCACCGTCAAATCTCACCCAACTATCTTCCAGCTTCCTCAGCCTCACTTCATAGCTTCTACTGTGTGAATCTTTCTCCGCCTGCCTTTTAAATGCCTTCTTCACCCAGTTGTTTCACATCTAGGTTAAGATTAAAGGTGTGGGCTACTACTATTTGGTTGTTAGCCTTGAACTCTCAGAAACACAGAAAGGTCTCTGTCTCTGGAGTTATGGGATTAAAGGCATGGCACCACCACTGCCTTCCTGGGAGGCTGGAACTCCCTCTGTAAAACAAGCTGGCCTCAAACCCAGATCTGCTGGGATTAAAGGTGTAGGTCACCACTCCTGGTCTGTGCCCCCTCCCCATTAAAGGGGTGAGTTGCCACTCTCTGACCCTCCTGGATTGACTGTGGGTAGATCTCTTCTCTGATATTTCAAACTGGTTTTATTAAATATAGAACATATTACCACACATCATTCTCCACTAGAAAACATTAGCTAAAGGCTGTTTTACCCTGGCATAGTGAACAACATGTACCTGTGTGGCTCTTCCTAATCCACTAAAAGCCAACATTGGTCTACCCTTCATGACACAGGCCGGCAGGACTGTCCTGCTTTGGTATGTCTGTGTCTGCTGCCCTGCCCTCCAGCTGGAGGATCCATTATGGGCCAGCTTTAACACAGAGATATCAAGTCAGCAAGAGAAACTTCTACCCACAGCGCTGCCACTTTTGCCACTTTTCCGAGTAAAGACTACGGTCTTATTACTGTGCAATTCATCTTGACAGAACCACATGCTATATAAAGCCACTTTGCTCCACAGTAGGTCACATAAACAATGGAAACTCTATATTATAGTGAAGGGATGTTATAACCAATTAGGTGAGGGATAAAATTATCTACTGATGCATTTCTCACATGTTTCTGTTGTGTAAGCATGACTAGACTCAAGGCAGAAGCCTCAAAATTTCCAATTTCAATATTCCTTTACCCTTTTTTGGAGATAGGGTCTTACTGTGTAGCCCTGGCTGGAAAGGAACTCACAGTGATCTGGCAGCCTCCAGTGCTGGGATTAAAGGTGTGTATTACCACATCCAGCCTCCTTTAAACTCTTAAAAACTATGGACTGAAAGCCAGGTGGCATCTGCCTTTAATCCCAGTACTTTAGAGGCAGAGGCAGGTGGGCCTATTTGTCCACGGCCAGCCTGGTCTACAAAGCCAGTTTCAGGATAACAGGACAAAAGATGGAGAAGAAAGTGATTGAAGAAGATGGGGTTCAGTTCCCCTACCTGAAACCATGGTAACACTAAAATTGGAGGGGAGGCCTGTCCAATTCATGATGGACATGGGCACACAACATTGGGTTCTGACAGAGTCAATGGACCCTGTAACCAGAAGAGGGTATGGGTACAGGGAGCTACTGGCATGAACCAATACCCATGGACTAGCTGAAGACAGTGGATCATGGCTTGGGTTGGGTACCCTATTCCTTCTTGGTCATGCCTGACTGTCCATACTGTTCTAGGGAGAGACTTATTAACTAAAACTGGAGCTCAAATAACCTTTGAACAAGACAGGGTGGTGGTAACAAACTTAGAAAACCAATACAAGTCCTAACAGTACAATTAGAAGATGAACATAGACTCCATGATCAGCCCTCCCAACCCCAAGGATTGGGTCCTTGGCTGAAACAATATTCTGAGGCAGTTGTAGAGACAAAGGGGCCTGGATTGGTTCAACACCGACCCTTGATCTTTGTAGAATTAAAACCATAGCTATTCTGGTTGGGTCCGTCAACATCCATGTCAGCAGAAGCATGGATGGGAATAACACCCCCACATCCATCACCTACTTACCATCAAAAAGCCAAACTCCAATGACTACCACCCAGTCCAAGACTTGAGAGCCATTGACATTCACCCCACAGTCCTGAATCCAAATACTACTCTAAGCTCATTGACACATAGCCTATAATGGTATGCTGTGCTAGGCTTAAAAGATGCTTTCTTTAGCTTGTTGCTGGCCTCTTAGAGTCAGGCTTATTTCACCTTCCTGGGATAATGCTCTTGTACACTGTAAAGATTTGTTGCTTGTATTGGTTAAATAAAACACTGATTGGCCAGTAGGAAGTATAGGCGGGACTAATAGACTAAGAAAATTCTACAAAGCAAAAGAACAGAAAAAACAAATGACAATGAGACTCAAATAAAGGGAGATGAGAATACTGCTCTAAAAAATGGTACCAAGCCACATGGCTAAGCATAGATAAAAATCATAATTTAGTTTAAGAGTTATCAAGTAATATGCCTGAGCCATAGGCCAAGCAGCTTATAATTAGTAAGTCTTTGTGTGATTATTTGGAACTAAACAGCTGTGAGACCAAGTTAGGCAAGACTAAAACCTTCTAACTATGGATGAGGTCTTCAGCCTGTTGCTAGCCCCTCACAGTCAGGCTTACTTTGCTTTTGAATGGCATGACCTGGAAAAAGGATTCAGCAGGCATCTAACTTGGATTCAGCTGTTTCAGGGCTTCAAAAACTTGCTCACCATATTTGATGAGGCTCTCTATGAAGACCTGGGGGCCTACTGGACTGAGCACCCCAGAATTGCTCTCCTACAGTACATAGATGACCTCCCGATTGCAGCTGCCACCAAAGATGACTGTAAGGTACAAGGGACTTGCTTCAGACTCTGGGAACTTGGTTATTGGGTTTCAGCCAAAAAGGCACAGATCTGCCAAGAAAAAGTAACATATCTAGACTATATTCTCAAAGCAGGGCAAAGCTGTCAGAAGCACACAAAGAGACTGTGTTAAAAATACCCACTATAACTGACAGTAGACAGGTTAGAGTTCCTGGGATCGGCCAGCTTCTGCTGCCTCCCAAGCTTTGTTGAGATGGCCAAACCCCTGCACGAGGCCACTAGGGAAGGTCAGCCCTTTGATTGGATGGATAAGCGGAAGCGAGCATTTGCTCAGATCAGCCCCCAGCACTAGTGCTCCCAGACATCACCAAGCTCTCCTGCCCATATGTAGACAAAAACAAGAGTGACAAAGGGAGACCCCACCCAGATGCTTGGGCTGCGGCGAAGGCCAGTGTCGTATCTCTCTGGACACTGTCGCCCCTGGATGACTCCTGTGCCTGAGAATCAGAGTGGCCATGGTCTTGCTTGTCAAAGATGCTGACAAGCTCACCCTGGGGCAAGAGCTGACTGTGACTGCACCTAATGCTATAGAAAGGGTTCTCAGCCTCCCATATGCTGGTTGAGCAATGGACGGATGAGCCACTTAGCTCCCCCCACATACACACATATGCTTTGCCTCATCAAGGGCCCTAAACCCTGCTTCTTCACATGAATTGGGATCAATTGGACTCATGAGTGCTCTGAGATACTCAGCAAACTCCACAGGACATAGTCCAATCTGAGGGACCAACTGATGCCAGACACTGAACTCACCTGGTATACCAATGGGAGCAATTTTGTCAAGGATGGAAAAACATAATAGGGTGCGGGGGTAGTCATGGAGAGAGAGGACATTTGGGCTGAGGCTCTGCGCCTAGGGATGCCAGCCCAAAAGGCAGAACTGACTGCCTTAACCAAGGACTTAAACAATTAGCTAGAAGAGATGTAATATATATATTACGTATATATATATATATATATATATATATATATATATATATACACACACAGCTGCTATGCCTTTGCTACACACATACATGGTGCTATATGCCAGGAAAGGGAACTTCTGACAGCTGAGAGAAAGACTATCAAAAATAAACACGAAATTCTAAACCTGTTGGAAGCCTTGGGGCTTCTGGCAAAGCTGGTACCCATTCACTGTCCAGGACATCGAAAAGGAGACTCTCAGGTTGCTCCGGGAAACCAGCGGATGGACAAGGATGCTAAGGTGGCAGCAGAACATGCAGCCTTGATACTAATTCTGAAGCAGGAGACTTGTCCTTCCCCCACTACCCTTCCCCAGCCCCCTCCCCTGCCCCAATGAACTAACTGACAAACCAGCACATATACCACAGAAAGTTTGGCCCTCATCCACAGCCTAGCCCAAGTCTGACAGCCCCAGAAGCAAGAGGGCTGGTGGCTGACAGGAAGCAGGGCACTAATCCTGCCTGCTAAAATAGCAATGGACTTACTAAATCAAGCTCCCCACCTGGGTCCAGAAAGATGGAAGAATTGCTCAGATGATCTCATCTCAAGGCATTCTGTCTCTGAGACAAGGCAGAGCAGGTAGCCTCCAAGTGTGTGGCCTGCCGGCTAACTAATGCCAAACCCATCAGAGGGCAGCCTGGAAGGTGGCTGAGAGATCACCCTGAATCTCATTGCGAGACTGACTTCACTGAGGTAAAGCCAGGAAAATATGGTTACAAATATCTATTAGTTGTTATAGATACTTTTTCAGGATGAGTAGAAGCCTTCCTTAAGGACATTGTCTTTATAGGCTCCAAAGTTCTTGGCAGGTAGACTGTATGAACCAGACTCTAAAAGAGGCCCTTTACAAATTAACCATGGAGACTGCCAGAGATTGGGTGGTTCTCCTTCCTTTTGCCCTATAACAAGTTCAAAACTCCCCGTATACACTTGGAATCATTCCATTTGCAATCACGTTCTATTGTTCTATCAATATGCTCCCATAGTCCCCAATTTACAGTCAGAACTGTTCACTGAGGCCAATGATGTTAACTTGCTTGGCTCCTTGAATGCAGCAGCCTCAGTATTCAAGGATATCTGGCAGAGATTATAGGAGGTGTATGAAAAGGCTCCTCCACCCACCTCATACCAGTTCCAGCCCAGAGACTGGATCTACATCTGCAGGCACAGGACCGTGGAGCATTTCTGGAAGGGATCCTACACTGTGATCCAGACTACACCCACTGCCATCAAGGTTAACAGAATCACCACTGGATCCACTCTCAGGTCCAGACAGCTGATCCAGAGTTGACTGAGCCACTGAGACCACCACCAGAAAGCACAAGACCCTGCCAGAATTAGACTGCGAAACTTGACCTTGACAGTCTCCTGAGACTGAAACTGAAGATCAGATCTCCTGATGGCCATACTGACACTTTCTCTCTTCCTTGCCCTTCTGATACCAGGCAGGGCCGTCAGTAGCCCACATCAACCCCTAAACCTCACCTGCAGCTCTTAGGCACCCATGGGGACCTGGTCAAACAGATCTCTAAGGTCACCCCACTGGGGATATAGTTCCCAGATTTTGTCTTTGACCTTCGTAAAATAGCAAATGAAATGATAAAACCTGGGATATCGGATGTGTGAGGAAGCATGGTGCCTGGGGAACTGAGCGGCTAAGGAGAGTGCATTTTTATGTCTGCTCCGGCTGGGAAAAACTAAGAGCCAATAAATGTGGGGGCCCATCTGATTATTTTTATAAAATCTGGGGTTGTGAATCCACCAGACATATATGGTGGAAACCCCGTCACCACAGTGTAGCACGAATTCGGATTGTAATGAAGGAGACTCAGAGCCAAATATCAGGGAGAAGCTGAAATATCAGAGAGGAAACACCACAGTCAAATCTCACCCAGCTATCTTCCAGCTTCTTCAGCCTGGCTTCTGCCTCTGCTGGTTTCCTACACAACCTTAAACACCCTTCTCACAAGCTGTATCCCATCCAGGTTAGGATTAAAGATAGAAACTACTCTATTTGGTAGCCAGCCTAGAACTCACAGAAACATAAAGTTCTGTCTCTGGAGTTAGGGGATTAAAGGGCGTAGGTCACCACTCCCAGACTTTCTCTGTGCTGAGGTTAAAGGTGTGTGCCACTGAACCCCAATGGTTTGTTCTTGTACTCAAGGATCAAGAAATTCCTGAGCTATCTGTCTAGGATTTGACTGTATACTCTCTAGATATTTCAGGTTTTATTAAATATGTAACATACCATCATACCACAGACCTCATTCCACTCCACCAAGAGGCTAATAGTGTTCCTATTGGTCCTACAGTATCCGTGTAACTTCATTCACCCAGGGCCACCTCTGTAACCCTGTACGAATAGCCTTCACAAACAAGGTAAAAAGGCAGGAGAGTGGGGTATCGGTAAAACATGGGGCAATAGGGCAATAGACTATAAGTCTGGACCTGATCCAGGGGTCCTATTTACTTTTTGGCTAATAGCCTAAATCCCTACTTCCCTAGGAGGTTAAGGTCCCCAAAAGATAGAGCTCAATAGAGTGCTGGCCCCATCTGCACTGACCCTTCCAGACAGAGTGCTGGCTATTCCCATGTCATCCCAGCCCCCTGTCAGAATGCTACACCCCCTCAGCACATCTCACCCTTCCCACTAAGGGACAGCCAGACCATAGACCCCCCTCTTAAAACTGCTAGAGGCCTCCCACTGAATCTTAAATGCTTCTAAACTAGACCTTGCCCGTTCCTGTTGGCTGTGTCTTGACACCAAGCCTGCCTACTTACTACAAAGGGGTAGCTGCCTTGGAGAATACATCTAACCTAAGCAATCTTCTTAATGCCATTGGAAGCAGAAGGGAGAGGCCAGGCTCACTCCAGGCTGTTACAGGATTTGGCCCTGTCTAAGGAACTGTACCTGTTGTTTACAAGCCATGGTGTAAACAATCTGGACACCTACTCACTGGTATCCCCTGCCCCGGAAGGATGGTTGGTGATCATGCTCTTCCAGATAAGCTCCATGTATCCATGGGCAGGTATTGAGTCAGACTAAGGACTTTCGCATACTAGTACATTTGGTTCCAAAAATAATGTCATCAAGAAGTATAACCAAAAGCTAGAGGGATACCAGACTGGACTAAAAGAGAGCCCATGATGGTCCTCACATTAGGTGTCCTCTTAACCTGCGGCTGGTAGGTATGGGAACTGGGATATCATCTTTTGTGGCACAAGGCAAGTGTTACAATGACCTATGGACAGAGGCATAGAAAGGCTTGAAAAAAGTCAGTTGCCCATCTACAAGTCCGGCTGTCTTCTCTTGCTGAAGTGCTGTATTACAAAAACAAGCAGGCTAGGACCTCATATTCTTACCGCAAGGTGGGCTATGTGTGGCTCTTGGAGAGGAATGCTGTTTCTACACTGACCATTCAGGGGTGGCAAAGGCAGAGAGGGGTCGGCTGTAGGGGAACACAGCCAGCTGGCCTGGTGAAGCCACAGTTGCCCTGTTTGGGTGACGTACCTAGGTGTGGGCATTCACACTAACGGCTTCTGCTGAGTCAGCTTGGAGTCTGCCACTGCGCCTAGTGATTGGTGACGAATGACCAGCAAGGTACTGGAGGCCAATGGGAGAGAGACAATACAGCTGGGGGAGTGTCCAGATGCCTATGGGTACTGGGGGGGGTATATAAGGCTCTCCCCATTGCTGAGTAAGAGTCTGTGAGTTTGCAAGACCGTCATTTGTTTTAAATGTGTCTGCTTCTTGCCTGACTCCTGGAGTTTGTCCCATAGACTCTGAGCCTTCTCACCCCTCCCCCAAGGGGTGCCCAGATAGAACACCCTTAAATTGATTAAGATGATTAAAGGAAAAGGGGAAGGAGAACAATCACAGAGCTGGTTTGCTCTGTGTTCATTGTTCATCTCATCCCCATGGGTGACTATTCTGATTTCCACCTTCGTGGGTCCCATGGTGATTCTGTTTCTCTTATTCACCTTTGGTCCCTGTATCCTTAACACGTTAGTCTCCTTTGTTAAGGGAAGGATAAATAGGTACAGCTGATGATGCTGAGGTCTCAGCACCTTCCCTTAGGGACCCTCAGAGAGAACCCATGATTGGGTCCTGTCCTCTTAAGTAACATTTAGAAGAGGAAATGAGGAACCCAGGCCTTTGCTCAGACCCCTGTCTTGGCTATTCCTCAGCAAGAATGTAGCAGGATGTACAAAGACCTAGCAGGATGTAGGCTCCTGACTCAGTAGGGTGCACCATTGAGCTCTGACCATTGAGCCCTGACCTTGGGCTCAGCCCTACTTACAACCTCCCTCCCCCAAATGCCCCCATATGGTAAAGAACCAATTAAAAGTTAAAACTATCAGGCTCTGAATGAGCTTTCATGATAAAGTTGGAAAACAGTAACCACAGCAACTGCCATAAGAGATAGTAACTTTTCTACAGCTGCAACTAACCAATTAAGCCAAGGACAGACACCCAGGTTGGAGGTACACTAACCCTGAGTCTGTTCCTTTACAATCTGTAGACTCCCTAGACCCCGCCCTCCTGCTATACCCCCTATAAATATCCTGCCCCATTGCTATTCAGTCTCTCCTGCTCCACTGCTGCCTGCCACTCACAGATCAAGCAAAAAGACTCTGCTTTTACATCAGATTTCCTCTTGGTGGTCTTTGGGAGTCTGGACTCTGGGCATAACAGGAGGGTGGCATTTTAGGGATAGGATCTCACTATGTATCTCTGGCTGCCCTGGAACTCCTGTGTAGACCAGACTGGCCTTTACTCAAATCAATTCACCTGCTTCTGCCTTCCAAGCATTGGAATTTAAAGGTGTGTGTCACTATGCCCAGCTCTCTTAGCCTGTTTTTAGCACCATGCACTGTGGACTTTTGGGAAATGTTGGTTTGGTGAGTCATAAATTTCTTCCAAATAAATGTTAGCATACTTCACTCTGCAATGTCAAAGCCACATTAGCAAATGCCACGAAACTCTGAGGTGTTGGGGGTGAGTCCTTTTCTTGTTCTTTTGCAGTAACTGACAGCTGTTTTCATTTTTAGAATCTATCTGCCCAGTCCCCAAGTATAAATAACCATGTTGTCAGTCCTTTCAAGAAGCACTAATGTTCTACCCACAAGAGCTGATGGTGAAACTCATGCTTTAGTTCCAAAATGCTTTACCACGGCATCACATTTGATAATAAGATAGAGCTTTGTGGATGCTTCCAGCCACCATCCAGCATCCTCCTGTAAAGACCTGCATTTAGAAGTCAAGGCTTCAAAAAGGAAATTAAAGTTTTTAAGAAAGCAGTGAAAGTGATTAGAGCCAGCAATTATTTCTGTTTGAAAGCCAGGCAGGTTTCAATTCTTTCTGTTAAAGACTTATTACTTTTTACTTTATGTGTATGTGTGTGTGTACCTGGGCATATGTATGTTCACCACATGTGTGCAGGCACCTGCCGGACTCAAAGAAGACACCAGATTCCCTGGAACTGCAGTTACAGACAGTTTTAAACTGTCATGTGGGGGCGGGAAGCAAAACCCAGGTTTTCTGCAAGAGAGCCAAGTGCTCTTAACTGCCAAGCCTTCTCTCCAACTCCCTGGGTCTGTCTTTTCATTGGCAGCATATAGCCACCAGGAATACAATGACCCCTGGCCATGTGCTGCATGGCTTTGATTGATACAAAAGCACCAGCAGCCATGATTCCACTGAACCGTCAACACAAGTTCCACAGAATGTGAAAAGGAAATTCAGCACTTGGGGTATTTGTTTCCAGCTGTCTACTAAGAATCTCTCCTATGATTGGTCTGACAAGGAATCCAGCTACCACTGCCAGTTGGTCCACTCATGAGGTAAAACACACTTCATGACACTCAGTCTCTTTGTTCGAAGCCAAGTCTCCTCCAGTCAATCCACCACTGGAGAGAAGCACTATGATCCCCTCAACAAAGTGTCTCTCTGTCTCTGGACAGTGACATTGGATTATCTGTGTTGTTTGGTGCTCAGTCTACTGACCTGTTTAGCCACTTTAACAGCTTGTTTTAGTCTGAAAATCTAAAATAATTTGGGGCTTTTAACAAGTTTGAACTATCTAGTTAAGTTCACCGAGGGCTCTACATGGCTTGTCTTGAAACTATGCTCCTGGTATCATTGGATTATTTAAAATGGCAGGCTGACAGAAAATCCTCAGGGACACAGGAATCCCCAGTACACTTTCAGCTCTCTTAGTCATTTCTCTGGACAAACTGCCCCTATAAGTCAGGGAACTGGCTCAGCATGGATGTTCCCCCCTTCCCTGTGCTCACAAGCACAGAAACCATGGCCAACTGTGGACTGAAAGGTCCAAGTTTTCTGTTATCCCCTGACAAGTAAATAATTTATTCTTTAGCATTAAAATACACAAATGGATATGCTTATATTTCAGTACTACTAAATTTAAAAATAATTTGCCATTTAAACACTTAGTGCAATTTTCCATTCATGGTGAAGTACACTTGCCTTTTAGCTGTTCCTTATCGCTACAGGAAGCTTGAATACAAAGCCAAGAGATAAGAATGAGCTTGGAAATATACAGTGAAGCAAACCACTTTCATCCCTGGAAACCCAGTTATGCCCTAAGCCTAGAACCTTACAAAACTGTAGAAACATAAGAATACTCAAGCATATCCCTCATTGGCCACCAGAGGCCAAACTCAGTCAAAGAACTTCTGAGGAACCCCTCATGTACTGGGGAGAAAATACAAATAGCAGCATTTTTCCTCCAGGGGTTTGACCTTGTGGACTCTACAAAAGGTCTCAGGGATCTCCACAGTTCCCCAGGTCACACTCTGAGAAGAGCTTGCTGGGTCAGAAAGTCAATTTGCAAAGAGCAAACAAAGATCCTTAGTTCCTCTCTGTTAAAAATCAAACAGTGGGCTGTGGACTCTTCCCAAGTCTTTAACTGCAAAGGGTGAAAAAGAAAAAAAAAAAGAAAGAAAGAAAAAAAATGAACCATCCTGCTCAAGCAACAGGATGACTTCTTCCATCCAGCACAGGGGGGGGACCCCCAGGAACTCTCTGAGAGGGGACCAGCACCAGCGACCTGGGTGATGGAGATGAGTTTCAGAGCTCTGCTGTTTTTTGTTTGTATTTACATAGGTGCAAAGGTCTCACATGGGCTGCTGTAAGCAAAGACTTCCTTGAGAAAGGGCTCAGGTGAAAGAGTGTGTGTTAGTTGCATTGGCTTCAGGTGTCAGGAGATGGTGCTTGCATCCCCAGCAGCAAAGCACCTCCAGCAGCTTTGCATCTAAGAAGGGCGCTTGGAGAAGAAGTCACCAGGACTTTTGTCTGTACTCAGACCAAGATGACTCAGTGTTACCTCCGTGGAAGCAGATTCCATCATAACTGTACTGGAGAGAAAGAGTTCTGTTTCAGGAATATTAGAGTCTTTAGAAATAGCCTTTTCCACAAGAATGAGACATCAGTTTTCTTGAATGCTCCAGCCAGCACAAGACCACCCTGAATTTCTAACTGCAATTGTTCTTAGCCACAGAAACTAAATGGAGAACTAGGAAATCTTAAGCCCAGCACATTAAACATAAAATAAAAAGTACACACCTTGAATGGCTGACTAGATAAAGGAGTGGTCTACATACACAGCAGAATTTATTTAGTCTTTAGAACAAAAGAAAACAAAAAGAACAACAGATATAGGAAATCTGACACATGCTACAGTAGAGCGAATGGGTGAGCTTTGACAACCCGATTCTAAATGAAATAAGGACATGAACACCTGATTCCACTCATGTATGTTATAGTCAAAATTTACAGAGACAGAGTAGGACCCTGGCTTGGGGAGAGAAGAACATTCGGGAGACCTACTGCACACAGGTCACACTACTTACTTTTAAAGGTTTATTTGTGTATTTCATGACTACGAGTGCTTTGTCTGAATGCATGACTGCACAGCAGAAGAGGGCATCAGATCCCATTACTCATAGCTGTGAGCTGCCTTGTGGGTGCTAGGAATTGAACTCAGGACCTCTGGGAGAGAAGCCAGTGCTCTAAACCTCTGAGGCATTTCATTTCTTCAGTTCCACATTTACTGACTTTAAAAATGCTTAATGTGATAAGTCTGCTGTTAGCTGCTGCCTGCAGTCACAGTTAAACAGGAAAGAGGTTGAGAAGCTCTCAGGCTTGGGAGAATGTCTGCACACACCTACATCACTGAGGATCCAGAACATCAGGCAGACCCCCAGCCCCTCTTGTATCCCTCCCCCAAAAACGCAGCCCCCTGCTTCTCAAACCTGCCTAAGCCCTTATTTTTGTTACTGTCTCTATAGGGAAGTTTCTTCTCTGTGATGTCATTGCTAATCCTACATAAGATTAACCCTGTGTCCAGAAACCTGTCTAGAAAAGGCAAGCACTGCCTGGGTGGCAACATCCCAACTCAGTGTCCCAAGTTAATTGGTACTGCCAGCCACACTCACCTTCATTACCACTGGGTTTATACACATACCACAATCATAGGCCTTCCACAACCCGTAAGAAACAGTCAAGGCAATTTGGACTTTAAGCTGTATTGCACAAAATCTAGCTCTAGGAGAGTTAAATCAAGAAGTAAAATAGCTGGGTAGGGAAAGAAATATAAGCCAGGAGAAGGCAGAAATTCAGCCATTCTGAGCAACCAGACAGGCTGAGGACCTGTGAAGATAGTTACCCAGTTCAGCCTAAGGAGTTGGCTGGGTGAGAATTGGCTGTGGTTTGTTCCCTATCTCTCTGATAGTCCAGCTTTTCCCCAATATCTGGCTCCAGGATTAAAAGTGTGAGCCTCCACTGCCTGGCTGTTAGGCCTTGTACTCACAGAGATCCCTCCCAAGTGATGGGATTAAAGGTGTGGGTCACCACTTCTTGACCTTGCTGTGGGTGATCCTGTCCTCTGATATTCCAGACTAATTTTATTAAATATACAACATATCACCCCAGAGGAGTACCATTTTAATAGTAAGGGCCCATGGAAAAGCCAGGCACTTCCTGACTACTGGGCTTTTTAAGCTACCTGCTTTCCTGAATTCATTTTTAACCCTATAGTCTTCCCTGAAGCTGGAGTCCTTCCCCACTTTGCAGGAGCAAGTGTCCAAGGTAAGGTGGATATTAATGTTCAAAGGAGGCAAGTGTTCTTCTGAGTTCCAAGCTTTCTTGCAACCACTGACTCCAGCCCAGATTCAACTCCCAGAACTCACATGGCGGAAGGAGAGAAATAATGTCCACAAATTGTCCCCTGATCGCTACACATGCACCATGGCAGGTGACTCACACACACGAGGAAGAGCGGGGGGATAAAGAAATGCTTTAAAAAAAAAAAAAGAAAAGAAAAAGAAAAAGAAAGATAAGTCTCAGGTTCAAGAGTATCTCTCTGGCACGCGCAGAACTCTGAGCAGCATTTCAGAGACATCCTGAGGATCAGGATTAGGTCGTGCACCATCAGCCTCTCGCTGAGCCTGGCTGGTCCCCGGAATCCTTATTATCCGAAATCGGACGACAGAGTCACATATTGAGAGGCTTTAATATAAGCAGACAACCTAAGAAGGCACGTGGCAGAAGATTCTGTCTATGTTAACCTCATCCATGTCATTTTTTAAAAAACCCTGGAATTTACATAGACCACTGAAAACAAGAAAGCTTCAAGAGGGAGCTACAAAGTCTTAAAGGGAGGTCCGACCCACCTCTGTTCTACCCTCGGCTGCTGGGGTTGGGAAACAACCTCAGGAACCTGGGACAGCCAGCCTCAGCCTGTTCCCGGGTGAAAAGGGTGTAGGGGCCCTTCCAACCCATCCTTCTCCGAGATCGCATCCCAGATTACTAGACAAACCAGTTTTCTGGGAAACGCGTGCCCACTCCAACTGCTGGGAGTTTAAATAGGAGGGAGCGGGCCCCACCTTATCACTCCAGGCTGCGCAGGCTCCCACCTCTTGCCTCCTCGGCGTACCAGTGGCGCCCTGCAGCTGCCCGGCCCCCCAACCCAGCCAGCGAGCTTCGCTGGTCGTCCTGAGCCCCGAAAGAGTGTCCAGTGTGGCGTGGCAGCGGACACATCGGACTCCCTCCCGCACTGACCTGCAGAGGCAATCTGGATGCAAAGAGCAGCACGTGCAGAATGAGGAGGTTGGTTCAGCCTTTTATCCTCTCTCCGCCGTGGATCCGCCTCGCCCTGTAGAATCCCCCCCTCCGCCCCTTATTCCCGACTCCGCCCAGGCCGCCCGGAGCGTTCCCGCCACCTCACCTCCGCCCTTAGACGCCTCTAGCGAGTCCACACCCATACCTGGGACAGAGCTGCCCTCCAAGCTGCACCAGGGAGCAACCACTCCCCCTCCACAATTGACAAGGGTTAGCTAAATTCGGAACACGCAAGCCGCAGCTGGAAAGATCTGCTCCGAACCTGCCTCTGGAAATGTGGCACAGATGTCTAAAGCCCGGCACTTAGTCCTTGTGGTTCTCTCAAGCAGGACAGGGCCTCATCTGGGAAGAAAGGGGTCAGAAATTCCTGGTGGCAGCCTCCATCAGACCCTAGAGCGCACACCCGATCAAGGGGCTCCCATCGGAGTTGAAGGAGCCTGGGCATATCTCCTTTGGTCCAATACTGTAGCAGTCCAACCTGAGCAATATTGTAAGAAATATTTTACATTGAATTACAGGAAATGGGATAGACCTGAGCCACCGCGTGCATGTGGAGGCTGGTGGATAACTTGTGGAGGTCAGGTTGTAAAGCTCTGTCAGGCTCGGACCTGGAAGTTGGGTTTGAGGATGTGAAGTGAAATTCCCAGGAAAGGGGGCTGGAGAGATGGCTCAGCGGTTAAGAGCACCGTCTGCTCTTCCAGAGGACCCGGGTTCGATTCCCAGCACCCACATGGCAGCTAACAACTGTCTGTAGTTCCAGTTCCAGGCAAACACCAAGGCAAATAAATAAATAATAAATAAATAAAGTTTAAAAAAAAAAAAAAGAAATTCCCAGGAAAGAGTGGAGGGGCAGTGGAAGCTGCGCAATGTTAAACATTACATTCCCCAAGATTGACTGACATATTAACTGTTTGTGGAAAGCCAGACTGTTGGGAGCCAATACCTCAGGCTATCTTAGATCCTGGTTAATATAGCAATTTACTGTCTACCCCCCGTGTGACCTAACATTCTTGTGACTCTTAGGTAAATCCTTTGCGAATATACAAACAAGACCCTGAGCTTCTGCCAACCCTGTGCCGGTTAGGTTTCTGTCAACTTCGCACAAACTAGACTGGGAAACGGGAACCTCATTTGAGAAACTGCCTCCATCAGATTGGCCTGGAGGTAAATCTGTGGGACATTTTCTTGATTAATGATTGATGTGGCAGAGCCCAGCTCATTGTGTACATAGCATCCCTGGGCAGGTAGGTCTGAGTTGTGTAAGAAAGCGGGCTGAGCAAGGAAGTAAGCAGCGTCCCACCATGCTCTCTGCTTAAGTGCCTGAGTGTGAGAAGTTCTCAACCTGTGGGTCCTGACCCCCCGTTGGGAAGTTGCATATCAGATATTTACAATACTGTTCATAACAGTAGCAAAATTAAAGTTATGAAGTAGAATAAAATACTTTTTGTAGTTGGGGGTCACCACAGCAGGAGGAACTGTATTAAAGGGTTGCAGCATTAGGAAGGCTGAGAATCACTGGACTTATAATCACTATAAGCTGTAAAATGTAATTAAACCTTTCCTCCTCAAGTTGATTATGGTCTTGGTGTTCATCATACCAATAGAAAGTAACCAGGACAAATCCAAACAAGAACGTCTTCCGATAATGCCTGAGAGCTATAATAACTACTTCCTGTCTCCCCTGCCACTGCCTACCTGATGTTCCCACCCTTGTTTCATATCTTTATTTGAGCTGGAGAAATGGCTGAGTGGTTAAGAGAGCCAGGATCTCTCCCAGAAGACCTGGTTTTGACAACACTGACATGGTGTAACTCCAGTTCCCGGGAATTGTATACCTTCTTCTAAACCTGTAGGGCCACCTGGTGTACCATAGTACACAGACACATGTACTGGCAAAACATTCATACATATAAAATAAAATATTTCTTAAAAGTCTAACATTTTTTATTTTTGTTTTGTTATCATAAAAACTTCATGCAACTGTTGCCGTGTTGGAACATGATATTCTGGGTCACCTGACTGTGTTTCTAGTCCATGGTCTTCGTATTTGGCTCTAGAACAAACTTTCTTTCCATTGAGAGAACTGAGTTTTTGTTTTGTTTTGTCAGCATTGTGTGTTCCTAGACCCAATGTGGTTATGTTCAATAACTCTTCCTTTGCCCTCACTATTACGTGTCTCTTTGATAAGCATATTGAGGGTGGGTGGCCAAGTCTAGATTTTTAGGGCTACAGGCTTAAAATTCTCAGTAACACAGTGAGGGGTCCAAGCACTAGGGGCTTGCTACTCACAATGTGATCCTAGAGCAAGAATCCTGCTTGTGGTGGTTTGAAAGAAAATAGTCCCCAAAGGGAGTAGCACTATTAGGAGGTGTGGTCTTGTTGGAGGTGAGCTTTGAGCTCTTAGAAACTCAAGCCTGGCCATTGTGTCAGCCTCTTTCTGCAGCACATGAATCAAGATGTAGGACTCTCAGCTTCTTCTCCAGCACCATGTCTGCCTGCGTGCTGACATGCTTCCCACCATGATGATAATGAACTAAGCCTCTGCAACTATAAGCAGGCAGCCCTAATTAAATGTCTTCCTTATAAGAGTTGTTATGGTCATGGTGTCTCTTTACAGCAATAGAAACCCTAACTAAGACAGGGCTCAAACACAAAATTGAGGAATCTGCCTTGTAACAAGACTTCCAAGTAACCCACGGGTCGGAAAAAGAGAGGGTCTGTTTTAGAATAAGCTAGGATGGGTTGGTAAATTCTGATTGGGTTTGTTAATTGGGTAGCCAAATGGAGATTTCTGACTGCTGGACCTTGCTGTTTTGATAGCTGTACCTTGGTGATGGACCTCAGGAAAGAATCAGGGATAGGAAAGTGGCCAAATAAGGGAACAGACCTTAGTAGCTAGCTTTAGGGATGTAATCTAAAGGTTTAGCAAGGGGGAGGGAGTGGGGGGAGGACAAGACCCATCAATGCCATGTTTGCTATGCTCAGGCCTACTAGAGATCTTCTGCAAACTGATTCAAAGAAGTGAGTAAGGACTAGGAATGTGGCTCAGCTACAAAGCTTTGAGCCATGACACATGCCTGTAATTCTAGCAGTAGGGGGATAGAGACAGGAGGAGCAGAAGTTCAAGGCCAGGCTGAGCTGAGACCTCATGTCTTAGTGATTGTTCTATTGCTGTAAAGAGCCACCATGACCAAAGCAAGCAAGTCTTAGAAAAGGAAACATTTAATTGGGGGCTTGCTTACAGTTTCAGAGGTTAAGTTTATTCTCATCATAGTGGGGAGCATGGTGGCATGCAGGCAGGCATAGTGCTGAGAATTCTACATCCTGATGAGGGAAATGAGGAGAGGGGAGGAGGGATCGAGGAGGAGGAGGAGGAGGAAAATAAGAGACTGGGCCTGGTGTGGGGCTTCTAAAACCTCAAAGCCCAGCCCCAGTGATGATACACTTCCTGCAAAAGGACACACTTCTGATCCTTTCAAACAGTGCTACTCCAGTGACTAAGCATTTAACTATGGATGTAAAGTCCTTGGCTGCTCAACTCTATATGAAATGTCATGTTCACACATAACTAACTTACATCCTCCTGTGTATGTTAGATTTCTCTCCAGATTTATAATGCCTAATACAATATAAATGATGGTTACACTATTTAGGAAATGTCACATTCAGTAAGACACATTTCATTGTCAAATATTTTCAATTCAAGGTTAGTTGGATCTCCATATGTGAAACCTTCAGATACAGAGGATCCACAGGAATTTGGTACTGAACCAGTCCCCCTAGGGTACTGAGAGACAGATGTAGTTAAGATAATGTCAAAGTGTGGGGCTTAACCATAGAAAAAATGAAAAGGAGCACATACTTGGACACAGAAACACACAGAGGTTTTTGTTTGTTTGGTTTTTGTTTGTTTGTTTTTTTCACAGAGCTGGTTAAAGCCAAGATTAGGCAATGCCTCTATAAGCCAGGGAATACCAATGATTGCTGCCAGAAAGCTCCATTTAAATTACTACCAAGGAAAGAGTTCCACCCGAAATTTGTTTTCCGAGTATTTTGTAAGATTTTGCTACCATTTCCTCTTGTTGCTCTCTTCATGTTGAGGTGTTAGATATTTCTTGTTTTGTTTTTCATTCCTATCTCATTTCCCATTGTTTTCTGTATTTTCTGATTACAATGAGAAGTCATATAGTGTTGATCAAAGTGTCAGTTTGACAGAATCTCAAGTTAGCTAAGAGGCAAGCCTCAGGGATCCTGTGAGGGTTCCCTAAAGGACATCCTTGAGCTTGTCTGTGGTGACGATTTTGGTTAACTGATGTGACGAGGCCCATCTTAATTATGGACAGGGTCATTCCCAGAGCACATTGCAGGGGACGATGGTGTGTGTCCTAGACCATAAATATAGGTGGAGAAGACATCCAAACAGTAGTTGGCAATTCCTCTGTGTTTCCTGCCTTTGAAGGTCACATGACCTGTGGCCAACTTCCCTGCCATGATGGACTGTGGACTTTTCCTTGAACTGTGAGATAAACTTTGTCTCTTAAAAACTTTGTTTTTCTCAGGGTATTTTATTGCTGCAACAGGAAACAAAGATGGTAACTTGGAGCTATAAAAAAAATATAACTTCAATGAATGTTCTGATAGTTTAGAAAAAATTCAGTAGCATAGAGTCTCCATTCCTAGGTCATTCTGTTCTTCTTTATACCTAATACATATTAAATGTTATACATTTCTTTATTCTTGCAAACAAGTGAAGTTACAATCTAAACTGCAATCATTCTGGTTTCTCTGTTTCCCTTCTCATTTACCCTTATCACCCACATTCAAATTATTTTCTAGCACCCTTTTAGTTCACCCTGAAAGTCTCCTGTGAACATTCTTCAAAGGTCAGTCACATCCAGTGGTAGTCAACTCCTTAGCATAGATTAATAATCTTGGCTTTTCTTTTTTTTTTTTTTAAACTTTATTTATTTATTTGCCTTGGTGTTTTTGCCTGGAACTGGAACTACAGACAGTTGTTAGCTGCCATGTGGGTGCTGGGAATCGAACCCGGGTCCTCTGGAAGAGCAGACAGTGCTCTTAACCGCTGAGCCATCTCTCCAGCCCCTAATCTCTCCAGCCCCTAATCTTGGCTTTTCATTCACATATCTTAAAAATAATTTACAGGGCTGGAGACATAGCCCCGAGATTAAGAGCACTGGCTGTTCTTCCAGAGGTCTTGAGTTCAATTCCTAGAAACCATAGGGTGGCTCAAAACCACCTGTAATGAGATCTTGTGCCCTCTTCTGGCATGTAAGCGTACATGCAGGCAGAACACTTAATAAATAATAAATACATTTATTTATAATAATATATATTAATAATACATAATAAATCTTAAAATTATTCCCTGGCCCACCTTGACACTTTCTGGATGACTCTCTTTGGTTTTTTTGTAGGGCATGCCCACTGGTAACAAGTTTCCTCAGTTTTTCTTTATCTAGGAATATCCAGATTCCCCCCTCCCCTTGACAGATTCTCAATATCATGCCAATGACCAGTGAGCTCTGTGGCTTTTGATGAGAAACTAGTTGATAATTTCTCACTGAAGACCAGTAATGAGTAATAAGTTTTTCCACTTACTGTTTTCTGATTGGTGTGTGTGTATGGGGTGGGGTGGTGGTAGGGGACTGTATGTCTTCATGGTTTCAGTATAATGAGTTTGGCACAGGTTTGGAGTTTACCCTATTGGAGGCTGCTCAGCTTCTTGAATTTCAGCCTTTCCTTCCTCTAATTCTGCTCATTGCTGGGACTCCCATGCCCACATTCTGACTACATGCTGGAACCCCACAGGTCCACTCACAGACCCCTTCTTCTGTTCCACACTAGATAACTTCTTCTTACAGCTCTGCTGATCCTTTCTTCTGCTGGGTCAAACATTGTTCATCATTTCTACTAAATCTTTCATCTTCGGTTCATTTTTCAGCTGAGTTTTCCATTTTCTATAATTCCTATATTTTAATTTCATTTTGTTGAAACATACTTTATTTAGTACTTTGTCAGTGTTTTCCTCTAACTCTCTGAATACATTTTTTTAAAAAGTTGTTTGTTTTATAAGTCCAATGTCTTAACTCCTTCTCCTGTAATTTTCAACTTTTTTCTTTAGAATAAATTCCAATTTTATTTTTGTATGTATTATATTTTTGTTGAAAATGGGATATTTGATTATAATGGAAACCAGATTCCCACCAAGTCTTTTTGGTGTTTGTTACTGAAGGCTGTAAAAGGTTGTTTGATTACATTAAAATAACCATTCTTACTACTGCCAATGGCTGTGGTAGTCCATGCTATTTCTTTCAAACTACCTTTTCAAAGACTGCATGTCTGTGTGAGGGTGTGTCAGGCCTCCTGGAGCCAACATGTGGGTGCTGGGAATTGAACAGCCAGTGCTCTTAACTGGTTAGCCACCTTCCCAGCCCCTCGACTGTATTTCTTATTGTGGCCATAGAACTCTGCTCCTTCTCTTTTTCTGTAATATATTAAAAAGGATTTCCTTGAATACTGGGAGCCTTAACCATAACTTGAAACAACATACAAAGGTACTTCTTCCCCTTTCTGACATCAATTTTATATGGGTATTCTCCAACATTTAGTCAGGCGTACATCAAACTTAAAAAGATTGCTCCTGTGTGAAAGCTTCAGACTTTGGGATTTTTTTGAGCATCTATTTTTCCCATTTGGCATGTACATGGCCCTCTGGACGCCCCCGGACACACAGACTGCTCTGAATGTCTTGTTGTCCCAGCTTTCATCTGACTACTTCCCTAACATCTACAGGGGAACTGTTCTCTCTTAGGGCAGTTCTGTTTTCAGCCTGTGCTAGGTCAGCAGATTCAGAGATGAGAACCCCAGGACCAGCTTTTCAGATAGTCCTTTGGTTAAAGTGAGACACTGGCAAGATTCTGTGGATGAAAAAGTCTGCTTCGGCCTAGAGAGATGGATCAGTTGGTTAACTGGGTGTCATGCAATCCTGAGGACCTAAGTTCAGATCTCCAGCACCCATATGATGAGTCAAGCATAGCAGCTCACACCTGTATTCACACACACAATATAGGTGTGGCAGAAATGGGAGGATCCCTGGGGCTTGCTAGTCACAAGGTATAAAAAAAAAAATAGGGTGCAGAGTAACTGAAGACATACCAGGTGGAACCCAGGCTTCTCCCTATGCGTCCCCCCAACAATCATCCAAGTGTTTAATACACACAATATTCTTTTGCTTGTTAGTTTTACCACGATGCTACCTAAATCATTAGATAATTTTCTCATCTCATTATGTCTTCTACATTCAATAGCTGGCATTTCACTTCCCTCCACTGGCTTATCTTTAATTACATATTAATATACATACATGGTAATTAGTATTTACAGTACATAATCTGAAATGAAAAATGCCTGTTTCTGAGGCTTACTTGCACATTAGCAAAATATCAGTAGTAGCAACTCACACACATACACACACAGAGTGTGAAAAATGCAGGAATGTTCTCATTCAGTCCTGAAGGGCAGCATGGACGAGATCACTGTACTGTTCTGAAGATCTTAACTTCTAAACAATGGCTGGAGCGGTGGCTCAGCATTAACCAGAAACTGGCTGCTCTTCCAGGAACCCAGGCTCCATTCCCAGCACCCACTTGGCAGCTCACAACTGTCTGTAACTCCAGTCCTAGGGGCTCTCATGCTCTCCTCTGGCCTTCTTGAAAACTGCATGTATGTAGTGCATAGACATACATGCAGGCAAAATACTCATACTACCAATAATAGTAATAACAACAATAATAGAAATACAGCAATTTCAACTGAAACACAAACAAAATTTTTCTCACAAATATTTCAAACATGGCAAAATTAGATTCCATATAGTAGCACTTGAATATATTCAAATTTTATTACCATTATCTAGAATTTTTTTTTTTTTTTTAAAAACTTTATTTGTTTATTTATTTATTTGCCTTGGTGTTTGCCTGGAGCTGGAACTACAGACAGTTGTTAGCTGCCATGTGGGTGCTGGGAATCGAACCCGGGTCCTCTGGAAGAGCAGACGGTGCTCTTAACCGCTGAGCCATCTCTCCAGCCCCCATTATCTAGAATTTTAACACGACTATCTATGTAACAGTCCTCTGAGGCAGAAGGAAAACATGACACAAAAATACTATATACTAATAAGTATCAATAACTGTTTCTCAATGTGATATACCAAGTGTCAGACCAACTCAGGGAAACTGGCTCCAGTTATATCACATAAATCAGCTCATTAAGTGAACATTACAGGTGGTAGTACAATGTTGTACAGACTAAACAAAAGTTCAGAATTTCTCTAAGCGTGTATGTGTATGTGTACACTGACATGCACAGACAGACTTACAACAAAAACTATCCCATACAGCATTCTCAAGTTTCAGCAAAGCATACCTTATCACATGTTTGCCATACAGTACAACTTTATTGTGTAAGACATGAATAACAGTGCACTTCAATACAGAGTCACATTCAAATACACAGAGTACAATTCTAATGCTTAGCTATTGAAGAAATACATATTTTTTTCTAAATTAAGCTAAGCTGTGCAAGTGCAATTATTTTTAGTGCAAATCTCTAAGGATTAAACAACAGGGTTCTAGATGCATATGTGGGAATTCCCCACCTTTCCCAAAGTGTGCAATGTAAAAGTGGAGCCAATGCCTGAGCACAGAAGATGCAGCAGTGCTGCATGGTGCCGTTTATTACAAGTCACACAGTCAGTCCTTGGACTTGCAGGAGGCTAGAGAGAAAGGCTCCATGAGGACAATGCAGCGCCTACATTGGGCTCCTGACTGCTCGTCACAATCTGTGTCTCTGCAAGGTCGTTCATCCTAATAGTCAGACAAGTTCAGAAGTCTACAACCTAGTTCAAGTCCCAAGTTTCCTCCAGGATGGTGAGTCAAAGGGAAAAAAAAATTGCTGTGAACAGTAGATTATAAGTCAGAATGAAAGCGGAACTAAATTTATTAGAAAAAATAAAAATCTGGAAACTTACAGTAGAAGAGAAAATTTTCACATCACACATCATGCCATCTGCCAATAAATACAAAAGGAGAAACTGGTCTTTTCATGTTTCCTGTTAAAATGGTGAAAAACACAAAAACACTCTTTGGTAGTGACTTAAAATCCTAGTTCTGAAGAAATGCTTTCTTTACATTGACATTGCAAGGAAGCCATCATGAGACCCAATGAAAACCTGTGCTATAATCTGTAGCAGATGTGCCCAAATGACATCATCTGCTGGTGAGGGCCAAAGCTTCCAGAATCAGGTAGGGTGGAAACTACCTCACCTCCTGCCCAGGAAGAGCCTTTCTAAGGTGGAATGTCCACACCCTCATGCAGCTGTTACTAGTGTGAGTGGACAGGCTTTAAAGCCTCAGCTTCAGATGAAGTCTGGCAAGCAGGTCTGTCAATGGCAACAGCTCCATCCCAAGCCAGACACCTCCTGGGGCCAGGATCCCTAACAATTGAGGTGTGCACAAGCGCTCTGCTCAAGTTTTCACACTGGGAGATTAAATTATGGTCAAGTCTTTCCTATGATATTGACTTAACACAAACTAAATCCTGGTCAAACCAAAGGCTAAAATCCCTTACACCCCATTTTTCATGCATCAGTAAGACCTAACTCTATGGCAGGCATCAAATTCAAGGTTTCTATACCCTGGATATAAAACTTCCAGTAACTCTGTTCCCATCTTCTCAGATTTGTTGAAAAGAACACTCTAAATTTTTGCCTTCCGATAGTCTAATTTTTTCTTAAAGTATGTGTGTTAATGACTGACATCACCATAAAGTCTGGCCAACAAAGTTGTTTCAGGTTTCCTGGATGATCAAGTAAGTCTGGTTTTCTGATTTTTAAAACATGACTGATTTACACCAAAGCATCCTTGCATTGCTGACAAAGAAGGGTAATGACTCGATCCTTTCAGTCTGTGGCCTACATTATGAAACCCCCTCTGATGTAAGCTGGGCCTGTGGGTACACAGCAACCTGAGGTCTCACTTGATTATTACTGGACCCTGCACAGCCTTGCTTGTGAACTGTGCCTCCATCTCTTCACTAGAGGTTTTAGATCCAGGATCATTCAAGCAACTCAGCAAAACATAGAACCAGTTTTCCGAGTGCAGCTGCTGTCTTTATTCACTGCACCCAAGGGAAGGGTGTGGACAGTGTGATTCCACAAAACCCCAACTACAGTGTTAATGTGTTTGGTTGAGTTCATTGAGTTTGGAAAATTATAGTATTTGCATTATTAAATAATCCTTGGAAAGTGGAATGATACCAAGTTTTGCTTTCAAGACTGATACCTGAATAATCTCTATTTGTAAATATATACTAAAATGGAAGCTGGTCAAAAACTGATGATTGCAGTTTCATGGGAAAAGGAAACAGGCAAAGGTACTGAATCCCACTGTCATGACTCTAGAGCAAGTTCATTAGGGAGATGGGTACACTGGGGATGGTTTGGGGGACAGCAGATCTCTCCCTAGCTAAGCATAACACAATTCTCAAGTTTTTGTTCTCAGAAGCCTGAAGGCTAGTCCACAACAGTAGAAAATCCTTTTAAAGAACCACAAAGGAAAAATTCTCCAGATGGCTTTCTTTACGGGGTCATCAGCGGAGACGTGAAGGACTTTCTCACATAGCTGAGACAAAAATAGGAGAAAACATGATAGACAGGGCAGCCCCAGGAAATAGGGCAGCCCCAAGAAATCAGGCCATTTCTTCTTTGAAAGTAAGATGGACAATTCATTCAAAAAAGGCCCACAGCAAGAAACCTCAATTGTGCTCTGCTTATCAGTGAGCCAAAGAGCAGGTCAAGAACAGAGCTGAACTTAGAGGTGGCAGTGGACAGATCCACCAGCAGAATCAGGACTTCTGACGGGTTCCTGACCTTCTGCCACAGGTGGAGGGAAGGAGAAATGGGAGGAGGCAGGTCACCTGGAGATGGACAGCAGGGCCACAGATCCTGCTGAGTCAGGACAGTCTCTCTATGTAGGTTAGGCTGGCCTCAAACTTAGTCATCCTGCCCCAGCCTTCCAAGTGCTGGGATTAGAGAGAAGCCGCCTGAAGCAGTTTTATTTCCACTGTGATACACAACTCTGAAGGGTCCTGGACAATGATTATATACAGATGAAACTGAAATGGCTTTCAAGATCACTCTTCATTTGCAATGCAATGGTGAGCAGTTGGCAACTGCCATCAGACAGACACTGAAAGCACTAAGCCACAGCACACAAAGATGCAGCATCCAGGTGGAAGGCAGGGCAGCCACTGCACCCACTTCTGATACAGCAAAGGTTTCAAACAGCGGTGCCACTCCCCTAGCCTCCCACTCCAGTGCAATCCTATTTGCCTAACATAGAAATAAAAAGTTGGCTCAAGCTGACATGAAAGTCCAGCTGTGGTACAAGTCAACTTAGAATATTTAAAAGTAAAAATAAGTCACACAGACAGATACCAACCAGTGCAGTAAGAGCTCATACCTCTGGCTTATGGATTCTGTACTGCTGTTGTATAGTTCTAAAAAGTGAATTCTATTCAAGCTATGGTTGCATTCACACCATCACTCACAGCACATTTTGTATGTATGGTCAGAAACCTGAAAAGCCTATGTAACAGTAGCAGATGGCTACCAGTGAGGAATTCCTATGTCTATGACACAGACTTTTAGTGTCTACTTGTAAATTTACCTTTTCGTAATGAAATTATCAGAGGACCACACTTGCTGCCTTTGTAGAAAGATTTATCGCAAATAACTATTCTGATTTTTTCTCCTTGACAAAATAGGCTTTGTTAGTCGGGAACTGTTTTAAAAGAGAATGGTCATTTTAAACTTGGGGGTGGGGAGTAGGAGCAGGATGGCACAGTAAACACAAAAGTCTGGCTTCTCAACCACTTCTATACCTGCATGCAGGTAAGCCTGGCCCATGTTTTAGATGGATCCTTACCTAGTCTGGACCACTGTTTAGAAAGTGGTGATGGAGGACAGCATAGGGTGTAGCTCATACAGTGAGTAATGTGCCAGCACCTCCTGCTCCCATGGCAAAGGGCCTAACAGGCCACAACAGGCCATATTGGTGTGCGTTAGTGACTTCTTCCATCTTGCAGCGCTGAGAAAGCCATAACATTACAGCATCCCACACCAACAGCCACGTTCAAGGCTACTGTGTACAGTGAACTGAAGGGCAAATAGAGGAAGAGATGGACTCAGGCCTAGACAGGTCCTCAGGACAGGTGGGGAGATCTTTCAAGGACTCTCTCTTAGTCCATCCTCTGTCTCCAATTCAGCCAACTGCCTCCTCAGGATATTGACCTTGGCTTGTAATTCCTTGTTATATTCAATGATGTTAACCATTTCTTCATATGCTTCATCCAGATACTTAGAGGATCTGCTCCAGCGCAGGAAAATTCCTGTGGAGTCCAGGGAATGAAGACAGATGAGTAAGGTCCAGAGGAGCAACATCATGTCACTGGTAACTCTAGGCACTACTGTTTATTGTTCCACAACATGTTATATTTGTTTAGATTTTTGTTTTGCAGCACTGGACAATGAACCTAGGACCTTGCACATGCCAGGCACATACTCTCCTATTGAGCTACAGCCCTTCCTGATTTTGAGAAAAAGGTCTCACCAAATGGCCCAAGTTGGCCTAAAACTCATGATTCTTCATGAGCTGTCTCAGTCTCCAACCAGATAGGATTCTTGGCATGCACCATCACACCTGGCTCACTCTGGGCTATACTACACAGATTCTTCAGTCACTGAAAGACTCCACACAGTGGCTAGGATCTACTGTTGTCATGGATATGCTCACTGGTTATCACACGCTCAGGAAAGTAAGTGTCAGGTTACAGGTCAGATCTACACTTTAATGAAATAAGTCACTCAGTTTTACAGTCGCAGATTTCTATTTATTCTGAGACTGTCTGCATGAGTGAAACCATTCTCACTGTAAAGGTGATGGCGACAATAACATCAGAGGTACAAGCTGTTATTTAAGCCTGAACTTGAACTATCCATAACTCACATCACTCCACTGCCACCACCATTACTTAATCTTCTAACTCCACAGACAACTGCCCCTCTCCTCAGACAACAATCACTAGCTTATGGACTGCCAGGGCACACATCACCTTAGCTGACTGCTTCCACAATCTCCCCTGGGTATCATGTGTTGTAGAGGTTTTTGACCCAGCCTAGTCTCATGGTCTGGACCTGTCTGCCACTGCTTAGCCCTCTAAAAGTGACTCAGATATTAATAAGCCTGTGACTCAGGCTTATTGTTAGCTAGTTCTTACATCTTAATGTAACTTATTTTTATTAGTTTGTCTCACTATGTGGCCCGTGGCATATTCTTGGATACTGAATCTTTTACTTCAGATGACAAAGTATTCGATTCTAACCTACACACAAGTATCTCTGGATATCTGTTCCTAATTTAGTGTGTACATTGTAAACACTTGTGACACTGTGCTGTTTAGGGAATAAGAATAAGAAGCCAACCGCCACAAGGCAAACTTTTTGAAATTTCTAATCCACAGCTAGTTCTGTATGTTTGTGTGTGTGAGAGGACAGATGTTTAAGAGAAAGCTGGATCACATTGCTGTTTCAATTCACAATGACTGGCTCCTACTCATCAGTTAGTCACTATTAACGCCTCCCGTGATGTAAACAAACAGCAACTGTGCTCTCTCCTCCACCTCATCTCTAAAGCTCACTGAGCTTTGGTAAAATCATTATTTTACCAAAGTCATATTTCAGGCCACTCCAGACTGGGCATCTGCTTCAAACAGTTGGCCTCTCATTTCAGTGATTAAATACAACAATGTCTTTTAAGTAAATTGCCTCAGAAACAGTAAAAATTGTTTATTTCATTTATTTAGATGATGTGTGCATTTGTGTGTTCCTGTGTGTATATATGAATGTATATGTGTGGGGTGTTTTGTGTGTATGTGTTGTATGTATGTGGTGTGTTTGTGTGTGTATGTATGTGGTGTGTGTGTGTGTATGTGTGTGTGTGTGTGTGTGTGTGTGTGTGTAGTAAGTCAGAGGACAAGCTCAGAGCCAGTAGATTCTCTGCTTCCACATGAATCCTGGGGACAGAACTCATGTTGTCACTGAGCCCCTAAGATTTTTTTTTTTTTTTTTTTTAAACTTTATTTATTTATTTGCCTTGGTGTTTGCCTGGAACTGGAACTACAGACAGTTGTTAGCTGCCATGTGGGTGCTGGGAATCGAACCCAGGTCCTCTGGAAGAGCAGACGGTGCTCTTAACCACTGAGCCATCTCTCCAGCCCCGCCCCTAAGATTTTTAAGAAGGAAGCAGAGTGGCAATCTCTCATTTAAGAAATTACTTATTCTGTGACCTGCGGTTGCTTACAACAATCCAGAGAGGTTCTGTTTGGGTAGCCAAACTCTCAGAGTCAGATCACAGGGCCCCTGCTCAGGGAACCTAGACATTGCTGGAGGCTTCTAGCTTCCTAAATTTGAAGAAGGGAGGCACCTAGTCTGAGCAGGGTGCACTTGGAGGGTTACCAAGAGGAAGAAGAGGCAAACCAGTTAGAGAAAGTATTGCACAATGGGCAAATTACTTTCTACACATTAGCTACCCTGAGAACACAGCACATAGTTAACAGTGGGCATCCATGGTAACCTAGATGCACTAACTCAACAACAAACAGCCTTGAAGTACGCATGAAGAAGTACTTACTGTCTCCAAAGTGACTACAGAGCTAAATGGTACTTCTACTATCCCCATGGAATGAGCACCTAAAATACTTTACCTGAGTTCTGGTCATTTGTTATTAAAAATACAAGCTTTGGTATTTAAGGTTACCTTCAGTGGTCTGAAAAGTCGCACATGTAAGAACCTGCTTTAGAATACATTCAGACACGCACATGAACAGTAGCACCTGCAGCTCCCACTGATAGCATTCTGTGTCTACTTACCAATCTAGAATGACTGTGTGTCATCACTTAACACATTCCACTGTCTTAACAGTTCAAGAAAGGAGATGAAACCTTCCCTGAGGAATTCACACTTCATTTATGTCCCAGCTACCTACCAACTCCTACCAAACCATCCCTGCTAATCTCTGCTTGTTAGTCAGCTGCCATGGAAAAGAGGCCACACCCACACCAGGGAAACAGCAACACTCACGCACAGGTCCATGGCTCACCAGCTGGCCATCTTCAAACACCAACTACTATGGCATGTGACCCTAGGCAAGCTCAGGACACAGCTTGGAGTGGTGAATCTCTATACACGGTGGGGAAATTACCTTCCCACAGCTGGAGGCTCTGTGGAGCTACAGAAGGCCAGATGACCAGGTTGTTGGCTTCAAAGAGTGGATTGGTAAATTTGCTCAGCTCGCTGGGCCTATTGACCCACGACCACAAAGACATTGTTTTCTGCTGTAGCTTCAACTTACATCTGCTCAAGAAAGGAAAGTCACCATTAAAGCCTTTAATGGCTAACAACCATGCTCCTCCTCACAAGACTGCTACTCCCTGTGCAACAGAGAACAAGACACTTAGTAGATTTTTGTTTACAACAAATATATCTGTCAGGGGCATCTGCTGTGCAACTCCCAAACCCTTCTGTAATGTGGCAGTGGCTGGGCTGTGAAGCAGCACTGCCATTCAGGACCTAGGCACAGTTTCCAGGTAAATCAAGAGACAAAAGATTTGTACTGAAGCTATACTTGTAAAAAAATTTATTCTTCAAGTTTTTAGTTTTGAGTATACATCTGTGACAGATATATAGCTGTATATATACATACGTTTATGCCTATGAGTGCAACTGCCCTCAGAGGAGCTCAGGTCTCTTGGAGCTGGCGTTACAGGCAGTTATAAGCCACCCACTGAGAGTGCTGGGAGCATAACTTGGGTCCTCTACAAGAGTTGTATGTGTTCTAACTGCTTAGCCATACTTTTGATGGCTTACTACTATGTGCCTCTGGACCTCATTCTTCTGAACTACAGAAGTGGATGGAGGGCATACCTGGTTATATGAAAATGTGTCCCCAAAAACATGCAACTGTGGTCACACATCAAGACATGAACATGAAAATGGCTGGCTCATCTGCTCAAATCTTTTAAGCAGTGTGTCAACTAATTTTAATCTAGCAGCAGAGAGCTTAGGGTTCCCTCTCATCTGGTACACACTTGGCTCACAGGACATCTGTACTTCATGTAATTTCATTTGTACTTAACTGCAGATTCCACCTTCTCATAAACAAATATTCACATCACCCAAATCCCAATCTCTTTTGGGAAGTGACCTAATGTGAGCTCACTCACCTTTCACTTTCATTGTTGCCCAGGAATGTTCCGAACTGTGAGGCATAAGCATGCTCAAAGAGCATGATGAGAAAATGCTCATTAAACTCAAAGGAGCAAGGGAACTGCCGGAGGATTTGCCACACGCAGTCCAAGAAGAGCAGAAACACGGGCGCCTCCCACTTCTGCTTGCTGCTGCAGTAGGCTGACTGTGCACAGCGCTGCTGGAACGGGTGACCAGCCTGTTGGAAAAGATAGGAATGTGAGGGCCCTGCCCTGGTCACGCCTGGGAACACTAGTTAACACAATCACAGTGGCATTTCTATCTCCTGGGATACCATACAACCAAGGTAGCTCCTATCTACATGAGTTTTTGGTTTAAAATACCAAACTTCTGCAACTAAGGGAAAAGTTACGATCAGCAAACCCTGAGGGAACTGCAAATGTCCCTCAGACATCAAGTGAAAAGTAGAGCTCAATGACAGATTTATAAAGTTCTTGGACTTGAGTCCAACCACTCTCCAAGCCTTGCCCCTTAACAGTCGTTACACATGTTATGCTCAAACTATCCAGCAGGTGTACCCCAGGGAGAAACATGTGAACACAGTAAGTCTCTAACCATAAAGACAGGTCATGAAGGGATGGATCAGCTTCGGGTATGAAAGGAGATTTAGGTCTCCAACACATCATTGAAGTATGACATTTCACTGGATCTTAGAGGAGGTGTGCAGGCTGGAGCAGGCTCGCCGAAAGGCAGAAGTGTTCAAGTCCTGTCTTGTGGTCACAGCCCCCTACCCTCAGTTTATCTCTATCAAGGCTCAGCTTCTGGGAGACTGTGTGTTTTACGTTCTACATTCTTTCTATTTCCTCTGTTGGTAACAAAGTACATGGTGAGGACCCTTGTCTAAAACACTAGGGACTAGGGTTTTTCATACTTTGGAAAATGTGCATGTGCACATGAGATATTTTGGGGATGAAATCTACGTCTCATAGCATGTGCATATCCATCCAGCCTGAGGGTAGTTTGTGCAGTCTCATTCTGCATCTGCCTTCCCACTGCAGTATCCACAGGAGGTCAGAAGCCAGCATTCTGGAGCCTTAGGGATGCTCAACCTGCACGGCTATTAAAATGAATGAAAGCTAAGTGAGCCATCAGAGCAAAGAGAGGTGTGGGGTGGACTGCAGCTCAGTGTGGATCGCCTGCTTACATGCACTTAGGCCAAGTTTAACAAATAAGATGGGCAATTGAGAAACTGAAAGATAATGATTCTAAACACTTATTTGTGAAAGTCGATTAACTGACCCACAGAAAATTAAACATACAACATAAAATTTTTAAATAATCAAAATTTCATTCATAATGTTAGCACCACAAACTGAGACTTCAATCTCAATGATGGGCAGTTCTTTCTTATCCAGTGTCTTTTCTTACCTGCAGCCACTCTCTCTCTATCAGGGCTTCAAAGCCACGAATGGTCCTGCTTCTTGGTTCCAGGATGATCTGGGCCAGGGAAGTCACTTGCAGTGTGGAATCAGTCCCTTCTGTCCCATGAATCAATACTGATGCTCCTTCCCTGAAAGGGAAACCCAGAGCACATATGGGAAACTCCTTTACAAGGAACATTCCATGAACAGTGCGTCTGTCTCATGCCCTGCCTTGTCAGTAGGGTACCGAGTCCAAGTGAGAGACTGGAGAGATGAAGTTCTCCTGGGAAACGGGGCCACAGTGAACTGCAAACTCCACACGGCTAGAGTCCTTCTAAGTCCACAGCTGCCAGTGTTTTCCAGCTGGCCTTCCAACCGGGGACAAACACAACAGTCCTGTCAAGACAGTACTTGCCTTTCCTGCTTTAGTGGCCACGAAAAACCTTTCCCATCAAACCTATACACACACATTAAAATGACCTTTTTAACCTGGAACTCAGCTTTCCCCTATCAGCCTTCACCAACTGTAACAGACCCAAGAAACAAGTCCTAAACCACACTCTACAAGAAGTGGGGAAAAGCAAAAACATACAACTGTCAGTCCATAGTTTTGGCAATGACGCCCCTGTCCATAAGAGTTACTGGGTGCTTGGGACCCCATTATGCCAAGAGATACCTAAATAAGCCACACACTCTGCCTTCCTCCACCCTTTTTATTGAAACCACATAAAGAAAATTTTGAAAAAAGGACATTTTATGTGTCAGATCTACTGTCCATTATTTTCCCACGTACATACATATTATATAGTAATAACAAAAGACAATTCCCACTATTTTAACTTTTATTATAAACATTAACTGGGTCTTGTACCATGTTTAGAACTACTCAGTAATGGCCAAATAATATTCCATTATGTGGTTCAATTATAATCTATTTAATCCAATGCCTTTTATGATACCATGGTTGATGTACTTGTCTGTGGGATTATTTTGAAGCTTACTGTGCAAACAACAGACCCCACCAATGGTAGGTTATATAGCCCCATTCTTATAATAATTATCTAATAATTATGCTAAAGAGTATGAACAGGTACTTTGTGGTTTTCATGTATATTCAATGTATCTCTGAACTGTGAGTGCTGTTTATTCTGAACTTAATTTAAAATTTATTTCCTCATTTTGAGCAATTAATTATAAAGCCAATTTTTACTAAGGTATAAATCTCAACGTATCATAAAAGGGAACCCAAACCAGCCCCCTGGAGAACTGAAGGCGCTGCTCCTGGGGCTGCCCTGCTCTCACTGTTCTGGTGCTATTGCTGGAAAGGTAGACATGGAGGCCAAGCCAGGCTAGGAAATGGCTCAGCTTGCCCAGCACGGCAAAGGCTCTGATCCATCCTCAGTGCTGCATAACTGGCTATAATGATGTACTCCTGCAATACTAGGACTTTGTTGGTGGAAGCAAAGAGGATCAGAAATGTTAAGGTCATCTTCAGCTCCAAAGAAAGTTCAAGGCTAGCCCGGGACACATAAGAAAGACTCAGGGAAAGAAGTTCTAGGCTAGACTAGGATATATAAGACACTAAGGAAGAGGCCACTGTCCTCAAAAGGGGTCATTTGGTGGACAGAAACATCCATGTCAGCCACTCACCCTTCTGAGCTGCTGGCTTCTTGTCACAGAACCTTGGTCTTTAATTTCCCATTTGGGGCTAACGTCTAACCTGAACAACAAAAAGGAGCAGCAGCAGTAGCCACCTCAGCTCTGCCCGGTCTCTGCCTGTTTACTAACTGAGCACAAGATCTTAGGCCACTCACTCCAGCTTCTCTTTAGCCTTGAGAAAATGGAGGCTGTATTTCCCTAATTAGGAAGCGACAAGCTAACATTTCAAAGTGCCACCCAGGGAGGTGTTGAAAATGCTGATACCTACCAATGGTTTCAGTGGGAATCACCTTCTTTTAAAGGCTCTGTGCTTTGGCAACAATTTACACAATCCTCCTGCCTCTGTTCATTTTTCTGCCTCTCGTCTAAAAGGCTAGGAGCCTTTAACTGAGTGACTACTGAAATGACTTGGCAAACTGCATAACCACCAGCAGAATTTCCCAGCTATGACTGGAGTAACTAACTATCCAGACCAAGCACTTTAGGATAAGAAATTCAGCACAGGAAAAAGGACAGCAACACCGTGCGACAGTTGATTCCTTTCATCCTTTTTCATGGCAAATTCATAATTGAAGGACTTCACCGAAAAAAAAAAAACAAACCAAAAAACCATGGTACTTAAAAAATGTGTCATCAAAGGCATGTATATGGACACTAAAAACATTTACTCAACAGACATGGTCACTCTATATCAGATCCACATACTCTCACCAGTAACTGAGAGCAGACCCCCCCTCCCCTCCCCATCCCTGCACAATATTGATAAGGCCAACTGGAAGCTACAGAGAGGGAATAGACTTTAATGTATTTTATGCATACATCTGGATAAGATGTCTGTCTGGCCATCCACTTCCTTTCCTGTTAGCAGCATGTGTGCTAATTGCAGAATCCTGTCAGCAGTTTGGAGTATCCTGCATTCTAGGCCTTTTCTACTTTCCTTAGGGAAAAAAGTAGTTGTTGTGTTTAAAAAAAAAAAAAAATATGCCTGGTGTCTGGCCATCAGTGTGAATCCCACCCAGGGAGGCAAAGCACAGGCTACCTGTCAATGCACTGGGCTGCCAGGCAGGCAGTGGTCAGGATCTCCTTGATGTGTGTCAGCCAGTTGGAGGCCTCCAGCCTGCCGAGCCAACGGTCCATGTTGTGGGTTTGTTCATTACATGCTTCCACGAGTTTGATTAAGCTCTCCTGAAGAACATGGTATCTTTTAAAAAAAGAAAGAGAAAGTTACAGAAAGAGAAATGAATAAAACAGAATGACACAGAAAACAAACCCAAATCCGTCTCAGTGTATTCAGTGGCAAATCAGTTTAGAACACTTAGTGCTATGTAGCAAATTGAGGATTCAAGATTGAAAAAGACTTTTAGCATTACTACTGCAAAGATGCTTCAATGTCTGGTGGAAATGGTCCTGCTGAACGCAGGAGAGACCCAGTCCACAGAGCTGGAGTACCTGGGAGGGCAGAGGCTGTACTCTGGAACTGTCTAATCCCAAGAGGTAGGGCAATTTACACCTGACCCTATAGCTACAGAATGATCTAGATTACACATTCAGGTCTCAGCAGTAACACCCAAGACCACACCCAAATCCTATTTATTTTAGCTCCAAGCCTCTACCCCCACCTGCTACCAGCTGAAGAACTTGTAAACCCCTCTTTGAGGAGAAGCAAGCAGGTGGAAAGAACACAAGGAGGAAACAGTTGGCACAGGAGACTAAACCTCTAAACCTTCTATGTAGGAAGATGTAATTAGATGTAGCAAATCTGTTCTGCCAGTCTGGCAGCAGATGACACTGTAAAAGCTCAGGGATGAATGAAAAAGATCACTATCTAGTGAGGCTTATCTGTGTTTATCCAGCATGAGACTTTTTGCTTATCTTACAAAATTCATGAAGGCTAGGGTACAGCTCATTTGCTTAATATACCTAAATCTTGTGTTTAATTGCTAAGCATGTGCATGTGCACACACACACATACACACACTCACTCACGCATACACAATTGGAATTGGATGACATTGAAAACTCTTCAGCTAACCTAAATAAAAAAAAGAGAGAAAACTCAAGCAAATCTAATGAGAAATGGAAGAAAAAAGCCCAACTGACCACAGGAGTAGGAAGGATCATGGGTATGCATGGTGCACGGCCTTTAATCCAGAACCCCAATAGACAGGCAGGTGGGGCTCTGTAAATTTGAGGCTAGTCTAGTCTACATAGTGAGTTCCAAGCCAGCCGGGGCTACATAGTACAATCCTGTCTCAAAAGGAAACAGAAAAAAGAAATGATTGTGGACTTCTATGAGCAGTTTTACACCAACAAACCGGACACCCTAAAAATGAGCACAGTCCTGGGGAAACAGCACACGCCAAGACTGAGTCATGAAGAAATGGAAACTGTGAACAGCACAACGAGTTAACAAAAAAAGACAGTACCAAAAGCAAAAATCTGCCATTAAAGAAAATCCCAGGTCCTGAAGGTCTCACAAGCTACCGAACACTTGAAAGAATTAAACACCAGTCCTGTCCAGTCTTCTAAAGGCGTGAAGACAGCACTGTGCATTTACCTACTAGCTCAACTCTAATATCAAAGCCAGACACGAACAAATAAACAAGGATCACTGGATAATATCCACGATGAACATAGATGTAAAAATCACCAAAACACAGTAAAGCAAACTCAACAGCACATTTAAAGGAACACCTCCCAGGACCATAATCCTCATACACAAGAACACAACTCAAACTAATCTATACATGCACAAAAGCATAGGATAGAAACCTCAAGGACCAAAAAGAAAAAAAACTTCAAGGATCTCAACAGACACAGAAAGAACACCAGACAAAAGTCAGCAGCCTTTCCTGAGAAAGACTTAACCAATTATCCATGGAAAGAATGGGGCTGAACATAATGGCCATGTTACAAACCACAGCCAAAATCAACTCAGTGGGGAAGAAAGTGTCTCCTTGGACGTTAGTAACAAAACAAGAATGCATACAACCCTCACAAAATTCTAACGGTACTCTGCCAGTAGAAGGAAAGACAATACTAAAACTCACCTGGGCCAGGACAGTATCCTCCCCCATGCAGAATGGAGGCAGCCCAGACACCCTCCTCCTAGGAAAGCACGAATCAAACTAACAACACAATCTGTAGATCTCTGGCTTTTGTCTCAATACTGCCATAGCCATGAAACAATGAACTAGGAACCTTCCTCTCTTTCTCTTCTGGCTTAAAAACCATTTTTCTTTGGCAATATTTGCCCTCCTGGTTTATTCTTTCAGGACTGCAAGCCATGAACCTGGGAGGCTAGTTCTCCAGAGCACAGTTGCTGCATCTACAGGACAACTGAAAACTGCTGACAGGACACACAGATATTCTTGCCACTGACAAGTAGGAGAGATGATGGCTGACATGTTGCTTCATCATTTCTCAATCTACAGCTGAAGTAATAGCATATCATACATAACAGTGTGAACTAATTTGCAGAAAATGGCCACACCTATGTTAAAGACCACAAGGCTGACTGATTTGAACTTTGAGATTGTGGAGTTGGAATGTTGAAGATTCAGAGTCAAAGTATATTTGATTATCTTGTCCCTTTAGTAGCCATTCACTGCCCTAACTGTTTGACCTAACCTTTCAACCACTGGTGAAACTTTGGAGCGCAGCCACTTGGTACATCAGTACCATCCACTAGCACCAAAGCTATGAATGCTGTCAGACAGCACCAGATACCTGTGAGTAGAGAGCCCCCAACTTGCTGTACCCACCCACCTGATGTTCCCACCGGTGTATCTGGAAAATGCCTTACGTTATATCTTTAATCCAATGACTAAAAACTTTGTGAAACCACTTTCACATCAGAACATGTTGTTTGGGGCAACTTGAATCTGTGTTTCTGGGCCAGGGTCACTGTATTTGACTCAAGAATAAACTCACTCTTACTCTATTTGAGGTGTGTGAAGAACATACCCATTTTCATCCACTAACCTTAGTAAAGCGAATGGGGCAGGGAAGCCCACAGTAGGTTGTGCAGCCTATTCCAAACCCTAGATCATATGGAACCACTGTGATCTCCGGTTTGAAGAGCTATAGGATCATCCTCTGCAATCAGGGATGAGGAGTCCCCACCACACAGCCCCGTTACCTCTCAATGGACTTGTGAATCCGCCTCCACTGGGGATAGTGAGCCTCCTGTTCAAAGCCACCGCCTTTGGCTCTAGCCTGCTGAGCCACATTTAGTGATCTGGTGTCAATGAGGTAGCCACGCTTTCCTGCCCGGAGGGTGGCATTTATCAGCTTCTCATCTTCCTTGCACCTTCGGCCATTTGTGCCAGTCAGAGGCTGACCACTTCGCATAATCACCTGGAAGCGTACATGGCAACGACTCAATAGCAGTTACATGAAGGTTCTGAGAAGGAGCTGGAGCTGGAACAGGGTTCTCTAGAAAACAATCTGTGGCCCTCTGCCATGGACTCTGATGAGCATGCCACACACAGAAACACTGCATGTATTAACACCAAACAGTAAAACAAAGATAAGCCTTGTGCTTTAATACAGTTATTTTCCTGCTACCTCAAACATGGTAAACTCTATCATAACAATCACACACTGTACTTGTTTAGTCTGTGAACTGACATGTAGTAGATCTGGCCCCATAATGAAGATAAGAGCCTAAGAGCCAACAAACTGAACCTTTGTGGGAGAGTAAACTATCTCACATCTCAAATATACTGCAGATATCTGCAGACCCAGGAATGACTCTGAAAAACTCTCCTCTTTACAAAAAGAAGCATCCATCTGTTGTAAGCAACAGAGGAAGCAGGCAGAGATTCTTCTGCCTGATGTTCTCTCTGCCCATTCAACATGGAAGAAAATACTGGGGCCTGACACCTAGCAGAGGCCCACACAAGGCTGTTAGCAGAAAGGTTCATCTGTGTAACGACCAGCCTGGCTGGTTATGTATGTGTTCTTCTTTACCCAACCAACTGCTCATTGCCTTCTCTACCCCACAAACGCAAGCCCATGCCTCTCTTCTGATAATTCTACCTTCTAATTCTTCTAGTTCTTAGTCTCATATCCCCACCCTGAGACACAGGGGAAAAAAATCCATATTTCCTTTTCTCCTTCAAATCTCTATCAGTTATCTGACAGACTACTATTATTTAATATTGGAGGAAAGAGAAAACTTCAACTCCATTTCCATGAAAGCTGCCTGTCTATTATTTATCATCTACTGCCCCTCTGCCATCCTTTTCAGTATTCTGAAACTGCCTGTCTCCAAAGATGACCATCTACATATTTTGAAAGGTTTGCTTTCTAAGCTTTTCTCAAGAAATTAGTACCTCTCAAGCTAATCTCTTCCTGGAGAATAGTGTGGTGCTGTCTCAGGAAACCATCGTTACATTCTCTTGCTGCTCTAACATAGCTCAACATGACCTGTGGCCAGTTTGTGGTTAAGATTTTGAAAAATGGAGGACATTTTAGGAGGTGAGGCTCATCTGGAGAACACAGGTCACTAGGGGTGTGTTTAGGGGGTATCCCTTGCCCCTGGCCCCTTATTTCCCATCTCTCTCTGCTGAGGTCCATAGCCTCTTTCTCCCCATGCTCCCATCACCATGGTGTTCTACCTCACCTCAAGCCCAAAGCAGTGGAGCCAGAATGTGTACTGAAGCATGGAATCTGCGAGCCAGAACACAGCCTTCCTCCATTTTAAGTTGTTTGTCATAACTGCCCATCTCTGTATCCGAGCCAATATCCTGGTGACCACTAGGAAAGCCTTGCAGAATGCACCATTAGACTTGGCCAGCCTCTGATCCGTAAGCCCTAAAGCTAACCCCATAACATCTGTAACCACAGAAGAACTTTCCCTGCTTTGTTGCACCCACACATCTAAGGCTCATGCATTGTTTGAGCCCTTTCTTTTGTTTCGGACTGCAGGAGCTCAAAAATGCTGCTGTCCTAGGAAAGCACTATTGTTTGCCTTAGAATAAACAGCAATTATCTTATACTTATGCCACCAGAGGACTCAGCACTACCCTTAGTATCAGTTGTTAAAATACTGCGAAGATTGATGATCAATACCACTGCAAGCAGGACAGGTGGCTTGCTGTCAGAAGAGCAAAGGTTTACAACTCTGTCCCTCTGATGTCCTTTCATATTCCCGTGGGAAAGGACAATGGAAGATAGCTAGAGCTGTCTAGTTGAATATGGGCTACAGAATGAGAAGCAAAGGTTAAGCAAGAGAGGAGAAAGTGCCAGGCATGGTGGTACGTGCCTTTAATCCCAGCACTTGGGAGGTAGATCTCTATGACTTTCAGGCCAGCCTGGTCTACAGAGACACCAGGAGAGCCAGGGTAGTGAGAACCTGTCTCAAAAAAAACTAAGGAGTGGAGGAGAACAGAAAGTAATTTGGAAAGTTCACACCCAGCAAACTCTAGACTGCTGCATCCCCTGTGAGCAACCAAGGGGAAGCTCTGAGTGAAGTGTCTTTTAATGTGAGTAGGCCATCTGTCCAAGACTAATGCCACAGGCCTATGGGAAACCGACAAAGCCTTGCCTCCAGATCAGGTTAGAGAGAAAGCGCAACCTTTTTTTAGTCCAAGTATAAATGTTGACAGTGCCACTGAACAGCTTGGGATCGGAAACACCCTGGACTGACCCTTTGGATCCCACGCCACCTAGAGGAACACCTGACTCACTCTTGAGGGAGAGGGGAAAGAACTGGATTTGGCCAGAGGTGGAGACTGACCTAAGCATTAATGGGTCAGTGGGACCATAGGACTGTCTGCTCCCTGCCCAGGGAGGGGATGGGGAGTTGC
>PVIH01001417.1:0-22303 GCA_004025045.1 Sigmodon hispidus
AGTGTGTTGATGCTGGGCTCTGTCTGTGCAGTGTATTAACACTGGGCTCTGTGTGTGCAGTGTGTTAACACTGGGCTCTGTGTGTGCAGTGTGTTAACACTGGGCTCTGTGTGTGCAGTGTGTTGATGCTGGGCTCTGTCTGTGCAGTGTATTAACACTGGGCTCTGTGTGTGCAGTGTGTTAACACTGGGCTCTGTGTGTGCAGTGTGTTGATGCTGGGCTCTGTGTGTGCAGTGTGTTAACACTGGGCTCTGTGTGTGCAGTGTGTTAACACTGGGCTCTGTGTGTGCAGTGTGTTGATGCTGGGCTCTGTGTGTGCAGTGTGTTAACGCTGGGCTCTGTGTTGGCAGTGCCGCCCTGGGCTCTGTGTGTGCAGTGTGTTAACGCTGGGCTCTGTGTGCGCAGTGCCGCCCTGGGCTCTGTATGCACAGTGTGTTAACGCTGGGCTCTGTGTGCGCAGTGCCGCCCTGGGCTCTGTATGCACAGTGTGTTAACGCTGGGCTCTGTGTGCGCAGTGCCGCCCTGGGCTCTGATCGCCATGGCCGTGGTTGCTGGTCTCCTGTTGCTCACCTGCTGCTTCTGCATCTGCAAGAAGTGCTGCTGCAAGAAGAAGAAGAACAAGAAAGAGAAGGGCAAAGGCATGAAGAACGCCATGAACATGAAGGACATGAAAGGGGGGCAGGTAGGATGCTGGGGGGGGGGAGCTGGGAGAGGCCCCGCCCAGCTTTCCAGGTGCTGGAAGGTAAGGCAATGGCTTCCGGCCTTGCACAACAAACCACTCCTTCTTTGTATGAGCTCTTCCTTCTGCACTATCCACATGGGCCTCGATGCTCCCACCTGTAGTATTAAGTCAGCCACCCCATTCAAGTTCATGCCAGCATGAGCTAGCTCATCCTTGGAAAGGCAAAAGAAGGGGCAATGTATGGACTCCCAAGGAGGCCACCAGAACAAAGTGCTAGACACCCATGAGGACCACTAGGAAGATGCCTTTAGGTAACATCAAAATTTCCTGCCAGGAGAGACTGAAGGACAGATCCATTTGGCTGGGTAAGGTGGGGCTGGGGGCGGGGAATAGGTTGAAAGGCGCCAAGACAGGACCACGTGGACTCCATCACTCTAGGATAATGATGTATCGACCCCAGCCTGTTGGGTCCCTTGGCATATCAGTCTCTCCTCTCTAAGTTCTGAGTCTGGTTCTCAGAGTCCTCTGTTGTTTGTTTGGGGAATGACTGAGCGATGTCTTTCCTCAAGACATCATATTGGAGGCTGGAAGAAGGGAGTGAGCTCAAAAGCCAGCCAGGGGTCATGATTGGCTTTGAGTGCTCATGGTCTGTGTGCCCAGGTGGGCCTCAAAGGAGCCTACAGTGTGTGTATATGTCTGCATGCACATGGATGGTGTGTGTGTGCGTACATCTGTGTGTCTGTGTGTATGTGCATGCATGTGTGTGCCTGTGGATTTGCATGTGTGTGTATGTGTGCAAGCATGTGTGCATGTAACCCAGACAGCTCTCATCAAGCAGCCATGAATGACTTCAGGATTTGCTCTTATATTGCTCCTTCTTTTCTTGCTCCTCTGGACTGGCCCTGCTCCTGGCTGCCTGGACTGCAATCCTGGTATGTCTTGCCCAGGTTGGGTAAATCTCAACAAAGGATTGGTAGGGTTTTACAACAGAAGTGATTCCCCCTGCTTTGGGAAGCTATCTGGCATGGTACCTGCCCCACAGGGCGGAGAGAGAGATTCTTGCCCAAGAAAGAGTCATGTGACCAGTGTGAGGCTGGGTGTCTGCCTGGGGGTCCTTATGAGCTGTGGGGAAGCTGAGACCCTCCACATACTCTCTCATCTCACATGCTGGTTTCCACAGTCTGCCTTGTACACTACGGGCAATACAGGCCGGAGCCTGGGGCTCTTCCCACAGCGCCCCCCACCGGCCACTCACTGAGTCAGGGTTTGGGGCACCTTCTGTGTCTTTGTGAAGGGTGGCTGCTGCCTTCTCCTTTCAACCTTTTTCTCTTCATTGGCAGCTCTCCTAGGATGACGACGATGCAGAGACAGGCCTGACTGAAGGAGAAGGTGAAGGCGAGGAGGAGAAAGAGCCAGAGAACCTGGGGAAACTGCAGTTTTCCCTGGACTATGATTTTCAAGCCAACCAGGTGTGTGAGGCTGGACAAGGGTCACGGTGTGGGCAGAAGTGGGTCCCTTGGGGCAGGTAGGCATCGCCTCTTTCCATGAAGTGGGACACTCGGAAGCCACAGGGCATATATATATATATATATATATATATATATATCGGTTGGTTTTGACTGTCAATCTCCTATGGGGAAGGTTTCAGGTGATCTCTGCTATTAACTTGCTGAACTTGGCCTGGCCCAACTTCCCAGACTCCTGCTGGGGTGGGAGTCAGCAGGAGACCTGTCTGGGGCTAGATGCGCAGTCTAAAGACTCAGACACCCTTTTTCCACAGCTCACCGTGGGTGTCCTGCAAGCTGCTGAACTCCCTGCCCTCGACATGGGTGGCACTTCAGACCCCTATGTCAAAGTGTTCCTCCTCCCAGACAAGAAGAAGAAGTATGAGACCAAGGTGCACCGCAAGACCCTGAACCCTGCCTTCAACGAGACCTTCACTTTCAAGGTGATGGAAACCAGAAGGAAGACGCTGGCTGCCCCTCTTCCCCTGGGTTCTGCACACCTTCCCTGGTCCACAGCCATGGCTGGACCCCTGGGACACAGTAGCGGGCCTCAGTAGTCTGTCTCTCATCTCACACTCTGGTTTCCACAGTCTGCCTGGTCCCTGCGGGCAATACAGGGAGCCCGGGGCTCTTCCTACAGTGGTCCCAGAATAGCTCAAGTCACTTTGACTCATTCTGACCCCATCTGTGCCCTCAGGTGCCATACCAGGAGTTAGGAGGCAAGACCCTGGTGATGGCCATCTATGACTTTGATCGCTTCTCCAAACACGACATTATCGGAGAGGTGAAGGTACCCATGAACACCGTGGACCTTGGCCAGCCCATTGAGGAGTGGAGAGATCTACAGGGCGGGGAAAAGGAAGAGGTACGGGTGGAGAGGCCAGGCCTCTCAGAGCTCACGTAGGCTTGCTCCTCCACATGCACGTTAGGAAGAGAAGAGGTTTGGAGTCGAGTCCAGCTCCCTCCTCCCTCCCCTCCTCCTTGCTCTTCCTCCTCTCCCTCCTCTTCCTCCTCCCCTTCCTTCTCTTCCTCGAGGCCTTCCTGCCTCTGGCTCTCGAGTGCTGGCATTGAAGGCGTGCGCCACTATCAGTCGGCTCAGCGGAAGCTTCATTTAGAGGCTTCCAGGTGGAAACGAACTGCCCATACAAAGTGCTTTGTACAGAGCCTGATGTCTGTCAAGCAAGCCAGGGAATAAGGATGCTATTATAATTGTTTCTTTTGAGGTCCCACCGTCAATCAGATTCTATGCCTCAGTTTACTCACGAGAAAAGCTGGTCTTGATTATATAGGATTCTCAGTGTGTGGTTTGTCTTCCCAGAAACTGCTGCAGCAATCAGCCCCTCATTTACTGTGTCCCAGATCTCCCATTTCAGCTACGCTGCCAGCATCTGTCACATGGTTACCTTCACGGTGGTGCTCAGTGAAGGAGCACTAGGCCTGCTGTAGCTGGGGCCTGCCCTCACACTTGAAGGAGGACCTGTGTGATTGGTTGGTCTTACCCTTACCCTGGTGGCTCCATCCCTGAGAAACTGGGGACCGGCAGAGGCCTTAGGTCAGGAGTCCTGAGACCTCTCCTGCCCAGTGCTATACTTCTGTCTGACTCTGAAGGAAAATCTCCCTGACAACCTGGGCTTCTTGCTGGTTACAAAATGTCCTTACCTTGTCCACACAAAAGGTTTAAGTGACAATAACAAAAGAAAAAAGTGCTTTGAAACCCACAATCCACTCTGCAAGCCCAGTGGTTGATGAGAGAGAATGATAGCAGGGGAAGCCCCCCCAAACACTTGCTCCCCCACCCACCCAGCACCTGCTCCGTGTACCTTCTCAGTTCACTTTAGCTGGGTGGGGATCTGAGCCTGCCTTACATCTGCCAGGTTTGCCTGTCCGCTGCCTCCTTGACTGACGGGCCGTGGCTGGGAACTGCAGTGTGAGGTATTGATGTCCGAAGATCACCTCAGGATGTCAGAGCTGATGACTAAGGGAGGTGGCCACTGCTTTGCCAGTCTTAGCAAGATGGGGTGAGCCACACTGGGGTAGCTGAAGTGACCTAAGTCCCGCTTCTTTCCCTGGACAGCCGGAGAAGCTAGGTGACATCTGTACCTCCTTGCGCTACGTGCCCACTGCAGGGAAGCTCACTGTCTGTATCCTGGAGGCCAAGAACCTCAAGAAGATGGACGTGGGGGGCCTTTCAGGTAATGCAGAGCTCCTGGCTGCCAGCGTGTGGCACCAGCGAGCCAGTCACTGCCCTGAGTCCCTGGAGTTACACTAGGCTTGCTTTCTTCCAGACTATCTGTTCAGGCCTGAGTTCCTTCCTATTGCCCTCTGGCCATGCCCAGTGGGCCATGGAGAAGAAAGCAGAATTTCACTCTCCAAATGAGCTAATGAGACAGGACTTTCTCAGGAAGCGGCAGAGCTTAGCCCAAACTCTGCCTTCCTGGCCATGCCACCAGAGTAGGGGATATTTTTCCTGGAGAGGCTGTAGGTTCTGCCAGCTCTGTTCCAGAGGGGGTACTCTGGGTTTTAGATTTACCTGACAGTGGAAAGGGCTAGCCTGTGCCACAGAATACTAATGGTAAAGCTTTGTTGCAGAACTTTCTCAGCAGTGAGCCCTGTAGCTAGGATTTGGCTGCATCACTGACCCAGGATGTGACCTTGAGCTGGTCATTTCCTTTCTTTGTCCTCAGATTCTCCTCAGCAGGATTAGGATGACTGGATGGGATAGGGGCGGGACTTGGCAGACTAGCACTTTTCTCCTGGACAGTCAGTCTCCATACTTCCTTGTTAGGGCCTTTCTCATGCACTAGGAGTCTATCAGTGACAGGGACACTCTTTTTTTTTCTTAATGAAGGTTTATTTGCTTTTTTTTTTTAAAGATTTATTTCTTATGTATACAGTATACAGAAGAGGGTATCAGATGTCATCATAGATGGTTGTGAGCCACCATGTGGTTGCTGGGAATTGAACTCGGGACCTTAGGAAGAACAGTCAGTGCTGTTAACCTCTGAGCCATCTCTCCTGCCCTGACAGGGACACTCTTAACACCCTTTCCTGCCTTTGACCTAGACGGCTTTTCTGCTCCGGGCACTTCCTCTCTCTTCTCTGGGCTTTCCAAGGGCCTGTGCCGGTGTAGCAGAGGCCTGTCCATTCCCGGAGTGGCCGTGGGCCCCTGGGAAAGTGGTCAAGGCTGAGGAGTCTCTTGGGTTGGGACTCTCTCTGCAGACCCCTACGTGAAGATCCACCTGATGCAGAACGGCAAGAGACTCAAGAAGAAGAAGACGACGGTGAAGAAGAAGACTCTGAACCCCTACTTCAACGAGTCCTTCAGCTTCGAGATACCCTTTGAGCAGATCCAGGTGCTTAAGCCTCCAGGACCTTGGGCTCTGAGCTCACCAGGCAGATGTGGGGAGGTGGAGGGCAGCCAGGGCACAGGAGCACTTGTGTGGGGAAGGATCGAAGTCTGACAGTGCTGGGGTGGGACCCTGGAGAGAACTTTTCTGAAGGCCCCCATTATCTGAGGAGATGATCATGAGCTAATTTTTAAAAGTCATGTCATATACATATATATATATACATACACATATATTTAATGTGTTATTCCCTCCCATCTCATAAGTTCTTATAGTTCCTTGAGCATTGTGTATGCTAGGTATACCTGCTGGTGGAAATACAGTTGCCTAAAAAAAAAAAAAAGGTTTGCCCTCCATCTGCATGTCTTCTGAAGCTGACAGGAGCTGGAGCCAGCAGCCAGGAACCTGGAGGCATTTGCTTCCATATTATTTGCAGTCTAGACTGACAGAGAAGCAAACATGTTGTGGGTTCCTACTTCTCTGAATTCCTTCCTTCCTTTGCTGCCCTACAGAAAGTCCAAGTGGTTGTCACCGTGCTAGACTATGACAAGTTGGGCAAAAACGAAGCCATCGGCAAGATCTTTGTGGGCAGCAACGCCACAGGCACAGAGCTGCGGCACTGGTCTGACATGCTGGCCAACCCTCGGAGGCCCATCGCCCAGTGGCACTCACTTAAGCCAGAGGAGGAGGTGGATGCTCTCCTAGGCAAGAATAAGTAGGACCACAGCAGCTGGGGCCACACGCCTCTGAGGACACTGACAAGATCCAGAGCTATCAATACCTCAGTTATGCGACCTTAGAGGTTTCTTCATTTATTTGCGGTGTGTCCTGTTTTTCCTTCCTTTTTTTTTTTTTTTTTTTTTTTTTAAAGACCAACTTTCTTTTGGTGGCTGCGTGAAGAGGGTCCCCTAAGAGGTAAAAGAGAAGCCTGGCTCTGTTTATTGTCCCAGGAGCTGTCATTGTTGCATGCCCTGTCACGGTTCCCCTTACTCTCAAAGCTTCACATAGGTCTCGCCCCAAGGTGAGGCCCTCTACAGGCTGGAGGTTAAAGCGGTTCCTGCTTTTCCTGGGTTTTGGACCAACGAAATGGACCAAGCACATTTTGTTCTTGACTTCAAGACAACACAATGGCCAGCGGCGTGTGTGTGTGTGTGTGTGTGTGTGTGTGTGTGTGTGTGTGTGTGTGTGAGATCTGTCCATCTCTGCCTGCCTCTTCATCTTTGAGTCTTTCTCTTCATTTCTGGAATGAGCCACGGACAATGAAGCTGTGTGAAAGGAGAAGGTCCTCAGGAACTCCAAGATGGAGAAAGCCCACTGCCTCAGTGGGAGGCCTGTCCGAGTGTGAAGAAGGCCCAAAGCCCTGTTCAGATGCCAGCATCTCTCAGAGTCCTTGTGAATGGCCATCTGGAGGGCAGCACGATGTGGCACTGGATGTGTTCAGAACCAGGACCAAAGCCCTGATGCCATCATAGACTCCCTCTTGTTAGTCACGGCTTCCTCCAGGAGTATGGCTTGGGGGACATTCATGGAAACAAACTATCCACTAGATTGGTTGGACTCTACCTACCGAGGACCGCCAGGCCCAGGGTTGCATTCTTGTTGACAGCATCAAATGATGAAGAAACAGGAGTCTCCCTCCATCTGCAGTGTAAGCAGGGCCGCCTTCATCCGCATTCACACACCATCTCGCTTTTGGTTCTGTTTCCCTGTTTGTGTAAGTGGAAGAATACTGTCTGAAGACAAGTGCTCTGCACAGAGCCAGAGAGACCTGTGAGAGAAACGCTTATGTGTAGGTCCCTGAGGGCCAGGTAAGGAGGAGATGGCCAGAAGGGGGAGCACAGTCAGATAGTGAGGCGCTCACAACTATTTCTGACTCCCTGGGCCCTCAGGTCTCCTTGATGGTAGCCGGAGGGGTGCAGGCAGAGCTGTGGAGGGGCCCTTCCATTCCCTAGAGACACTTTGATCTGAATGCCACAAACCAGGGCATTCAAATGAGTGGTGGAGGAGACCTGCTAAGGTTTCTTACCCTGTGTTCCGTGTACCCTTCCTTGTCTCCAGTATTGATAAAAAGCCATATATATATATATATGTTAGTCAGTCTTGCACTGAGCACCCTTCCAAACCTTCAGCCTGGGCACGGGAGTTAGGCCGCGTGGAGCCAGAGGCAACTCTTTTCCCTCGATCTTCTGTCCTTGAATCTCTTCAGGCCTTTTTCTTTTTCTTTTCTTTTAAAACCACAGAAAATATACAGCTTCCTCGAAGCCTGAGGGAGATCACTCTTCAACAGCCAAAGTAGCCGAACATCTGCTCTGCCCCAGTCAGTTCTTCTCTGCTCCTTGTAGGTCTGATGGATGCTCTTGTAGAGATTGGCTTTGAGAACCCAGCATGGAAAGGCGCAGAGTGTTCTTTAACTTTAATGAAAATGGGAGATGTGTGGGTTTGCTTCGCTTTTTGTTTTAAGTAGGTAGTGAGTACCAGAAACAGACTGTGGCGTGAGGTTTGGCCTGCCTATCTTGGAGACACTTCTGCTACTGGTCCCTGGTCATGGGAAGTTAGGTATTTTATGTGCTCTCTGTATGAGTGTGTACACTGAGAAGGAAGTACTCTGATAGGATTATGGGATGTAGTCCTTGGGACCAGAGCTCTGGTCACGCTAGAAAACGTAGGACAATAGGGTACATTCAGAGTCCAGGCAGGTGAAGAGTACCAGGGTCCTGGTGTGGACACCGGAAGTCTGTTCCATCCCCAGAGCTCTGGAACTTTGGTGCTTTCCTGGGCCCCTCCTGCACTGGCTCTTCCAACTCACATTCCATAAACCCCATTCACAGAAACTCCCCTGCTGATCTTCCCTTTCCTGCATTCTTACAGCCCTCCCAATCCACCTTTTATGTCCTGAGATTCTCTCCTGTGAGCCCCATTCAGCCCAGGGCCCCACTGCACTGCTCACAGAGGAGAGAAGGCATGGTAGGTTCCTCTGGGGTTTTAGCGTCCCCGGCCTTACAGACAGGCTACAGCTCATTTCTGTGGGCAGCCTGCCAGGCTCTGATCATGGATGCTGGGCGTGGTTTCTCTCCAGGCCTAGGGCTGGTCCCTCACCAGCCACCCAAGCAGATGGATGGCATCTGTCCAAGTGCAGGAGCTGGGCAGAAACATGTTGAGACTTAAGTTTTTCTGCACTAGGGGGTTGCTGTGACCCAAACCCCAGCAAAGCATTCCAAACCTTAACTGCCAGGGGGATTTATTTCTGAGGGTGTCAGGGTTTTGGGGTATCAGTATTAAGTAAAGACAGTCAATGATTCTGGGCTGGTGAGGGATTCTGGGTACTTCTGGAGCTGCAAAGTTTCAACCTAAAGAAAGGAAAGTACACAGTAGAATTGTGGGTTTTGTTTGTAAGTTTGTTTCTTTTCCAAAGACCATGGAAACCCAAACTGAATCCTACTCAGAATCTGGGGGTGCATGTCCTCTGGGGGTCCATGTTCTTCTCCCTGAGTGATCCTCCCAGAACAGGAGCAAGCTCTGTAGTGCTGTGGGCAGTTTTTGAGACATAGAAACAAAGGCTGGGGCCTGGGAAACTCCAAAGAGCAGGTGCTTGTTACAGGAAGGAAGGGTGAAGCCAAGTGAGACCCCGCTCTTTCCCCCAGGAAGCCAGCATACAGCTGTGTCTCTGCAGAAGTGCTTTGGGATGATTTTACTGGCCCAAGATTCAGTGAGGGAAGTGGGAGATTTTTACCACAGGCCTCTTTGTAAAAGTAGCTTATAAACATGCGTCCATGTAAGGATGGGGATGGGGGATGATAGCGAAGAGGAAGAAATCCCTGGTTCCTTTAATGTCACATGTCAGTTCTTGAGAAGCCCAGGTTTCTCGGCTCTGTAGGAGAGCCTGTCTTTGAGGGAGCACACAGCAATAGTCTCCCCCAAGTTGGGAAGAGACTGGACCTGTCCCCCTAACTACTGCTTGCCCCCTGCTCTGACTCCCTCCCACTGCAGGCTGGTTGGGGTCTTTTCTCAGAGCCATGGGTAGCAGCAAATGGCCCAGAGCCCATAATGACAGCCAGATTTAGCAAATACAAATACAGGATACTTGAGTAAACTTGAATTTCAGATCAACAAATAATTTTAAAGTATAGTATGTCCTGTGCAATATTTGGGACATACTGTACTATAAAGTAACTCATTGTTTAATGTGAAATTTAAATTTAATTGGCTAATCCTGTATTATGTCTGGCTATGTACCTTCTGGCTATTTCATCCCTCTTTTCTTCAGTCCCAGGGCGAGAGGTTGGTAACCACAGATTTGATTTAACCTGTTTTTTGAACTGCAATATTGAGAAGGGGACACTGTGGCTTGAAGATAAAGGAATACACTTTATTTTTTAAGCAACAACAAAACAGGAAACTTCTGAAGCCATTGAGCCTCATCTGACCCGTCCATGTGCATTTAGTTATATATTATAAAAGAAGATGCTATCTATAAACATATGAGCAGAATCTTGTTTAATCAAGATGCATGTCTACAACTCTGTAAATAGCCGCATGGCAATGCTGCGCGTCTCCTTGATCTCTGAACCCCAAACCCATTTTACAAAACTGGCTGCTCCTTGATTTCATGTTGTGTAAAGTCTCTGTCCTCAGTCCCACCTTGTGTCCCCTAAAGGGAATGTCCAAAATGCGTGACAACGTTCTGGCCCTGGTGCCAGCCTTGCCAGGGGAAGATGCTGGAGGACACTAGCCCCGAGGCAGGTCTGCTGCATGTCTGTCTGCAGGGCCAATCCTCGGGGCACAGTGCACTATGTCTAGCCTGTGTCTGGTGTCCTGTTGCTTTTATGTTTCATGTGTATGGTGTGGTTCCTTCCTTCCCACTGTCTTGAATAAACTAAAAAGCCATAAAGGGGCCTCCTACTGGAGGCTGCCCTCGACTCCCCCAGGAGCACCCCGGTCCTTCCAACTGGCTCCCCACAGAACACTTGTGAAGGGCTTACCTGTCTGTTACCTCCCCTTGCTCCCACAGCCCTGTGTCTTGAGGACAGTTGATGTTTCGGGGCTTCTGGTGGGGTCCCAGGAGATGCTCCTGGCTTGCTTTCTTGGCTTAGGTCTGATGGTGGCACTCAACTCTGCCCTGGGTATAGGCAGGGCAGTGGTGTGACTCTGTGGCTTAGATATCATCTTCAAGGCCTGTAGAGGCAGCCAGGTTTCTCAGGAGCAGTCAGCAGCCCTGCCTGTAGTCTGGGATTAACAGGGCTAGCCCAATCTGTCAGGGTCCACAGAGAGCAGTGGAGTGGTGCCCCCAGGGAAATTGAGAACCACAGCGGGGCTCTGAGCCTCCTATTGGCCCCCAGGGCAGCCTGAGCAGACATGGCAAGTGGTAACCAGATGGGTAGACAGAGTGGAATGGCTTGGGTACCCACAGGCCTCCCTAGGAGGGCAGTCATACGTTACTAATCCAGGGGACCTCAGGCAGAGTTGGGCGAGTATATTGGACAAAGCCTGAGGTAACAAGGGGATTCTGCCATTTACAAACCATGAAGCTTGAACACAGGCCCAGGGACATTTGTGCTATTGCCACGAAGAATGGGGCCACTGGAGCAACCATTTCAATATAGTCTGGTGTTGGCTGGAGTCATCCCACTCTCCAAGAAACAGAAACTTGGAACAGTGGCAGGAGAGTCCGACAAGGTGGTGGGAGCAGTGTGCAGGCCTGAATTTCACCCCAGCTTTCCTCAGCAACCTGGAGTTTAGGGGAAGGCCCTGGAAGGCTGACCATCCACCTGACTCCTGTCCATCTAAGGACTTGCTCTGTCTCCTGAAAACCCTGGGCCCAGAAACTTTCAAAACTAGGGCTGGGGCAGCACCCAAGTGTGTCAGCCCTGGAATGCACTGGCCCCACCAGGAGCCCTCTGCCCCCATCCTGCTTGGCGCCGCTCTCCCTTCTGTGGACTCTGTTCTTGTCTGATCTCTTGTCAAATTGTTATTTTGTATTGAGCTGCGTCTCCTTATTAAAGAAAGAGCTGAAAGAAACCTGGGGGCGGGGAGCATTTCTACTTTCTTACTGGGGAGGGGAAGAGTTGCCCCCCACCCCCCGTGGGTCAGCAAGGCTGGGGAGGGAGGTGAGCTGGTTTGGGGCTCTGGCTTCTAGCCCAGCAAGAAGGGGTCATGGCCCATTCTCTTCTAGGCTTGGGGAAAGGGCAGATGGGGTTTCTGGTGGATGGTAGGCACATGTAGCCAACCCTCTTGGGAAGACAAGGGCTGTCCCACACTGCTGAGTTCCCCCCAGAGGATCTGAACTTAGGGAACAGCCACAGCCTGAGTCTCACAACAGGGTCTTGCTAGTCCCAGGGTGTAGATGTTTAAAAAGTAGAAATTACAAAGTCTCCAATCTTGCTTGGAGACTTACTTGTCTGTGACTGATGATGAGTCAGAGATACCAGGGACCAGAATGCTTAGGGACAGAGTAGGGGCAGTGTGGCCAAGACTAGGAAAGGATTAACCCCTCAGTTCCCAGCCCCAGAGAAGGTCAGCCCATCTGTCATCACTTGTCTAAGACCATCATGCACTAGACTTGTGTTTCATTTCAAGTCCAGATGGTCAAGGGGCGGTGAAGGCAGGTGGGCAGATCTGGCAGTCGGGCTGCTTCAGTCCTGGAGCCGTGGGCTAGATGGCCTGGTTGGCTGTGTAAGACTGAGAATGGAGGTGCCTTGCTCTGCCACAGGGAGGTACCAGGAGGGCCAGTACCCATGACCAGTAGATGAAATGGGCTCTCCAGCCCCTACTCAGCCAGCAAGGGCCCCAGAAGAATGACGAGGAAGTTTGTGGTCTAGGAACCCCTTGTCTCAGTCAAGTTTTGCCTCTGCTTCAAGCCCCAAGGCCGGGCTGAACTCTTCAACCATGACATCATCCCTATTTCTTCTTGCTGCCTGGGCTACAAACAGCTGGGTGACGGCAGGGGAAAAGAATCTCCCCTCTCTCCCAAGTCAGTGACCGAGGATTTCCACTTGGCTTGCCTGTCCACTCCCCAGCCCTACCAGCTGTCTGTGAAGGCAACTCCCTAAGCTAGGCGCCTTTCCTTCAGTTTAGACTCTACCTTGAGTGACCCTACAGTTAGCTTTATTTGCATAGTTTGGGTCTCCTGAGTCAGTGACCTAAGGAACCCTTGCACAGTGTACAGACAGGGTGGTGCTGGAGGCCTGTAACAGCAGCAGCTCCCTGGACCTCAGTTTCCCTGTGTAGGATGGATGCACCCCTGCTTTTCATGTGCAAACCAACAGCCACCTCTTAGGCACTGGAACTGATTTCTTCTCAGAGTTGTTCTGAAACTTTAGGCTTTTCCTTGGCCTGTCAACCCAGGACATGTGTTGATGTTCCCAGAGACCTTCCTGGGCAGGGCAGGTGGCTGCCCCTGCAGAGACTTCTAAGTCAGTGGGAATTGGGTCTGCCTGGTGAACAGGGAGTTTTATCAATCCCATGGCACAAAGTTAAAACACAGTTTTATTTGCTCATTTATAAATACTGTTGTGTTTACAGGCATTGTATAGATGTGACTATTATAATTCTCAAACTTTCAAACACAGAATACTTAATACCATACAACAACAACCAGTAAAGCATATCCATCCATCTCAGGGTTGAAAGGCCACTCAAAGTTGCATAAAAATACATTCAGTTCACAAAGCTAGTCTGGCTTCCCCCCTCAGGAGCCGCCTCCAGGTGTATTTACAGTTGACTGAAGTTAATCCACACAACTCGGCTGGAAAACAGTTCCATTGGGTGCAGTACACGTGGGTGAAGGGTGGAGAAAACACAGAATGCTAGCGGTGATGGAGATCAGGGTGATGGAAACATGAATGGAGGAAAAGCGGGACACCAAAGCCGGGCTCTGACCCCTGCCTCAGACTTTGCACCAGTCAGTCTGTCCCATCAAGCCTAGGGTAAGTTGGAATCTGCTTGAGGTATCAGGTGAGGAGGATTGAAAACACCATAGACACATGCACTTGGAGGAGAATCCAGCTGGGGCTGGCCCCAGGTGCCCCTTGTTCAGAGTCCTGCTCTGATCCCCAGCTCTGGGTTCAAGAACACGCCAGAGGTCCTTAGGCTCTTAGGACTCTTGGAGATCCAGCCTTTTTGGAGCTTCTCCTGTCTGGCTGAGTGCCTGTCACCCACTACACAGGCAAACCAGTTCAGCCTGTGCTGAGGAGACACTTCTGCCTTGCTGAGACCAGGCATGCCCCAGGAAAAAGGGATGAGTGTTTCAGACATAGCCCTGAAACACAGAAACCATCTAGACCTGTAAGCCAAACCTTGTCTCTGAGGGACTTTGAAAGCGGAATAGGGGCTGGCTATGGGGGTGTGGGGTGGGGGTGGGGAGGGCTGCTGCTGGCGTTAAAATCCTCCAGGACTCTCGGCTGATCAGTGGGAAACCTCTTCCTCCAAGCACCATCAAGTCCGAGTGTAGAAGCCGGAGCTAAGGAGGTGGAGGAGAGGGGACAGAGGGAGGGGACGGGGAGGCTTACTTGGAAGGACCCACAATAGCATCTTGATGACACCTCCAGGACCACCCAAGGAGATTTTTATTGGAAGCATTAGGGGAAAATTTAGAGGAGAAATAACAAAATGTCATTCTGGCAGATTTCCCAAGCTGGGAGACAAGCAGATGAATGGGAGGGAGAAGTCCTTTGGGAAGCTGGTGTAGGAAGAGACAGACAAAGCTATACTTGGATAAAATTGGCTTCTGAGTTCTCATTTCTAATCAAGAAAATGCCAGACCTCTTGTGAATGCTCCAGCCTGGGGGTGGGGGCAGGGGGTGGGGATGGTGTGTGTGTGTGTGTGTGTGTGTGTGTGTGTGTGTGTCTGTGTGTGTTTCCAGGCTGGAAGAGACAGACCCTCATATCTGAGGTAAGGCCAGGAGATGCATCATGGGCTTTAGAAGTTCCCTCCTCCTCCATCTGGCCAGTGGGCCCCCAGGCACAGGTTGCAGGCCCACCTCAGGACAATTGTGACCCCTTAGCCACAGTCCTCAGGGAGAGCTGGCTACAGCTGTCAGCAGTCCCCTGCTTTGTGGGAGTCTGGTTGTTTTCCTCGGCCCTCAGAGACCACTTCATTCCTGTAGCTGTGACAATGACAGCGCCCGGGCTCTAATGAAGTTGATCTGTTTTTCCAATCTAATCAGAACACAAGCAATCAATAGCTGTCCCTGACAGAGTCGACTGCTCTGAATAGCGTCAATACCCATTAGGAAGTCTGATTAAAATCCCCATTCAGGCTGCGCTGGAGCTGAGGTATGAACTCAATGAAACAGAACGCACTTCAGGTGCAAAACTCTGGCTTCCTTTCTCCCAGTGCTTGCCATGGCCATCCTGTTGCCCAGTCAGAGACCTTGCCCTCTGCCTTTCCGCACCTTACCATCAGGCACCCACTTCCAGGGTTGGCCCTTTCTCACATCTAAGTCCCGACTGTAGAGTCTGGCCAGAGCCGGGCACCGTTCTATACTATGTGGTTTGTGGGTTCTGTAAACACGTACAAAAGCAGCATAGTATCATTTGTGACAGATCACCTTGAACAGCAGCAGAGTGTCCCACTTCTGGGAGCTGAGTGCTTAGAGGCAGGGCTCAGCCAAAGTGATGGCCGTGGTCCTCACTGCGGAACTCTTGCCGCTCAAGGCAGAGTTCAAGGCTAGAAAGTAGCCGGTGCCAAGTGGACTCACAGTTAAGTCTGAGGCTTGAGAGCTGCTCACAGCTGGGAGAAGCGGCTGAGCAAACCTACAACCAGCAGCTACTCTCCTGTGACACACTGCTCTATCTAGACCAGTTCCATTCCCCACATCTTCAGGCTGGTAATATGTTTACCGAATCACCAGGAGAAAAAGCAATCCCAACACTATCCAATTGCTCTCAATGTTAAATTGACTTTCCAACAAGGAGGAGGGTCAGCCCTGACAGCCATCTTAAACAGCTTGAATTTGAGAAGAAAACAATACTGATCTTGAAAATTTGAGAAGCAGCAGAAATCTAAGCATCAGAAATGTTCTCATCTTTCTAGAAATGAATAAATCGCAGAATTTTAAGTCCAATGAGATCTTAAAATATTATCTTGCCCTAGAGTTACAGCTAAATAAGTTGGCCCTGGACTCCCTGTGGTTTAATGGTGTCACCGTACCCTGCCCTCAAAGGTGCCTCAGTTCTTGTATCAGGGGATGATATCGTTAAGAGGGTTTGCACCAACCTTCAGAACAGAATGGCAACCAAGACATGTATAATTAGGCACAGAGCTGGGCAGGGGCCACCTCTGAAAAGGCACGTAACCATTGACTAGATGGAGCCTTGCGGTCACTATGAGACTGTAGCTCACCTGCTGGGGGCAGCCAGTCACAGAGCACCCTGCTGGCCTAGTTGCCCGGCAGGTCTCACAGAAGGCTGGAAGCAGTGCTCTCTTCACTGAGGCCCACCTCCTGACAAATGCTAGCACTGTCCACGCTGCATACTGGGTGGAGTCTGTGCTAGGAGAGGCCAGAGAGCAGAGTCCCAGCAAGAGCATGGCTTGGAGACTTCCTTCTATCATCTCTGGTTTATATACCACAGGCTCCACTCCTGTCCTTCCTGAGTGGAAGCCACAATGCTTGCATCTAGAGGGCTGAGGCCTGGGACAGAAGCAAGGAAAGTGGGTGGGATGGGAGCAGAACACGCCCCTCTGTGGACAGAGACAAGGAAGCAAGGTCCTAGGAAATGAGAACAGCCCCACTGAGAATTCACTGTACTGAGTGGGCCCAAGATAGATCTGTTCTGATTCTTTTGAGGCAACACCCTTAAATGTGCATGACCCTTCCCTAGAGACAGGGATGGACCTGTGAGTTCTGTGTTATCTGGAAAGACTTTGAAGCCTCTGCCAGTCAAACAGGAAAACTCTAGCCCCAGAGTCTCGGGTCTGGCCCAGGCATTACTCCTAAGGGTGTAAGGCTGTAGTGAGAACATTCTTGTCCCCATTTGAATTTCCCATAAAGACTGGTTTGTGACAGGGCCCTGCTTGCAGTGGCTCACTAAGCTCACTCACAAGGAACCAGCAAGTGAGGCTGGTGGCCACAAGGAGACCTACAGTGTGTAACCGGCCGAGCAGCAGAGAAAAGACACCAGCACTGAGAATCTTACTGGCTATCAGAGGCCTCTGTCTTTCATGGGGGCTTCCGGTCAGTATCATTTTGAAGAGACCAATTCATAATGTTTTCTAATAAAATTAGTGGCCTAAAAGGAAGTGCCTGGAAATATCTGGGATCATTTGTACCACGGTAAATTCTTGGGTACAGAGTCCAGTACTCGTGAGACTGAAAACTTATAAATAACTTGTCCCAAGGAAACTTTCCTGGCAAGAGGTGGCATCTTAACATGGAAGGCCACGTACAGCAGCAGGTATTATGCTAGTTTGTGAGTTTTGAGAAGCTGCCCCACACTTCAAAAGGACTAAAGACATAAAACTCTGCAACACTTTTACCTGGTCTATGAATGCAGGAGATATAAAATGGTTTGCTAACATCCCATTTTCTTTTCCTAAAAACGAGGCAGCAATCCCCTTTCCCAATGTCCTAGCCGTTCTAGAAGAATCAGTTAGCTGACATGTTGTTACGTTTCTTGGCAAGAAGAGAACACTCCTATAGCAGAAGACAGGTAGGTCCTTCTCACTGTGGGTCAGCCCTCCCTAAGAACTGGGCTCAGTGCTCCATAACAGACTCCTCAGACAAGTGGGTTGAAATGGAAAAGAGAATCTTGTATGTGCTCAAAGTGTGTCAGAGAGGGCATGGTCCTATCCTGTACCTGGGACCCTGAATTACAGCTTCTACTTAAGAGCACACGAGGTCTGCAAGGGCCACAGACTAGGACAGTGGCGTCCTCATGAAAGAAAACGACAGAGGTAGTGTTAGAATGGTCCACATCACTGGCAGCCCCCAAACAATGAGGCTTTAAAGGACCTGTCCTTTAATGTGATCCAAGGGACAAAATGCCTACAGAAACCAAGCATTATCCCCACCAACACTGGATCACCAATGAGGACTGGCACTTTAACTATGTTTTGGAATTATGGAATACTCTGTAAAGACTGAGACACAATAATCTACAGGCTGCTTTTGTCTAGATGCTAGAGGATGGTAGTCAAGATGATAGGCATCAAAATCACGACACCTGAGGAGGGACTGAAGGGTCTAAAGAAGTGGAGACCACCTCCATCCATATGCGATGTGTGGGCAGGCAGGGGCCGCATACCACAGCTTGTTAGTGAAAACTCTGTTATTAGAGCTGCCCAAGCTTCCAGTAATCAATGTGTTAAAACTATGGCAGCAGGGAGAAGCCCTTGCAACACAGGGAAGCTGAGCCACATGATGTATGAGCCTTGGCACTCTTAAGAGTCCATGAGTCTTATTATGGGCTGGATGAACTTCAGCCTCTTCAGTCTCTGCCCAGCAGTCATTTCTCTTGATGGCTTCTGGAAAGGGCAAAGTCTCTGCCCTGAATTCGACTAACAGAAAGAAAGTTACCACCATCTCATGGTATAAACAGAGCGACCCGGGTGTCCTCACGTGCTCTCTGCAGGCCTCTCTAGCTGCTCCCATTTCCTAGTCTAGCCTCCACCCCCATGCTGCTCCCCTCAGGCCTCCTTGCACTGCACAAGTGCAGAAGGAAGCAAGGCAAGCTGAGGTACTCAGAATCCAGATTTCCTTCTTGGGACGTAGCTGGCCTCAAATTCCTGATCCTCCTGCCTCAGCTTCACCGGTGCTAGGATTGGAGGTGTATACTACTATGTCTGACTTGAGGAGTTCAGAAAACCACTTTGTAAGCAGACAAATGGGAGACATGAACAATGGGCTGACCCTTACGCCACCCTAAGCAGGGACTGGGGTCATGGTACCAAGGCAACAAAGTGATGATTTTCCACAATGGCCCAAAACAACTGAGGTCAGGAGCTCTGTTTCAGCTTTTGCCATCAGGCTGGGAGGAAAAATCATAAACCGGCAGAAAGAAAAGGAGCAAGGGAGTCCAGGACCATCTAAGCCTTGTAAGAAAGGGAGAAATGGGGTTAAGACTAGTCAGGGAAGTTCTAGGTTATTGATAGAAAAGTAAAAACAAGTCAGTCCCTGAGAGGTGAATAACAGAGTCACAATCACCCTGGACTCTAGGCAACAGCTCCAGAGGGTAGTTCTACATTCTGCCCTTTCTCTTGACACCCCAGGAGGATCCCGGAGTGGCCCCCACGAGACTCACCTATATCGAAGGACAGTGGGTCAGAGTAAAGGCTATGGGTCAAAGCCTTACATATCTGTACCAAAACCAATGTGGACAAAGAAGCAGAAAGTTGGGGGTCCTCAGCTGAGCTGATGCAGCCCCCAAAGCTTTCTTAAGATTGCCGGATATGGTCACAGTCATGCTTCAGTTAAAACTGTCATGAAACTGGGGACAGAGGTGAAGGAGCAAATGACATTCGGAGTGCGGAGGAAATGTACAGTGCGGAGGAGGTGACTGACGATCAGAAGGAGGGGCCTTCTTCCGACACATTCACTTCTTTTGGCCACAAGGCCATAGCTGGGGACGAAGGGTGGGTAGCGAATGCTGGCTGTCCCTCCTCCCAGAGCTGACCTCATCTATTTGGACAGTTTGCTGATGACTCTGATGAGGGCACCATTTTCATCTTTCAGCCTCTGATTGTCAGATTTCAGTTCTGTTAACACCTGCAGTGACAGAGGGAAAGATGTGTTACAGCCTGGCACCACAGCCACTGCCTTTCCAGGCTCAGCCAGCAGGTGAGCAGGGCTTCCTGGAACACCTATGTGATAAGTTGTTATTGTCCTTTTGCTCAGGGATAAATCACCTGGATGCTCCTATTTACTGGGCTGGAACTGGATTTAGGGAAAACCCAGCTCCTTGACTTTTGAGCCAGCTTCATAGTCCCATAGCCTATTCTGTCGAGCCAGTAGCCATCTGCAATTGCTCCTGCCCTTGAACTCACCTGTAGCCTGAGAAACTGAGGAGACTGCCAAAGTAGCCTGGTGAGGACATAGGGGAGTCCTCAGCAAGGACGGGGAGACAGAGAGATGGCATCGCTTCTCACCCATAAAAACAAATGCAAGCAGAGGAGAACTTAGTCTTTCTGCCACATGCCAAGATGACCAAGGTCATCCTGGTGCCTTCGGAGAATCCATCCAAATTGTCATTGGTCATACCGTACACACCCATTTTCAACATTAACGTCCAGAGAACTTACAGATATGGCCAGGACCTAGAGGGCTTTCCCAGCACTTTGGTGGATAGTGTTAGAATAATTCTGGCGGACAGAAGTTTATGGAAAAAAGGATGGAGTGAAGATTCCATCTGTTGGTTCTTCCACCTTAGAACACAACAAATATTGTTGCTCAACTCAAGGAATACAGGAAGAGCGAGTTCCAGCTTGGACACCTGAGTCTTTATTATGACTCTGACAGATCTTTTGTGTATCTGAAAATCTTAATGAGCTACAGTTCATGTGTGGGCCTTCTGGTAGATTGGGGTTAGAAGGTAAATGCATTTCACAATGAAGGCTCCAGAAATCTGTATTCTCATTGCCATGCAGATACCCTTTCTTTCATCACCAAGTCATTTCAACACAGTTAGCAAGTCCTCCAGAAAAGTGTGGCCTGGGCTCAGGAATCATGGGACACTGTAGTTCAAGCTCTTGGCATTGCTATTAAACTAGGAAATCCATAATGCACCTGAGGAAATATAATCTTTGTTTCCCCAATCTCATGAGGAAGATGCAGGTTATATTATACAATGGTGTGCAAGAGTATGAGCGTGTGTGTGTGTGTGTGTGTGTGTGTGTGTGTGTGTGTACATATACCCCCAAAGCCCATGTCAGAGAACAAAGGGAAAACAACATCTACAGTGTGTGGGGGTGTGGGGGAGGCTAGAAGGTCTCACTGGCACCTCAGAGCGTGAGCTGCAGCTGTTCTCTTTATCTCTATAAATGAGGGGATGTAAGTCCATTACTAGTCCAGAGCAGCTAACTAGTCAAGTACTAGTGATGAAATTATACCCATATGTGCCCAGGTCCAAAGACTATCTCTTTATTACATATAGAAATGGGAAACAAAACACCAAACGAGTTGTAGCACAGAAACAAATTCAGAAAGGACCCCTCTCAACGATCCACGTTACTCTCAAGGTTGGCCAATAGGTTCTCAACCTATGGGTGGGGAGGGTCATATTAGACATCCTGCACATCAGATATTCACATTATGATTCTAACAGTAGCAGGATCACAGTTATGGAGCAGCAATGAACTAATTTTATGGTTGGGGTCAGCATGACACGAGGAAGGCTGACAATCACTGCTTAGAGAAACCACTTGACGTCTGTGTCTGTGTTTTAGCTACAGAAGAGTAGTTGGCTCTCTGCTCCCTCACAGATGGGTCTCTGAGAGGCTCATAGGAACAAGAGACACGGAAGTGCTGCTGTCTGTCTGTCTGTCTGTAAAGGGCTTTGCAATACTGGGGATTCCTGCTGCCACTCAGCTTCACCATGAATCTGGAAGGGCAGACTAGTCATCTACACACTTCAGCAGTCAGACTGCAATCTAAAGAATTATAAGGCAAAAGCTGCTTTTCTTCCAGCTCAGAGAACGGAGTGCTCAGAGCTCACAGCAGTAAGTTCCGCCAGGCTGGAACCGTCCATCTCTCTCCTCTTGTTCCATCTAGGCGTTTGTTTGCTGGGGGTGAGGGGGGCACTTTTTAATTTTAAAAGTGTTTGTTTTGTATGTATTGCTCTTTTGCTTGCACAGATGTCTGTGCCCAGTGCCTGTGGAGGCCAGAAGAGAGACTAGAACTTTTGGGACAGGAGTTACACAGGTTGGCTGTGAGACCGTGTGGGTGCTGGAACCCGAACCCAGGTCCTCTGATGAAAGGTTGAGATCTTAACCACAGAGCCATCTCTCCAGTCTCCAAAAACCCTATTTCTTAGCAGGGTCTGGAAGGTGTGAAGAAGCTGTATCTATGACAATGGGTTATGTTCACTGCTCACCAAATTAGAATTGAACTGCTTTAAAAAAAAAAAAAAGTACAATGTGTTAGTGCTGGTGATTTTTTTTTTTTTTTCACATTAGGAACTCAATTTAAGAACTCAATTCTTCTGGGGCAAAAAGAAAGACAAGACAGTTTCACAACTGCAACATCTAACATCCTAATATAATGTGCTGGTGGTGTGCAGAGAACAAGGAAGGGGATACAGACTCCATCTTAAGTTAGGAGCCATAACCCAGTGCTGTCTGACACTACGCTGAAGTTAAATGGGAACAGTGTAAAGAAACTGTCCAAGCACCAGGTTTTATGGAGACTATCTGACTCTCAAGGTATCAACTTCTCCGTATCTGAATTTCTAGCTGTCAGTTTGATGTAGATACTTCAGCACAAGTACATGGGTTCTCAAATATTACCTCATATAGCCTATGATGAGGAGACAGACAGGGTCCTGAAACTTCAGGGTGTGCCTAGGCAAGGCAAGCTGTGGGTGAGACCCCACAATAAGTCACCCGAGCTGCCGTGCTTGAAGCGCGAAGGGCTCTTCCCTTTCTCTGTAGGTGGAGCTGGCTGGCACTAAGCACTGAGGAGGTGACACTCAGGGGTGTGTGTGGGGGCAAAATCTCTTGACCATACTACCAGTTTGGCTTACTTACCCCATCTTTCCCACTGGTAGGAGTCAGCTAGAAACAATTAACTGTCAAGGTCCACACAGTAAGTACTTTAGCGTAGGTTACAGATCACACAGTC
>PVIH01001417.1:22403-189591 GCA_004025045.1 Sigmodon hispidus
ACAGAGATATGCCTATCTACCTCCAAATACTCAGAAACTAGCCTTTTAAGTAAGTCAGAGTACTGAGAAAGTAGAATTCTGTCTGTCACTCTCCGATGCAATGCTGTCCCACACTGTAGTTGCTTAATGAATGGTTAAGACTGAGCAGAATATGCAGATGGTTTGCGACACAGTGGTGAGTACAGACTCTGGAACCTAACACAGTGTTTGAATTTTTGTTCAACCATTTACTCCCCAAGGGACTTTGGGCTTGTTTCTGATTCTGTTACCTGCTTTTTAAAATATATACAATGATGCTGAGGAGTCAATGAGAAGAACATAAAGCACTCAGCGTAAGCTTTAGTAAATGCCATCACTGAAAGGTTGAGATCTAATTTTGCCCCATATCCCACATTGTCTTGCAACAAATTGGGAGACCAGAAATACCTGGGACTTTAGGGGGCCTCTACTTCCCCCTAAGTTAAAATTTTGTAGGGTGTGGGGCTGGAGAGATGGCTCAGAGGTTAAGAGCACTGATTGTTCTTCCAGAGGTCCTGAGTTCAATTCTCAGCAACTACATAGTGGCTCACAACCATCTAGAATAATATATGGTTCCCTCTTCTGTCAATTGTATACATAATAAATAAATCTCTTAAAACATTTTGTAGGGTGTGTATGTATGTGCCGTGTGCATGCTGGGACTCAGCAGCAGTCTTGGTGCACACTCCACTGCAGAGCTGCATGTTAGCGCCCTTTCAGGACTTTTGAGGCTAACTTTGAAACTGAGTTTGAACATCCTGCTGGCTGCTCACTGCCTTGCCATGGCAGCACATGCCTTTCCACTTCTTTCTGCCTGTGATAGCATCTGTAGCAGGCCCTTAGCTCAGCCCTTATGGTAATCTGGGAGCTTCAGTACTAGTGGGTATATGTTGTCAGCTACAGTCCTAACAGCAAATGCAAATAAAATAGGCAGAAAAAAGGACAGGCCCTAGTCAAGACTAATTAGATTGTTGCTGAAAATCAAAAACTCATTTCGGGAAGTAGTGACCCCGTCACACTGTCTTGGGATGGGGAAACAAACCGTGTGAGCTTGTCTTTCAGATCTACAGCCAGAGGAAGGTTCTAGTTGCCATATTTTTTTTTTCTTTTGAGGGCTGGTTTTCAGTTGAAAATAAATCCTGCTCTGCTCTACTGCTTGCCATCTCCTTTGCAAAGCCAAACCCATTAGGAAGGCTCATTTATACTGCCTCCGTTCTGCCTCAAGGCCCACACACTCGGGGCCGGGAGGGATACCTCCAGAGAGCCAGGAGGTTTGTGAGTGAAGAGACGAATGTTTCAGGAGGAGGATGAAGCGCAGATGTGCAGAAGGAGGCAAAGAATGCTTATCTGACTCTGCCCCAGGGTTTCTGCTACTCACAGAGGTGGATCAGGGAAGCCTGGCCTTTAGACCAAGTCCTCTCCACTCAGCAGTGCTGTCCCTATGCGGATCAAGTCTCATCAGGTAGTCAATGGTCATATATACACACCAATAGAGGAGCTTTAGAAAAACACTGATGCCCAGGTCTCAGTCCAAATAATAGAGCATTTGGAATGGGATGAGACATGGTGAATAGTAATGGCTTCCAGTTGGATCTAACATGTAGTCACGTTTGAGAATTCTTGCCCTTAGTTAGTCCAGGCCCAGATTGGTATAGATACATCTGGGTTGCTGTTAGCTGAGAAAGCTCTCTCTCTCAGTTAGACAAAGACTGTATCAATGAAATAAATACGTGTACATGTATGCACACAGGTAAATGTATACAGCTGTGTGTCCATGTGCAGCTGAGTAAGCAAATCTATATGCAGTCTTCAGGGGAAGAGAAGGTAATGTGGTAACTTTAGCAGGATACTCTGCTTGCCCAGACAAGTCTCCCCTTTGCCACCCTGAACAAGGTTCTTATGTCCCATTATATGGTCTGAGGCTCCACCTCCATCTGCAGGCAACACATTGTACAGATCCCTGGACAAGGAGGCCGGAAGGGATGGGTACTGGGCTTCTGGGAGCAGCGGGAAGAGGAAACGTGCCTGGAGCAGTAGAGGAGGGAAGTGAGGTGGAGAGGAAGGGCAGTGGCTAGAGCTCCTGGGTGTCCGGAGACTCGATGGACTTGGAGAGTCTGGCCACCACTCGGGTCAGGGCCCTGTTCTCAGCCTGCAGTTGTTCGTTCATCTGCTTCAAGGTCTGAATCTGTTTTAGCTGGTGAAGGTTCTGCAGAGAGTGAGACATGAAGAGACAGACAAGACGGGGCCAAGACAGCAGAGGAGAGAAAGGAGGACAGAGAAACCGCGTGACTTTTTGTTTGGTTTTTAGTTTGCATGCAGGAAAGGAAACGGGAAGGCAGCAGTGATGAGCGGGCTGTAGGGAGGGGAGGAGAGGTGCAGCCGAGGAAGAGCTGTGTCTGCTCTGGAGGAGCCCTCACATGCTGCCATCGCCTACACAAGCATCAGAACCACATGTGGACGGACCACTTGAGGACGAGAGGCCGACACATGGCTTGGGGCCTTCTGACAAACTCACATGCAGAGCCTCAGCCTTGGGACTCGCTTCCACTGTCACGGGCACTGGGGCTGAGGGTAGGGCGTTCCTAACCCTCCTCCTCTCTCTGCCTTTATCTTGTCCTCTCACTTGCCCCGTCCCTATTTGTTTTCTTCCTATTCTTCTTTTATTACTTAAAAAAACACAAGAGGGGTATTTTCTTTAAGCACTTTCCACATATAGCATGTATTATTAAGAAGGCTGATGTGACATCTGCCAGCTTGTTGGGTGGGCCTGTAACATGCAATCAGCCTTCCCAGTTCTCCTCCATAGCACACAGAGCTTGTCCAGAGCCCTGCAACTGCCAACTGGCTTCTAACTGCTACATATGGTTATATATATATCTCCCTGTTCACAGCTAACAGTGTGCTCTCTAATCTCGTTCATGTCAAGGCTAGGAGCTGCTTGAATGTGTTCAAGCAGACATACATTCTGGAAATTATAAGTACACAAAAGCAGAGAAATCATAAATGCCAGGTGATGATGAGACTGGCTGGATCACCGTGGTAGTCTAGTCCCACTGGAGTACCAGTGTCACAGATGAACAGGATATCGGGCACTGACAGTCTTCCCAATGCCTCACATCTCACAAGTGCCTCCAAGACTTCAGTAAGGTGATCACAGCACAGGCCTGTCAACTCGGCCACATGCCTTCCCCAGGCATCCTCTGCATTGACATGAAACAGACTATCGGCTCTTTTGGAAAAGGGAAATGATTTTGTTATTCAAATAGGTTTTGAGTATAGTGATGACTAAAAGAAAGGTTCCAGGCATTGGGAGTCTCTCATACTGCGGAAGAGAAAGGACAGAAATGGAAGCTTGGTGGGGCGATGGTTGGGAGTGAACCAGCAGGAAAATAAAAGCAGTGTGAGAGAAAACAGTGAAAAGGAAAAACAAGCAGAGACAAACTGCTGGATAGCTCTTTGTCCAAAGAGGAAGAACGACTCCCCCTGAAAAGGCAGGGCTGCCAAGCAGCTCCATGCAGCCACAGGAGAGCAGACTAGGCATCCTCTGCCTCCTGGAAGCATCTTGACCATGGAGGAGGGGACAGGCGAGGGAGATCAAAACAGCACATGAAGGAGTTTAAAGATATGAGCAGGAACCAAATGTAAGAACCGAAGAAAACTCTTGGCTTTGGTGTTGACATCCGATCAAAGCTTTCAGTACAGTCACCATATGCAGTGGCCTTTGCCTCCCAGGGACACTACAGCAACGAATCAGGAAAGTGACCGAGTCTCCATTGGAGCACAGGCAGCTCGAGGTGCAAGAGTCTGGATGCTGCCAGTACGGCGGAGAGAGAGAGGTAGGAAACAGTCTGGTGGGCCGTTCTGGGAAGCAGTCAGGAAAACAAGCATGACCAAGAGGTGAAGGGGAGTGAGCAGAGCATGGAGACGGGTGGGAACGGACAGGGCACAGGGGCAAGCTGGCTAGTGCCACTTCAGACTAAGCGAAGTAGGACCCCAGGAGCGACTTACAGGGGGATGGCTGCTGAGCCCTTCACATGCAAGGACCCGGGAAAGGACGGCTTATGTCCAGCAAGGAAGCAGAAAGTACTTAGAGTGGATATGGACACCCCGAGACAAGTGCAGAGCCAGCTCAGCTCACGCCGCATGCACACCTGTCAGATCTGTCACAGAATTCTCTTCCAGTCTGGTGGGGTGGAGTTTCTCCTGGGGAGAATTCATACTTACCCTTCCAGGCAGACAGAGACCACAGCCCCTCTCCCAAGCACAGAGCCCCCTACACACCCGGGAGGGCCCATCTCAGGGCTGCCATATCACTTGACCTTTGTATTTGTTGGTGTCAGGAAAACAGGCAGCGATGTCACTTTCTGACTTGACTGTCTGCTGAGCCTTCAAGCATTCACAGGAAGTCACCCTACAAATGCATCTCACTGATAGCTCTGGGAAAGACTGAGCTGCATAATCTGGATGTGCACAAACACAGAGCAGCTGGTCCCAAGGCCAAACAGACCCCACATCTGATATGATTTCCCAGACTTGACAAATTCATTGACTAATTTATATACAAATATTTTAATCACTAATCCTTAGATAAGTTGTTCAGCATAAATTAGAGCTTAAATGAAGACCTTGATAGCTAAACGACCATTTTCCCCCATCTCCTTTGGAGCAGACACAGCAATTTCATGATGTATTTGTGAATTTGACTGGAAGGCTCTGAGCTCTTCCCTTAGTCCTGTAGAGGGAGTTAAACAATTTTCAAACTGGAATATTATGCTAAGACTGAGAAAATTATGTTCAGGGGCAGTGTAGTCTGCAGGCATTTCTTCTCTATTTGGTTTTATGAGTAGCAGTAGAGAATTATGGGGATTAAGTGATAAGCTGGATTTTTAAAAAAGTCTCAAAATAGTTTATTTACTGGTTTGAGGAGCAGTTATGATCTGGCTTCACCTGATAATTAAAAATTTCTCCTTTTATGTATATGGCTGTTTTGTCTGCATGGACAGACAGTACCAGATGTGGCCAGAAGAGGGCACTGAAATCTCTGCGATTGGAGTTACAGATACTTGTAAGTCACCAGATGGTTGCTGGGAATTGAACACAGGTCTTCTGGAAAAGCAGCCGGTGCTTAACCTCTGTAACATCTCTTCAGCCTCTTAATCAACTTACTTTTAAACTTATTGGCAAGTGACTTCTGATTAGGAAAAATAAATACTTTCATGTGTTGTTATTGCTATTGAAATATCTATGAAATAAACACATGGCCTTGTTTTGAAAGCTACAGCTTGGTAGGATAAGAACATAGACAGAAACATGCAAATCTGTGTCGACCCAAAGGAGCCAGAGCAACTAAGAGCACAGAAGGACTTCTGTACTTGCCAGTTTAGAATGGAAATAGAAGACGGCTCAAATGTCCCCGCTTTGAGTCTTTGTATAGAGCTTGTGAATGGCACAGCAGGGGCAGAGCCTGTCTAAGGGCTTTCCAGTATTCACAGGAGGTGTGAGCTTTGGCCTGACTTATAGCTCCAGACCAGTACTTAGCTCCTTTCTTTCCATTGCCTGCATCTCTCTCCCTTGCCTTTTACAGACACAGCATCTCATGTATCTTGTGCTGGCCTAGAACTTGCTGTGTAGTCAGGGATGACCGTGAACTCCTATCCTCTTGCTCCTGTCTCCTGAATGCTGGGGTTACAGGCGTGTACCATCATGCCTGGTGCTGGGGTTACAGGCGTGTACCATCATGCCTGGTTTATGGGGTTCTGAGGATCAAACCTGGGGCTGATTCCATGCCAAGCAAGTACTTTATCTACTAAGCTACATTCTTAGTCCCTTTTTTTTTTTTTTAATGGTTGCTTTTTTTTTTTTCAAGACAGAGTCTTTATGTAGATCAAACTGGCCTTGAACTCAGAGACTGCCTCTGCTCCCAAGTGCTGGGATTACAGGTGTATGTCACTATACCCAGACATAGGCTTTACATTTTTTTTAGTATACATTTTAAAAAAATATTTACTTAAGTATTAATTTATGAATATGAGTACTCTGCCTACATATATGTAGGTGCAAAATGTACATGCCCGGCACCCACAGAGGCCAGAAGAGGGCATCAGACCCCCTGGAACTGGGATTTCAGATGATTTAAAGCACCTTGTGGGTGCTAGGACCCAAGCTCGGGTCTTGTGCAAGAGCAGGAAGTAGTCTTAGCCACCCTTGCCTGGCTATCTCTTACCAAGCATTACTGACAGCAGAGAGCAGCTGGTAAAGCTGAGGGCTTCAGAAGGGAGCCCTCATGCATACGGAACGTTTGTGTTCATTCATGAAAGACTAATCGGCAATGTTAACATACGATGCTAAGAGGAAGAAAATACTGTGAGTGGTCTGGAAATTCTGGAAGATGGAAAAATTCAATGGTGTCTGTGAGGGTAATATTCCATCTCCTCAAGAGAATCGAACACTACTTCTATTTCTTGCTAATTCTGAGTCAACCTGGGAAATTTAAATTGTTTGAAGAGTAAGTACTTATTACTTCAAATTCTACATGACTATCACCAGTCCCAGCTGTGGGCTGGTGACTAGGAAGGAGGGGCAGGCTTGGCATTTCCCCTCCACACTAAAACTATAAGGGGAACAGGATTTTGACTACAGAATCTGGTAAAACCATGACCTTTGACCTGATTAGACCCTCAAAACTTTTTTGTGTGATAGTAGGGTGTTTGTATGACAGTGGGGTGTATAAATATATAAATGTATTTAGGCCATTAAAACAACTGTCTCTTAAAAAGTAATTCAATTGCATATTAGAGATGCTTACTCACAACAGAGGACATTTGGGGATTTGTTTGAGGCTGTCCCAGGGTTTCTGCTTCCTAGCTATAGAAGTTTACATATACTTGGCATTACATATCCATTAAAATAAGATCCTTGATGAAAGAAAAAAGCTGAGTAAGTATTAAGGGACTATGAGCACGTAGCACAATGTACTACAGGGATGAGCTGTTCTGGGACCTTAGACAGTCTCACATCCTTCCAGCTTCCAGTCTCCCCTCCTATAGCAATGAACTGGCACTCAAAATTGCCAACAGTCCATTCAAGTAGCTCAAAGAGGTAATGGTCACTGCTGGTCATCCTCAAGAAGAGGAAGGCAGTGAGTTCTCAAGGAGGTCATGTGGGGGGAGGCATGAGTTTGTACTAGTGGGTCAAGGAACTCTGGAATAGTACAGAGGAAATGGCCTACGGCAGGAAATCAATATGCAAATAAATTCCTATACTGCTGTAGAATGACTCAGCTTGTATTCCTTCCACTGCAAGAGCTGCTTATGGGGAGAAAGGCCTGCGGCCATGCCCAGGCTTCGTGGAGCTCTCGTCCTAGGGACTCTGCAGAGCAGGGAGGATTTGTCCTAGCTCTTTCGCTGCCCAGTCTCCGGAGGGAGAAGCTATGCTTTAAAAGTCTTAGAATTGAACTTGGTCTCCCCATAAACCAACCCGTTGCTCCTAGGTGGCCTCTGAGGTGGCCATGGTGGATGCAGCTGAGAGAGCCTACCTAGGGGATGGCTGAGAAGACATGCTCACTTCCCCCAGTGCATTATCTCTTCTGAGAGTGCTCAGTTGGCACTGACAGTTAGAGCGGGCAAGCCTAGGCTCAAGCGTCTAGTTTAGGCAGGCATACAGAGAACAGACACACACTGAGACAGAGATAATGTCTTCATACCTTCATCTCTTCTTCCATTTCTGACATTTTCCGTTCCAGTGCTCGCCTCTCCTGTTTAGAAACAATGAGCTTGTTGAAGAGCTAATGGGCCGGAAACACTCACAAAGCTACCTCCTGCATGTCACACCATCAGCAGCTTCATGGTCTGAGGGTCTGTCTAGACTAGGGCAAAGCTCCCCTCGTATGTACTCTCTGCCCTGCTGCCATGGGATGGAGAGACCTATCGCCTAAATCTTCTATCAGAAAACTGGAGGATACAGGGCAGCAGCCTGCTAACAGACAAGTAGACCAAGACACTCTGTTATTCTTTGCAAGTTAAAGTTTTCAAAGGACTGCAAGTAACTAGGACCCTTGCTCTAGAAACAAAGATCTGTCGTCATCTTTAGCAATCCTCCACCTACATTCCCGGGGAGCTGCTTCTGCTTCTTTTATGATGGGGAACACATGGTCAGTGGGGAAGTAGACACTGCTGTCTGCCACCCCCCCACCCCCGTCCATTTCTCTCCCAGCTAGTAACTCTTAGTCTAGCCTGAACTCATGAGGAACCCTTAATTAGATGAGCTACCAAGGAGGTACAGGCCAAGGAAATGAAATATAAATATAAAACTTGGCCTTTTCCAAATTGAACAGACAACAACAAAAAAGATGGTAACATGCTAACCGTGTCTTTAGAGTCACACTGGAATTAGAGTTCATCACTAAATCTAATTGACTTTTCCCAATCCAAGAACATCAAGTCCCAGATAAACATCTGAATACAGCTAGGACCAGAGGAATCTGACCGGTGTCAAGGGGTCTTGATGAGAAACTTCTTTATGAAGTGTGCATGCAGGCATGGCTACCACAGTAGTGTGGGAGGTCAGAGAACTTTTGGGGACCAGTTCTCTCCTTCCATCATGGTTCTGCTGGCCGAAGTCAGGATGTCAGGTACCTTTACTCTTGAGCCACAGCACAGATTGATTACCTTTTTTTTTTTTTGAGATTAGTTTTTACTATGTAGCTGTGGATGGCCTGGAACTCACTATGTAATGCAGACCGGCCTTGAATTCGTGACAATCCTGCTTCTGCCTCTCAAATGTTGGGGTCACAGTGACCAGGTGAAAGCTTCCTTTCTGCCTAAAGTTTTGGAAAGGGCAGAAAGCCTTAGACCCATGCACACGTGTAAATAACCAAATATCTTACTGCTCTGGGTATATGTGCAGTTCTGACAGCAAAAGAATGCATGAGAAGACTTCCCACGACTCCTTCCCACCCCAGAGCTGTTGTGTTCAAAGTAACCAACTACATGAGAAGGCCAAAAGGACTGGTTATCAAATTACTGTCCAGAGTCAGACCAAAAAAAAAAAAGATCATTAATCTGGGAATGGAATGTGGCAGAGCTCCTGCTTTAAGATGAGCTTTCCCACTGGCACCAACAACAAAGTCAGAGAAGGTCGGAAGACGCGCACAGCGGCCAAGAAGATGTGCATACCCGTTTCTCCATCTCCAGCACCGACGACCGCTCAGAACTCTTCTCATGTTTCTGCTGTGCGAACAGAAGGGAAACACTTGTTATTTAGGCTGTTTCACATGTAGTAGGAAGCACAGGTTTGGTCTGGTTCACCACCAGACATCCAGAGAGAGACAGCAGGGCTCTGGGTTTCCTTTTAGCATGGATCTCAGCAAACAAACCAAGAGAGATGGCTAATCCCAACCCTTGCCTTCAACAGTATGTAGGATGGCCACTGGAGGGTGGAAGGAACAGTCCCTGAAGTCCAACATGTATGTGCAGACATTACATACCACACATGCCTTCCTTTTCCCTTTAGACTACAAACCCCAAGTCCTAACTACCTTACTGATCCCCTGACCCCCTCAAAGGCTGGCAATCCCCGGGCTCAGTTTATATAGTATATATTTAGATCATCATTAATATTTTCAATTTCAGTCCTTTAGAGGAGCCCAGGAGTGACTCCAGGTAAGGTCCTGTCTTTTTTTTTTTTTTTTAAACTTTATTTATTTATTTGTTTGTTTGCCTTGGTGTTTGCCTGGAACTGGAACTACAGACAGTTGTTAGCTGCCATGTGGGTGCTGGGAATCGAACCCGGGTCCTCTGGAAGAGCAGACGGTGCTTTTAACTGCTGAGCCATCTCTCCAGCCCGTAAGGTCCTGTCTTAATCAAGGAATGGAGGAGTCTGTAAGTCTCCTTTGGTTGGAGCACTAGAGGACCAGGTGGAATTCTGGACATTCAATAGACATTTACTGAATAAAGAATTATTCTATCTTGTCTAGCACAATGTCTAGACTTTTGCAATAAGTGGGGACACTGGGCTGGCCCTGCAGAAGGTTCCCTCCACCTCCCCTCCTTTTCTTTCTTCTTCCTCAATTACCCGATAGCTAAAGCTAACAATAAAACCTGGAATCCTGGCTCTCATCCTGGACTTTCCCCTCTGCTCTGAAGGTCAAGGCTGTCTGCCTTTATACTGCGTCTGCTGAGGCACAAAGGACAGGGGAAATGCATTAGTAGGTCCTGGAGTTTCTATCACCCTTTGTCTCTTTCCTAAGCTTAACAAGGTTTGAGATTTGCAAAGTTCAGAATACAAAGAACTTGGTTTTTGTTCACTTGTTTAGTTTTAAATTATAACTCCCTTGACTTTGATTTGACCTTTTATGTAGAATCTACATGTGTCCATGTGTGAGCTGTCTCCAAACAGATGCATGAAACTGACAGCCCCCCCCCAATCCTACCAAACATCTCCATTTTTGGTAGATAGAGACTTGGCTGTAGCACCCTCATTTCTTTCTGAGCTTCGAAATGCATTTGGAAAAATTAAGTATCTCCTGGCACACCTAGCAGAGCGGCTGGCGACAGGCAATGCTGCCCCAGTGACTAGGAAAGGCTGATCCCTTTGTACAGCTTGTTGGGCTGCTGTGTACACCGTACAGGCTGTTAGAAAAGCAAGCCCTCTATGAGCTCAGCAGGCTAGCGTCAGCAGCTCCCGCTGTGCAGTGAGCTGCATTGCTTTCTGTGGGGCTGCCTCTGTATGTTCTGCAGTGTGTGCAGCTTCTGGGGACAGCTTAAGGGTTGCACTTAGTTCTTACTGCTGCCCATCTGGAAGCTATTCGGAACCAAGATAGCCCGGCTTAGTAATGCAGAGGGGAGGGAAAACGACCGGGCTTACTTAGCGCCCCCACCTCCCCCACGGCAGGGTTCAAACTGTGCTGTGGACTTCTCTTGTTTCAAAAAATAGCTTTACACCTAGTATGTGTTAGCTGAAGGTCTCAGAAAGTCCAATGAGAGCCATGTTTAGTTCCTGCCACTCTCTTTGCTCCATGTGTTATACCCCATGTCAGAAGGGCTACAATAAGATGCTAAGATGGTACTCCACCCCTCCCTCACTCCATACCATGTGCTTGCAACACCATGAGCCTATAATTTAATTTTTGCTTTTGGATTATATTGTATTACTAGGTTAAATGGCCACTGCTGGTTTTCATTCATATCCTTGTAAAGAACCCTTTTTACCTCAGTTCCGCTTTTGAAATACTTAGCCCCAGGCATTCTGGGAGGGCAATAACTCACCAGGCTTCCTTTTGACTCCGCAATAACCCAAGACAGGCTGCAGTGGCTTTCAGCTGCAGGGCTGGTTCATGAGCTATGAGATCACTACCCTAGCAGCCTCCCAAGCTTCGTGTAATTAAATCAGGCACTAGGAGGGCGTGGCCCATTCTGCCACCAGTTCTGTAATGCAGGCGGAACACTTTCAATCCAGGGTGGGGTCCTCCTGGATCCTAATCTGGAACCACTTCACTCCTCAGTGTAAGCAAAGCACTTATGATGACTTTAGGGCTCTGTACTTGGGTATAGCATCGGTTTATTTTGCTCCATGAGGCGAGGTGCAGAGGAGCTGATCTGAAGCATGAACAGGACAGGAAGACCCAGTACTGGCATGACTTGTACTGACTGGGTAGTGACAAGGACATCACTAAGTTGTTCAGGGAACTTAACTATCATTTTTATTTGAGCTCAACAGCCACCGACTCCTAAAGCCTTAGAGGTAGACTCTACAAAACTTCCATGTGACCAGCTCTGAGGAAGTGCCACTGTGGGGCTAGCTCACATCCTGCCCCCAGGCCTCCTTATGAAAGCCCCTGGAGGCTCTGCTCAGCTCTCCTTCCCCTTACCTGGCCCATCTTCTCAAGCTTGGACTTTATGTCGGCTAGCTCTAGCTGGGCCTCCTGAAGTTTAGTTTTCAGTTTTTGGTTTTCGGTCAGGGCGCTCTCGTAGAGCTGTGAAGGGAAAAGAAGCAGGTCACTGAGTGGGCTCCCAGAAGTAGACCTCACATTCTCTGTCCAAGTGGACATGATCGGCTGGTGGAGAAGGGGAAGGGGCCTATGGAAAGTCATGTTCTCCAGCTTCTGGACAGCATGATCGGGACAGCAAGGAGAGCAAACTCCAATGGCAGTAAGGCTGAACTCTGGGAGAAAAACCAGTCACCATGCCTGCTGCATGATCTCAGCACTGCTGAAGTATGGCTTCTAGACAAAACAGAATTATTATTTCTGGAACCAGTGTGTTGATTTTTGTCAAATTCTGCTTAACAAAAACATCAACAAAGAAAATTTTCCTTAACCAAATGTTATCTCAAACACCTGAAAGGGATTGTTTTCAAAGTCCAAAGAGCAAGAACCAAGAGAAATGGGATGTGAATGGCTTAGCTCCTCTCCCAGCCAGAGAGATGGATGATAATGAATTTTTAAAACCTCACACCAGAAAGTATTTGGTTGATATTCAAAACACCTTATTAAAAGCACATGCTTCCTAAAAATAAGCCTAACCAAATAATTCTCATAGGCTCAGACAGATAGCATTACACTTTTTGCCCTTTTTAAAATAGCAAATTTCTTACTTTCCGCACACATTTAAATATTTGATTCTAGGCATACAGATACTGCAATAAAAACAATATACAGTCTTTACTGGGTAGAGAGGTGAAGCAAAGAATTAATTACCGTTTGTTTTCCTTATTTAGAATTCTGCTCATTTTTTCTATTGGGAAAAAGGCTGTTTAGATATCATAACCCAAGAACAGGGAAGCTAGAAAGAGCTCCTACCTTTTTATAATCCCTGTTGCTGTCCTCTTCCACCCGGCTGGTCAGGCTGGCCAGGCGAGCCTCGCGGGCCTCCCGACGGGCTCTTGCTGAGGCGCGGTCACTGTAAGAATCGCTGCTGGTTGCGTTACTGCCTCCTGACTCCAACCTATAAGATAAATGTTGAAGATAAAAGTCGGTCTTGAGAACAAAGTGTGAGTGTGTGTGTGTGTGTGTGTGTGTGTGAGTTTGTAAAGCCTAAGGCTAGCCTATGCCTTTTCTAGGAGGTATTTGAGAGCTCTGGCCAGAAACTTGCTTTCCTTGAATCTCTTAGCCAGCATAGCAGGTCTCATGGCCATACTGCAAAAGGGAGTGTGCACACGAGCAGGCAGGCAGCCCGGGGAGAGAGGCCATCATTTGCCAAGAGTGGAGCTCACTTGAAACATTGGTGGCTTGGACCCATGTGCTGCTTTAAATCTTAGAGCTTTCAAATTAATTTGGAGTTGAACAAATTCCCTAAAGAATGTGCCTTTAAAAGTCAAAGTTTCTTGGGTCTGAAGAGCTTTTGGAAAATGATTATAATGAACTGTCAATGAATCAGAAACACATGGGCTTGGAGAGTGAGCCAGAGGGTAGAGAGGGGGACCAGCAACCAAGACGCTTGGGGTTTCAGGGCACAACAGGTCTGTCTGCTGGAGTCAGATGGTCTCAAGCCGCCCACTTTCTCTCCTGTACTCCATATCAAGACTTGTTCTTATAGCCAAGATTTCTACATCTCTGGGCAAGTGAGCTTCGAGAGCTGCTGTGGTTTTATTCCCAGCACTGCTAAGTGTGCCAGGGAGATGTCTCTTGCTGATTACCAGGTCAGTGTCCTAGTGTTCTTCTTGAGCTTTGCTGTGTGTAAACCAGCCTTGCAGAGCGCTGGCCCTGAACTGCTTTGGTCTGCACCATCACAGCTCTGAGACCTTGTTTGGTTTCTGCAGAAGCTGTTGCCAAAGCTGGAGGGCTGGAGTAAGCAGAGGGCGGTAACAGTGAGGGCAGCGTGGCAGCAGGAAAGTGGAAGCTGCAGAGGAGCTGGGGCCACTTCTAGAGATGCCAGGGCTGTGTTCTCACCCTCCCCACTGCCCTTCATGGAAATCTTTGTACTGATGATTTTTCTGATTACAAAAGCAAAACACTAAGTAATACCAAAGTATCTGCCCATAACCTTGCCCAAGAAATAACTGCTATTAACAGGAGATTTCATATACGTCTGGAATATCAAATATAAAAATGTTAAAAAAAACCATATTCCCATAAAGCCAGATAAGACCTACATTGTCTAACTACTAGTTCCTATATTTATGATTCTTTGGGCATCTTACTATGCAAGTAAAAATATACTTTCTCCTTAAAAAAACGACTATACAATTTATTCCATGGTTATCTGACAATTTAACCAAGTTTCCAGGATGGACACATTGCTTCAAAATTTTTAGCTATTAATATATCTAGTAACAGTACTAAATGTGCAGTCTTATTTATAAGTCTTGGTATAGTTAGTCAATTACCTTTTTTGGTGGTAGTTGTTTTCTGTTTGAGACAGGGCCTCAAACTTGCTATGGGAAAGTGGTATTCTTAGAGTCCAATTTTAGTGTTTTAAACCATGAGGGTGGTGTGTGGCTGCTTTTCAGTGCTGTTGGCTCTGGATGGCTGGTCACTGTGTCTTAAGGTGAGCGGGCAGCTTTCCTTCTCTTCTGTCATGCCCGAGATAATGCCTTACACATTCGGGCTTTTATAATGTCTAACACATCTCACAAACTGTTTTTCCTCTTTTTCACTTTTATTTGTTTATAGCAACACTTTTTTAAAAATTTATTTAGTTTTTTTTTTTTTTTTTTGGACAGGGCCTCTAATTGCCCAAGTTGGCCTAGAACTTTCTTTGTAGTCCAGTCTGGCCTTGAACTCCTGACCCCCCTGCTTCAGCTTTCAAAGTGCTGAGATTAGAAATGTGAGTCACCATGCCCAGCTATTTATAGTTATTTTTAATAGCAATGTTGTAAAATTATATGCAATGAAACTTGACACTTTAAAATCTTTTGGATACTGTTTGGGAAGGTATTTCCTATATATAGACAATAAAAAGTTTTCTTGTACTATTTTTGTAGAAAAGGCCTTTCTCTTTTAAAAATGTAACTACTTGATATATATATATATGTAGAGAGAGAGAGAGAGAGTATGGATTGAAGGAAGGATGCATTTTCTCAAAACAAACAAACAAATCAAAACAGTCCATTTTCTTAATCCATAAGTCTGTATCCACCCATGAGATGAAAATTCACATTATATACATGACTTTTGAAGGTCCTATGAACTCTCTGGCAACCTCTTTACTCACTGCTTTTATACATTTCCTTAGTTATTCATGTGTGCACATGTGTGTGAGTGTGAGGCCAGAGGACAGCAATGAGGAGTGGGCTCTCCCCTTCTACCATGTGGCCCCAGGATCCTTTCAGGTTTCAGGAGTGGTGGCCATCTCACCAGCCCTGAACTGTCTTTGTTCTTCAACTAGTACCTCAGCATTCCAACATGAAAACTTTAAGCTATATTTTGAAGTCTGTAGAGAAAGTGTCCTTCAATGTGGCCATTGTTACATAACTGAGTTCTCTACAGATGAGCTATAGCAAACTACTACTCTTTGACTTTGCAAAGCTAAGTCATTTTATGCTACTTATAAGTAAATTATTTATTCCTGGCTGGTGAGACTTGGTAAGAGGCCAGATTCATATAAATCTTAGCCTATGTTAACAAGGTAGAGCTATCTCAACTACCAAACGCACTATGAGATCTGCCCTGTGCCATCCCACCTCTCTCTTCCTCACCTCTTGATTTTCTCCATCACAGTAATAGTGGAGAAGAAGAGATTCAAGCATTTACTTCCAGAGTTGCTATTAGCTTTATTTTCTTCTTTAGGAAGATAAGTTTTTGTACCTTAGATACTATGTGAAAAATTACAGAAAATTTTATTGATTTTAGTAATTGCAAAATAGGCTTTTAGCTCATGTGATGAGCTATTCACAAGCACCTTTTAGATATGAGATATACGGCTAGATTTGCTATAAAGTGATAATCTCATCTCATTTTGTCTCAGGGTTCCACTTGGCAATAGCCTGTCTTTTGCTATTCCCTGCGCCCACAATATCTGCCCGAATGTCTAAATGGCACTTTCTGTACCCTCCAGAGAGCATCTGCTGCTCCAGCAGACTGTAAACTAACTGCGGGTAAGGACAAGGCCTGGGACTGATGGCTCAGGATAATCCAGCAGCTGGAAGTATACAAGGTGATGCAGCAGAAGAGAATCTTGTGGAAGGAAGGTGAGTTGAAAGCTATTCTACTATACTGGGCAAGAAGTAAGTCTGAATTATTGTGGTGACTGAAGAAATGAAAAGGAGTACTATAAAGAGTACTACTAAACTATTATATGACACTACATTTAACCAGACATGCATGTACTCACAAGAATTAAGCATGCATATAAAACAGAATTCTTACCTAGAAAGTCTTTCATGCTAGAGAAAGGAGACAAAAACAAAAAAGAAAAAGAAAATAGCATTAGCAAGAGACTAATTCATATTTCCAGTCATAAATGTACTTTTCAGATCAGATGTCTGAACCTAACGGTGAAGACAGGCATTGCTAGCTCAGCGGAGGGAAGCCACGGGACTGACTGCACAAAGGCCCCTCAGCTCCAGCCACGCTTCTTTGCATTCTGTGACTCACCAGATCTGAGGCTCTGGAGATAGCATCCTTTCAAACTGGCGGACCCCCAAACACAAAGTGACCCAATGCTTCCTTCTCCACCAGCTAGACAGCCAAGCTTGTGCTGCAGAAGCAACTGTCACTGGTTGCTGTGTGACACTGGGCCATTTGAGTGGTGATTTCCATTCCGTTAATTTCCTTCAGTTCCACCCAAGCCTTCCCTGAGTCAGCACAGCAATTCATACACACTGAAACTCAGGTCAGTCCCTGGCTTCCTCCCAGCTCTACAGCAAAGTGAAGGTACGAGGGAGCTGTGGGAGCAGGCAAGATCCCAGCCTGGGCCCCAGATGCTGGTAAGACCACAAAAAGAATTATAAAGTCTTTTGAGATCTCAGAAGAAAAGAATTTTATAGATGCAAACGATAAGCTTAGTTCTTGGTTTAAAAAGCAACAGTGACTATGTCTGCTTCCTCCATTTAAAAAAATTACAAATGACTTTTGCCCTTCTATCCTTTCATAAAAAGAGAACTCAAGCAAACAAGCATTTATCTGATTCCCTTGAGATTATTTACTTCCTCTTTTGACAGCAAAGGAATGAAGAGAACCAGTGTACAGAGATCTTGAAAATGAAGAAGGAACCTTGGGATCTGTGGATGTCACTGTGTCTGATAAGTCACACGCTGGCAAGTGTGGTGTCACACTACATCTCAAAGGTGGTTTTCTGTGGGGTTCCACAAGTCAGGAGGAGCTGAACCTAGAACACTCACAAGCACTTGTCAAAGGCATACATCCTAATTCCTGGGGGTTCTTTTTCTGTGGCCATAGAATAGATCTCTTTTATGGGTCTTTTAACAAGTTCCCAAGTGATTCCATGGTGTATTGCTAGTTAAGTACTGCTGGACTAAACATACATGTAAACTGTTTAGCATGTGTGTATGCACAGCACAGTGTGGAAGTCAGAGGTGGGCACCAAGGAGACAGTTCTCTCCTTCTCCCATGGGTCCTGGGCATTGAACTCAGACCGTCAGGCTTGGCAGCAGTGTCTTTACCCAGGTAAAGACCTCACCCTGACAGACACTCAAACATGGACACAGGTCCCATTCTGAGGTAAGAGGAAAACATTTAGAAAAGTGTATGGTATATATGTAACATTTCTCACATACTTGCATTTTTTTTTTTGAGAATTCTGCAATTTAGAAATCTAGAATTATGACAATTTTTCTTTTCTTATATTTATATTTCTGTTTTTGTTGTTCTGTTCTCTTATTTGTTTTGACAGAATATGGCCTCAAACTCAGAGGTCTACCTTCAGAGTGCAGGCAGGGCTGGAGAGGTGGCTCAGAGGTTAAGAGCACTGACTGTTCTTCCAGAGGTCCTGAGTTCAATTCCCAGCAACCACATGGTGGCTCACAACCATCTATAATGAGATCTGGTACCCTCTTCTGTATACTGTATATGTAATAAAAAAAAAAAATCTTAAAAAATTTCTTAAATAAAAAAAAAAGAGTGCAGGCAGGGTGAGTAACAGCCAGCCATAATATATTTATAAAGGGTTTTTAACAAATCATATCTGTCTCTCAAGGTCATGGACCATCAACATTATCTAAAGTTTTTCTCTTCAGCATTAACAAGAACAGCTTCAATAACAACAAACCTAGGGCTCAGCAGGTAAAGGCATTTGTCATCACGTCTGATTACCTGAGCTTGACTCCACACTGCAAAGAGAGACCCCACCTCCAAAAGTTGTCCCCTGACCTAGATCTACATGAATGCTGCGGCATGTGAACATGGACATGTACACAACAGACAAATATGCTAAGAGGTGAGCACATCACTCTCTGTGTAACAGTGTCCTAAGAGGGGAGTATGGTGGCACAGCTGTATAATCACAGCCATTCTGAAGGCTGAGGCAGCAAGAGTATATGACCAGAGGTGATACAGAGTGAGTTCAAGACCAACCTGGGCAACTTTGTGAGATCTCGTTTCCAAAAAAAAAAGTAAAAAGAAGTCAGTTAGGTGTTGGCTATGTCCATCACTAGCTTTATGGTAGGATCAGCCTTATAGCACGTCGGTGAGTTAAAATCTGCTGCCCAGGAAAATGGTAATTGTGACCTATCACATACTTGTGAGTAACTGAGACTAAACGTCATGCTCGCAGATATGAAGAGACTGTTTGTACTGAAAGCCTATGGTATGCAGCGCCTGGTAGGAGCGGCCCAGGGAAAGAGGCCTAGCTGGCTGTATGACAATCCAGGAGAGTACTTCGAGCACAAGAGCAAGAGCATGTGAATGTGAGCTGTGGAGGCAAGCAGTAATTCCTGGGCTCCAGTTAAGAACCTTCTAGAAAGATGTTCTGAGAAGACGATGGTAGAGAAACACACACACACACACACACACACACACACACACACACACGCACACACGCACGCCCATTGTTCCAGCAGTGACAAGGTGTTGCTATGGTGAGTGCTTGAAAGTCTTGAAAGTCCTTGCCTAAAATCCACCCCCTAGCTTGTTCTCTTAGTGCCGAGAAGGCCGACTATGGAAAGTCCTAGGAAGTAGAGCTGGCCCAATTGCTCATGTTTCTAAGTGTGATATCCTTGGCTGGCGCTGGGTTCTAATCTCTACTCTTTCACTGAGGAAGCTTAGGCAAATGACCATATCCACTGGTAAGAGTTACCTGTGATAACTGGGAGGAGATACAGTCCTTTTTCCATCTCTTTATTCTTCTCTTAAAAGGACACTGGGTTGATGTTGACACTTGCTGGTGTAATGAAGTTAACTTAGTGCCTCTGATCAGGAAATTCAACCCCTAATCAAACACCATGCTTTAGTTTTTCTCATACTTCTGGGCAGAATAGCCTTTGGACACCCAGATCCAGACAGGAGCAGCATTTGGCAGTCTCTCCAGAGACAGGCCTACATTCTTGTTGAGATATAAAGAATGACTTGTTTATAACTGAAGAGGCTGGCTTTGAGGACTTTTTGTTTTGTTTTTGAAGACAGGGTTTCTCTGTGTAGCCCTGGCTGTCCTGAAACTCAGAGATTCACCTGTGCCTGCCTTTGCCTCCTGAGTGCTGGGATCAAGCCACCCAGTGGCTTTGAGCTTTTTTATGCTTCCATTGGAACCTAAGTATCTCTACAGTGTGCACAGACAGGTTTGGTTAACTTTCTGACAAGTCAGGTCTGTTTAGCTGATTTCATTTTTCCTAAATTTGGTCTCTCAACTTGAAAGCCCCTCCCCAATCCCCAGGTCCTTCTTTTGTAAATATTCTGCTGTAGAATAAGTTTTAATGACATCATCAGCTCTAATTTCTGCTGTGTGAACTCTGGTACCTATCTCTACAAGATTAAAACATGTCTTGCCCTATTAAAAGAGAAAAATTAGATACTATGTATCTATCTTGGCAACTACATGTAATAAAGCATGCTAATCATTTCCATTGATATGCCCCTATAAGAATGACATATAATTAACTTTTTTCCCATTTAGAATGTTCTAGAATCATAATAAAATATGTCCCATCATCACACCCAAGTAAAGTTCTCAGACAGTTATTTGATTACACAGTATGGTGGTGTATTCTACATAGTCTCCAATAAGGATGTTGATGTAAAATGCAAATGCTTAAAAATAAAGAGATGGCTCAGCACTGACTGCTATTCCAGAGGACCCTGGTTCAATTCCCAGCACTCACATGGCAGCTCACAACTGTCTGTAACTCCAGTTCCAGGGGATCTGACACCTTCACACAGACATACATGCAGACAAAATACAAATACACATAAAATAAAAAAATAAATTATAAAAGAAGGTCTTTAAAAAATTAAATTTATTTAACTTTATTTTATGTGCATTAGCGTTAACAGGCCTTACAGACAGTTGTGAGCTGCTATGTGGGTGCTGGGAATTGAACTCAGGTCCTATGGAAGAGGAGCCACTGTTCCTAACCCCTGAGTCATCTCTCCAGCCCCCAAAAGGGCTTTTCTTTAAAAAAAAAAAAAAAAAAAAAAGAGGAAAACCATAAAAAAAAAAAATAGGTTAGTACTGTCAGGAAACAGCCAGAGAAAGCCCATAAGTACTTGGATGTAAGCAGGCAGATTCCATGAAGGCTAATTTCCCGGGACGGGAAAGCATGTGAGCAAGGGAATGCAGATGGTATGAAGGCTTGTGATGGCCGCTGCAGTCATCCTACAGACGCTTCTGACCAATGGCCATCTGAGCAGCTGACGGATGACACTCGTACCTGCCTGGAACATTACAAGCTAATAATAGGCATGTTAGGATTCTGTTACCAATTCCTTTCTGGTGACCTTTTACAGGATGTACAAGGGAGGAGTGGATGGTCTACTTAGACCCCAGCAGGGTGGGAAGAGTATCTCTGAGTTAATTCTTGACTGTTCCTAGGATGGCCTCTAGGTCTTACCTGCCTTTGGAGCGATGTGATTCTTGAGTTTCTGGTGCTGTGCTCCAAGGTCAGCTCTAGCAATGCCCTTGAGTAGTCAACCAGCCAGTTAGTGGAGGACATGGAAATCTCCAAATCTCACAAGTTGGTGAAATTTGGGTACAGCAGAGATAAAATAGTCATTTCAATATAAACAGACTTCTAAAGGAGATTTTTTTTTCTTGGTTAAAGAAAAGGCTCCCTCTAAGTTTATAGACTAAAAAGAGCATGCTTATAAACTGCAAGGTAGGACTGAAACATATAGGGTTTAATGTTTACTGTCTACCTCCTGATAAATAGCTTAGGTTTCTGATAAAGCTTCCTAACTGATTTTCACTAATGACTACCTCTAGAAAATACTGGTTTGCTGTGCTTCTTGATATCCTAGATAACTTGAGGGTGGATGAAAAACAAACAAACAAAAACATTGGTCAGACCCAGGGAGAAAAAGCTTTGGGTGTCTTAGGTAAGGGCTAGAATGTCCGCCTGACCAAGTCAACTTTTCCTCTTCATGCTGCTGTCACTCAGACTAAGCATATTTCAACTGTCAGGTTGACATGGCTTCTTATTTAGAAAGCTTCCTGGCAAGCCTATGTGGAGACCACCCAGTAAGTCGAGAGAGAAGTGAGGTGGGGCCTAAATGGTCCAATGAGCGAGGATGTGCCATTAGAGAGAAGCACAGCACAGAAATGAACAGGAGCTTCTACAGAGGATGTTGCGAGGAAAAAGTTGTTCTAGGACACAGTTTAGAGAGCTCAGCTGCATCTCGATCCTCTGGAGCTGGGACTGTGGCTACCCACATTCTAGGAATAGCCTGGTTTCCTCCTATGTCCTTGGGCATAGTTTTCCTTTTCAAAGAAGAAGAGTTACATTTAGTCTAGTCTTGGGTCTAGATCTCTTATCTCTATAAAACAATATTACGTATTTCAAAGGAAGTGTGAATCTTTTACTCAATTTTCAGTCTAATATACAAATATGTTATATCATATGTTTTAATCAAGTAGTCTTGGAAGAAACATCTTTAAGTATTTTTGTTAAAGATCAGTTTACTCTACCTTTCACTCACAACAAATGAATAATGGTCATTAAGATGGGTCTCCGGTGTGTTTGAACTAGATAAAAATAAAAATCATTCAGTGAAGGAATTACTTTTCACAGCCTTGATGGTTCAAGTGGAGACAGTAGATCCTGAGGATCGGACCCCAGAGCAGAAGAGACTCAATGCTTTGGGGAACCAGTAAGAATCCAATGAGCTAAGGTAAAAAGAATAACTAGCTGGAGAAAAGTCCCAAATTAAGAAGCAGGCTCCTTCCTTTCATGCCTCTGGAAATACTCCATAACAGGCCCCTGCTCAGGCCTGCTTCTAATAAGAGAGCGGAGTTAAGATTGCCATTACTTCAGATGGCAATCCTAGGAAAGGACAGGAACCAGGATGGTTTTGATTTTTGAAATAAGTAGAGTCTTCAAAACACCAGAGGCTGGACAGAAAATCCCCACAAAAGCTTTTAACTTGAAAGTTATCAGGATTCAGAAATGCACATAATTAAAACCAAACTCTTTCTACCACATTTAAAATAAAGTCATAATTCTGGAAAGCTGGGCCCAGGGGAAAGGAACAGACCAAGTCACATGTCTACTGCCAAGGTTGGAACTGCTTTAACTCATGTTCCTTTGGAGTCAGGGTCTGACCCTACAGTGATGGGAAAAAAATCTATTTACATTTCCAAAAGAAGGACTAAGCAGGAGAACATTTTATATCATGCTCTGCAGTCTGGCTGAGCCAGGGGAAACAAATTGAGCTATTCTGGGATGGTTCACAGAGAAGCACCCTTTCACTTCAGAGTTCTCAGGCTGAAGAGAAACAAGCCACAAAAGTGAGCTTGCAAAGACAGAATTTAAGGCCAAATATCAGAGCCCCTGAAAACCTAATCATAATAATAACACACACACACACACACACACACACACACACACACACACACACACACACACTGTTACAAACCATTCTGGTTTCATCGATTTGTCTAGGAAAGATAAAAGCATCCTAGCCTCGTACCTTAAGGAATGCCTTTCATAACACAAATGGATAGGACTTTAAGGAAACTTGAAATAGGGACAGTATACTGGTCTGTGGTGTTGAAATAGATCTTTCCAAGTCTGTATCCCCAATAACATAGTTAAGATCTTGTACAATTTGAAAATAGATAGAAAAAGAACAAGATTTGTGTAAAGATGTGACCATGGGAGAAGACAATGACAGCAGTTTTAGTTCCCCTACATGAACATAAAACCAGTTTTTCCTTATTATCATCAAAGTTTCAATTGTGTTAGTTTTCTATTGCCATAAAACTCAGAGTCATAAAACATCCATTATCTCAGTTTTATGGGTCGCAGAGCTGGCACAGCTCTAGTGGCTTTTTGTTCTCTGCCTTTGAGCTCATTCATCAGGAGATTCCAGGATTTTGCAGCTTGGGCTGCAGGTCTCAGTGGCTTTCCTGCTTTTCAGCTAGTGGCCACTTGGGGCTTGTGGGGGTTTCCATGCCTCTTCTCACTCAGCCCCTCCCCTCTTCAATCCACCAATGGCATATGGGACCTTTCCTTTGTGTCATCAGGCTCACATCACTAGATGGAGCAGGCCCACTTGGGGGGAAAATCTGCCTGTCATAAGGTCAACTGTACACAAGATGGTTAGATAATCATGGCAAATCTATATTTTCATAAATATAGGGTCTGGAGATTAGGCCAGGATATAATCTGAAAGCCATTTCCACCTTTCTCTCTTTAACAACAAAACATGGTCCAGTTAATAATATCCTGGAAGAAAACATAGCCTCTCAGCTGCAATGAGCAAACATATACATTCAGCATCCAGACAATGCTAAAAATGCCTTATGCTAGACCAAAGTGCTCATCCACGTGAGACAACAGATTTCTAAGCAAAAAATTAGCAACTATAAAATACATATATCTTCATCACATTAAACACCTGGTTTGTCCTTACCACCTACTAAATGCATATGGAAAAATAACTAAATGAGAAAGTCAAATTCACCAGTTAACATTATTTATGCTATAGCTATTTCTTTTTAAATTTCTGTTTATTGTTATGCAAAGGTGTGCATGATGTGCATGTGTGGAGACAGAGGGCAGCTTTGTGGCATTAGTTCTTCTCTCCCACATTACATGGGCCCCAGGGATCAAACTCAGGTTGCCTGGCTTGTCAACGCTTTACCTATTGAGCCATCTCTCAGACCCTATATTATAAATATTCATGGAAAATGTCACATGCTAAATAATGACTCCCTATTGGTTTTCATTTGTTTAATGTGGAGAAATAAATGTGAACATATCTATCCTATAAACTTTATAAATACTGCAGGCAGAAAGAAACCAAGTGGCATTACCTTACATAGTCTACGACATTTTACTACACTTTCGAATAAAATACCTGGGGCTGGCAAGCTGGCTGAGTAGGAAAAGACACTGCTATGAAAGCAGATGACTTAAATGTGATTCTCCAGAGACCACACTGAGAAAGGAGAGAACTTACTTCACACTGATGCTGTGGAATTGTGGGCACCACCCCCAGATAAGTATAACAAATAAAAATAAGTTGGTAGCATTGTAGAAATACTCATCTTCTGGTGTATTTAAGCTTCTAAAATATTATTGGGATTTTACAGCACTCTTAGTATCTACAGTTCCTAAAGAATGTCTGGGTTACTTTGGAATTACAAAATATATTTACCTTAGAAAAATTATATAAATAAACCAAGTCCTCAATCAACTATCTGAGGCAAACCATTTTTAAAATTTCAAGATAATTCTAAAATCCCTAGAAATCACATATACCTGTATAAGCTCACACATGCTCTCTACGTAGCCATGCATGTGCCATATACAATACATAATGAGGAGGGCAAAAGAAATGAGAAACCCTGAAAGGTGTGGTGCCGTGGCTAGTGGCTGGCACTTCTCACACGGCCACAGGCAAGCCCTCCCTATGGCTTGGATATATATACCGGTGTGCACAGCCACTTGAATATATAGTGCAATGATTTAAAAAACTGGGCTTAGTAAAGTCTGACCGCTTCTTCAAAAGCAGTTTGCTAACGCTGCGTAGAGTTGTTCAGAAATTTAGGACATTGCCTAGCATGTGCTGAGCTCCATCCTCAGCCCAAGGAAAAAAAGCCATGAACTTACAAGTCCACAGCTCAGCCTTAAGTCCCCAGGAGCTCCCATTTCCTTTCTTTCTTTCTTTCTTTCTCTCTTCCTTTCTTTCTTTTAAAAAAAGATTTATTTATTTTATTATGTATACGGTGTACAGAAGAGGGTACCAGATGTCATCATAGATGATTGTGAGCCACCATGAGGTTGCTGGGAACTGAACTCAGGACCTCTGGAAGAACAGTCAGTGCTCTTGACCTCTGAGCCATCTCTCCATCCCTGGAGCTCCCATTTTCAAGTGTCCTGTGTTTCCATGAGTGCCCAGGTCTCACCCTGAGGCCCTTCAGTAGATCATACTTCTTCAAGGCAGCAAACTTTTCATGCCTAAAGCCCAAGAAGAGATATTTTTCTATCTGGTTTTTGAGATGAGGTCTTACTATGTAACCCTGTCTGGCAATCCTTTTGTCTGCTTCCTGAATGCTTGGATAACCGGCACGCAACAAGCATGGCTTTGTGTGCAGTTGTGCACACGAGTGTGTTTTGCTTTATGAGACATGATATGTACCTGAGACTGTCCTCACAGTCACTATGTAGCTAAGTACGCCCTGAACTTCTAATCCTCCTGCTTCTACTCCAGTGCTGCAAGGACAAGCTTGTGACACCATGTCTGCCTGACATGGACTTTTTTTTTTTAACATAGTAAATGCAATAGCTTGTTGGAAAGCAGTCATTTAAATTTTATTTAGACCAAGCTGTTAATTCAGACTTTGAAAAAAGGTCTTCCTAGATTTCACATTCCAAAGCAAAAGAAGAGCTGGCAAGTGGTTCAAATGGTAAGGTATTTTCCCCACAATGACTGAGTCTGCCCACCCGACCCACGAGAAGGTCAGTGGAAAGAACTGATCTCACAAAGCTGTCCTTGGATCTCTGTTCATGCACCACACACAGTAACAGTACAAATACAAAAGGAAAATAATCCCAACAGCCTAAGTCTAAGTAATGCGATCAAACTTTATTTCTCAGTAAACTCTATAGGCCAGGAACTTTCTCCATTTTTAACTTTTTCTTTTAACCCCACAGAAATCAAAATATGAACTCATTTACTTTGGAGCTACAGATGTACTAGCATGATAAACAGTAATCATTTGAATTGCCTTGGTGTAACCCATGTTCAGCTTTCAGCTCAGAAATGGCAACCTCTATCTAGCATGTAGCCTCTGACTCTTCAAAACAGTCAAGGGACAAGATAAGAGGGTCTAAATCTTAGACAGCATATTCACTCTGTTTTTTCTCATGAAGTGCTTGTGTATTGCCAGCCTTGCCAGTGGTTATAAGTATACAATTGCAAAATCTAAGACAAGACTCTTTGATCTCATAAGCACATCCATAAAACAGAGCAAGGCAAGAAATAAACCGAATGCAATCAAGGGCCAGATTATATAGTTCCTCTGGTGAACAAAAAAAGGAGAGACTCAGACTGATTAGAAACCTTGGACAAGGTTTTAAGGAAAGTCACAGACATCCTAAAGTCTGAAGCTGATGGTTATTAAAAATGACACTGTCACTGGGCGGTGGTGGCACATGCCTTTATTTCTAGCATTTGGGAGGCAGAGGCAGGTGGGTTCTCTGTGAGTTCCACGCCAGCCTGGTCACAAGGACAGCTAGGGCCACACAGAGAAACCCTGCCTCAAAACAAAACAAACAAAAACCCACCACCAACAACAAATGACACCATCATGTGTGACTTATGGGAAACCTGCCATAGCTTATGGCTTTGCTAGAGCCACAGTTATCCCATAATGTTACTCTGCTCTGAAGGAAAGCACTCTAAGAGATAAAAATCAAAAACTGAATTAAAGAAATTATTATTCCATTTTTATTCTTCCACAGGGAGGTAGAATCTTCAAACATATAGTTGTTTGGATTTAGAGGATTCCCATACTACTGGGTCTATTAAAATGTAGACCTCAGCAGAGACAATGCGGTAGCCTGCTTGAAGGTGGGGCAAGGGTCCTTGGAGTAAGAAAACTCTCAGGAATTCATGCTCTACTATTTCCAAACTTGTTACAATTTAATAGGCTCTAAGTTGTAATATTTGTTTCAAATTTATTTACAAAAAAATAATAGCATAAACAAAACAATAAAAATCACCCGACTAAAAGAATCTGTTTTGGGGGCCTAAAAATGGCTTTGGAGTAATAATTTATATGTAACTGACAGACACACAGGACATGATGTGAGGTCATACTACTACAAGGCATGGCATACTTCTTTTCTCCTATCCAAAGGAAGAGCCAATAGTTTCATCCAGACTGTGAAATGGTGAGCGTAAGTGGCTGGAGATCAGAAAGGGTGAGTAGGACATGGGCTGGATCCACAACTAGAATTGTTTCACTTGAGCGTCAAGAAATTTATTTGATCTTAGTTCTAATTTTAATGTTCCAGTTTTAAAATGATGTAAAATTCTTTTTAAAAATTTTAATTGTTGCTTTCCCAATTATTCTATAGAGGTGTCCCTCCTTTAGAATGGGTTGAATTGCCCTCATCTTTGTGAAATCGAATTCAATAATCTGGAATAGTGGCAATAGTCTGGGAGCTCTTCACAGAGTCACAAAGTTAGGACAAAGACCTGGATCCTGACTGTTGCTGAAACACTTTCGATTATGAGATCTTAGACAACAAATTCCCTCTGTTCCGAGGTTTCATCAGTGAAATGGGGATAATGGTACTCAGTGTTTAAGGTACGGTAATGTGAGTACTCACATGCGGTGTAATAACAGGTACTCAAAGTGCCAGTTTCTCCCGAGACTCCATCCTGTCTCTCTTGTCCACCTTTGGTCTTTTCTCCCAATGCTTGATGGATACTAGGGGGCTCAAGTGAAACAATTCCAGTTGTATATCCAGCCCACAATCTACTCACCCTTCTAACCTGCAGCCATACAGGCTCATTATTTTAGCAGGTGGATGTTACTCTTCCTCAAAGCAATTCAAAGATTTTTAAGACTTATTATACTTTGATTTATTTTACAAATTGATTTCAATCTAAAAGTACTTAATGTTTCACACAATCTTTAAAAATAGCTACTTATGTTGTACATGGCATCATGTAACCAAAGAAGCTTGTTGGATTGGAGGCTGTAACGACATGCCAGTTTCAGATAGCCCACACCCAGTGCATAAAAAGCAGGCCAAGATTTCTAGGTCCTTTGAGAACATAAGCTCATTACTGTAACAGGAAGCTGACTACAATGCTCCCAGGAAGGAACACAGGCCCAGGGCCTGCTGTCTCAATGCAGACGGTTCCAATCTAACTGCAAACAGCCATCACCTCTGTTTTACACTTAGTTCTTTCTTTGTGGAACCTCTACACATTTGTCTCTCATAGCTTCCACTGTTACTATCAATCTTTTTGGTCTGTAATTAATTTATTATGTACTGAGCTCTAGATCAACTATGGGTTTAATATCCCTTATCTATAATGTACAGGAGCAAAAGTATCTCAGGTCTCCATCTCTCTTTCTCTCCAGATTTTGGGGCATTTGCATAATAAGACATGTTGGAGATAGATCTAAAAACAAAAAATTCATTTGTTTCTTATACACCTTAGGTATGTAGCATAGAGATGGTTTTCTTTTTTCTTTCCTTTTTTCTTCCTTTCACCAAATTTTTAGTGCACCTCCATTTTAAATGTGACATGAAGTCAGAAATGAAATTTTCTCCTTGTGACATCATGTTGTTCCTCAAAGTTTTCAATTCTGGAGCCTTTCAGATTGTGGCTCAGGTATGCCAAACCTACATTTTCTGAATGTCACTATCTGAATGTCCCACAGCAGCTCTTATTCAATTAATTCTAGCATGAAAACATGTTTCTGCCTCTCACGTCTGACAATTCAGTTTGTTCTCCTTTCTCTGTCAGTCTCCCATGTCGAACCTGCTCCCGTTCTATCAGCCCTCAAGCTTCCTCAGCTCGTCATCTACACGACAGAAGGCTTCCCTGTGCTCCCTGGAGAACATGTCAGATCAGGCTTCTGCCATGTCTTACCCCAACCCTGCCATCACAGGGAACTGACTTGAGTGGCTCCTGCTCCTTCCAGCATTTAGCTTCCAATATGCAACTTGCATCACATCTCTGCTTCTAACTGTCAATCCTCTGTCCACAGGATAACGCCCCACATCCCAGGGATGAAGGACTAAGAGCTACATGGCATGATCCTTTAATTCCTATTCTAAATATGTCTTTCATTCTGTAGCTCTCAAAACTGTCATATTTTCTCATGCTTCCCCCCCCTGTAATATGGGTCTTCTTTGTCATCTAGCATCTATTGTTCTTCAAACATTATTTTTTGACTTGATTCAACAAAATACTCTGAACCTATGTCCTTATTAGCAAATTAATCTCCCTGGATATGAACTTGGTTTTCATCTCTCCAATTAGAAAATATGTCCTTCATTTATGAATTCCAGCATCCAAAACGGGAGTTACTACATAGTAGATGCTCATAAGATGTTAATTGTGAGAGAATTACTAATAGAGCTGATTAGTTGGCACGTGGCACAGTCTATAATTCCAGTTTCTTAGACAGTTGAAATGGAAGATTGTCCATGGATTCCAGACTAGTCCAAGTGAGACCACACATCAAAACAGAGCAGGTGACTTACCACCTACTTACCACAGAGCCAGGAGCAGACAGAGTACAGGAAAGGAGCTAATGCTCAAAATCCCCAGTCTTTCTGGTGAATGTACCCTGGCTTCGGAAGTTACCTTATCAAGGATCTGTGTAGGGCCAGGATTAACTAAGTCAGCATACACAGACTAAGAACTAAAGCAATGGTTTCCAATGGGGAACCCACTTTCAATCCTGTAAACTCTGTCACCAGGAGGAGTCCCTGGACTGAAGAATCACAGCTTATTGACTTTTCTTGAGTGGAATAAAACAAACAAAAAACTGGATAGTGGTTTTAATTAGGCAGAATAAAAGGTTAACAGATTACACCCTAATTAGCATTATTCACCCAGAAAAATGTTTCTCATTCCATGATAATATATTATAAAGTGAATTTTAATGAAGAAAAAAAATAAAAAGACTTCAGATGGTCATGCTCTAGATGTAGGGTCATAGGTAAAGGACATAAAATAATACATTATAAAAGTATTTGGTGTTGGCCAGAGGTATACAAAGCACTTCTCAAGGCTGATCAATAACTAAGGTCGAAAAGACTGCCCTTGTCCTGAAAACCAGAATCCTTACATAAAGAAGCATTCATAAAAGCTGCAACCTTTTATCATTCAATTTATCTAACGTAATGATTAGGAGTGGTTACAAAATAACTGCTCCCTTTGTGTACATTAGTAGTTGGTATGAAAAATACTTGTGTACAACCTTTTCAATTGCAATGTTAGACCTGGAGAAATTTAGACTAAATGCTAGTGATCTTAAGCTATAAATTAGAGGTCAGATCCTTGTATCATAAACGAGCAATTCAGTGAACAATTGCCTAATTAAAAGATTCCTAAATCTCAGATATTCAGATGCTGATACACTTACTTCAAGAGTCACACAATTATTATCAAATAATGGCCACACTTTGAATATCTGTTAGCATTTATCTATGTATATGTGTGTGTATATATGTTCTACATTTATGTTCTCCCTCCCTCCCCCCCTCTCCGTCTCTCTGTCTCTGTCTGTCTGTCTCTCTCTGTCTCTCTGTCTCTCTGTCTCTGTCTCTCTCTCTCTCTCTCTCTCTCTCACACACACACACACACACACACACACACACACACACACACACACACACGCCCTTCCTTTTTAGACAAGGTCTTGTTATGTAGCTCAGACAGACTGACTTTAATCTTGTGATCCTTCTGCCTGAGCCTCCTGAAAGCTGCTCTCGGTACGCCATACTATAGTAAAGAGGCATATTTTAACCAGCGAATAATACCTTAGTACTAAATATACGTGGTTCAGAATTTTTTCTCTGGCCTTTTTTTCTTGTATATTTTGAGACAGGGTCTCCCTAAGTTGCCAAGGCAGCCCTTGAACTTGGTGGTCTTCCTGCCTCTGCCTCCTGAGCAGCTGAGATCACAAGCAGACCTGGCTTAGATTTTTCATGCTGAAAACAGCTCTGAACAAAAGGCTTTCTGGTGGCTGTATGAACCAAGCGTCTTATGTTCCTAAAGAGTTTCTGCTACAAAGAGACATGGATCTGTTTTTCCAGAGTGATAGATCAGATGACAGATCAATAGCTCATAGGGATGTTAGATCTGAAGCAATCCAGACTAAACACTTTAAAGAGATGATAAACTATGAGAAATGAGTGTAGATGCCAAAGACCCTGTTAAGGAAGTTATTTCATTATTCTATAGGAAACTCACAAAGCCATAACCATTCTCAGTGCAGGCTGGAGGGTGTAAGAAGATGAAAAGGACAGATGGATACTTTTATTTAATGAACAGAAAGGCTGGTAGTTTGGTTGTTTGTGAGATAAAGTCTTACTAGTCGAGGCTGGCCTTGACCTCAACTGTGTAACCAAAGCTAATCTCAAATTTGTAATCTTAGAATTTTTTTTCTTTTCATATTTATTTTACTTTTTATTTTATGTGTGTTGGTGTTTTGCCTACGTGTATGTCTGTGTGAGGGGAAGATGTTGGATCCCCTGGGACTGGGGTTACAGACAGTAGTGAGCTGCCATGTGGGTGCTGGGAATTGAACCTGGGTCCCCTGGAAGAACAGCCAGCGCACTTAACTACGAAACCATTTCTCCAACCTCATAATCTTTGAGTTTTTGTCTCAGTCTCCTGAGAGCTGGGTTTATAGGCATATGCTACCTTCATACCAGTTTTTAAATTTTATTTATCTGAAAGAATGTTTTTCCTGCATGTATATATGTATATCATGTGCATGCCTGGTGCCCACAGAGGTCACTGGATTCCCTGGAATTGGAGTTATGAATGATTGTGAGTCAGTATGTGGTTGCTGGAAATCAATCCCTGGTCCTATATAAGGATAATATGTGCTCTTAATTGCAGGGCCACCTCTCCAGCCTTTAAGGGGGTACTTTTTCAAAATTATGTTTAATAGTATAATTTATGTTTAGAGAATAAAAAATATTAATGAGCAAAAGTAAACATGAATCTTGATTGTACTTTCTTCTATTCAGATATGAGTGATATTTCACTGGGTAGAAAGCCACATAAAATCCAGACAGGCAGTAGGATCTTTTTTGTTTTGTTTTGCATACTTTGTTTATTTTTTGTGGGAGTTGGTCCTCTTCTCCCATCATTTCCTGGGGATCAAACTCAGGTCATCAGGCTTAGTGGGAAGGGCCTTAACCTGCTAAGCCATCGTGCTGGCCCTGGATTAGACTTTTATATTATTAAGAAGGTCACAAGCTTACTGAGTACAGAAATATGGCATTACATAATTCAAAAAGTATCAGATACTGCCAAGAGTTTGGAAGTAAAAGTATTTGATAAAATAGTTTGTTTTGCACTCACTAAACATCACCCTACCTTTGTTTTCACAAGTTAAAAATAATACCTACTCAGTTAGTTTTAATTTACCCATAGGGTTTCCTGAACATTTGTTGAAGAACAAAGTGTCCAAAATATTCTGTATGTAAAAAGCTATTATTTAAAAATTCTGAGGACAGTTTCCCTATATGGAAGCATTTCATATTTAGCTCCTACAACACCATTAGAATAATAATAACTGTTAAACACTTGTTCAAAAATTCAGCCCTGTTTTGAAGAATGTTTCATCAATCAGGGACTGTACCTTTTCAATGATGCAATCTTTAGCTGGTAATAAAAACTACTTGAGGAGAGGGGATTTGAAGATAGAGTAATTGGCTATTACCGTAAAGGCCTAGTCATTTTCTTTAAGGGAACTCTGAGGCCGACAAGGTCTTGGGATCTGTGATGTTTTGGGCTCCAGAGGGCATGACAGAAATTTAAGAACCAGTCAGAAGAGATTCAATTATGGCCTGTCAGTTGTCTCCCTTGGTCTAGACACAGTGTTCCTCTTCCCTGCAATTTCAGTTTCCCATATCCCTACCAGGGCTAAGTTTTGGATTCCTATAACAACCTACATTTTAACTATGATCTTGGCCTGTAAGCAGACCCTTGAACTTGACCTTCAAATCTATTCACTCTATACTTAGTGTTTTGAATAAAGGTATTAGAGAAAGCTGATTACTATCCAAGTGATGTTAGGCAAGCCACGTCTCTTTTATGTAACCTATTTAACACCCAGCTTTTGGGGTGGAAGAGAACCAACCTGTTGCAACTAGACAACAGAAGACATTTGAGCATAAAACCATAATAAATGTGTTATTAAGGTACACCCAAAAGCAGTTTTTACAGAGAACCCCAATCAGTCAAAGAAGAGTTAAATGAATAGACTAGTGAAATCTCATGAGATAAATCCTAGCTAGGTAACTAGTCCCAAGAGTCAACAGCCTCCAAATTACTTTTACACATCTTTCTCTGTCTCAGTCATTAAAAACATAATGGAACACCAATGCCATATGCAAATCAACATTCTTTACAGTCTGGTCTCAAGCAATCTGGACACTGGAAGTTAGTTATAGTAAGCTAATGCAATGGTGGGAATCTACAGCCTTCGGTCACTAAAACTGGGAAGTAGTTACTACCCATGTTTTGATTTCCTGTAGTTTAGCTCTCAAAATTTCTCCCACTGTGCTCTTTGTCTAGAAGGCAAAGGTGAGAGGTAAGAGGATGAGGATGCAAAGAGTGGAGACAAGAAGAAGCACCAGATGCTAGTGAAGGAATGGAAATAGGAAAAGGACAGCAGTTACTAACGGACACTTGCTGAGCAACCACAGATATCACAGGACTCTGGAGCTGCTCAATAAGCTAAATGCCAACAAGGAGCTCTTTCCATCCAAAGGTGCATGGGGTCTGATGGGGAAGGCAGCAGAAGAAAGCATTAGTTGAAGTAATGGTGTTCAGTTCAGTTATGGGCCTCCAGAAAATACTGAACAGCTGCTGCCAAAAGTGCCTTGAGCCTTGTGGTAAGGGAGGTACCAGGCCATGAACAGAGTAGCAGCAGAAGATTTTCTTGGCAGTCTAGTAGCTAAGTATCCCTGCTGCATCCCGAACTCTACTGTATGAGAATTTAGGTTTGGAGGGAGACACTGAAGATGAAAGAAGATGTAGTCTGCTGAGGTTTCTTGCAAAAACCCCACAGCTCTCCAAATAAGGAAGCCCGACTGCCCTCTTCTTACGCTCTTGTGTATTCTACGGTGCAGTCCAGCTCCCTAGAGGGAGCTGCTCTTTGCTTACTACCTAATAAGCCCATCGGGGCTTCTCACTGCCATTGGCAGCATTTCTTGCTTTTGCCAGCTTTTGACCAAGGAGGGCGATAAATTAGATACAAATGTCCCTATGTTAAAATAATTAAGCAATCGTGATCAGAGGAAATGGACAGTCTTAAAGGGCCCTGCCCATGATGTTGCAAACTCCTTAACCCAGCTGGTTGTCAAAGGAGTTTCCTTATGGTACCTGACAAGAAGGTTGCAAGTATCCATATGTCTTAATTCATTCTGACTTTTTATTATTAATAGATACATATAAAACAGGTAAAGATACACACTGTCTCATGCACACATATACCCATACAAAACTCGGAAATGATGAAAATAGCTTTATGCTAGTAGGGAACTTTTTCTCTTGAAACAGTATTCATCCACAAAACACAGGAAAAACCACAACTAAAAATGAGTTAAAAAAATTAAAGAAAAGCTCCATAAGACACTGTGATAAATACCCTAAGATCTGCTAGGGGTGGAGGCATACCTTTATTCCCAGTACCTGGGGGGCTGAGGCAAATGGGCCTTTGTCAGTTTGAGGCCAGTCTGGTCTACATAGTGAGCTCTAGGCCAACCAATACTCTATAGCAAGACCCCATCTCAGGCAAAAACAAAAACAAACAACCCCTCAAGAAACCCTAAAGCAAAATCAAAACTAAACAAAAACCCAACCAAGCACAATCAAACAAAAACAAAAACAAGACAACAAAACGCACCAAACAAAAAGCTCTTCAGGATCTTACTATCAAGTAATTTACAACAGATTAAAAACTAAAAGACAGAAGTTGTAGCCTGAATTTTTAAGTCTGCTTTTACTTAAGACATTATCAAATATTGTGAATCACAACCCCTTTAAAAAGAGTTTATCTGGAGCTTTACTTACAATTTTTCCTCTTAACTGACTTCCATATATTCTGAAATGCCGTTTCTCAGTCTCAACATACAATTTACATGTAAACACATTTACCACCTTTGACATAACTATAATCAGACATAAATAAAAAAGGCTTACTCGGAGTGTCTTGGCAGTCGGGGAGGGAGATGCTGGGGGAGAATCAGATTGAGACTTCCTATTCCGTGTGAATTCCTTACTTCGTGTATATAAAGAGGACATGGTTCACGGGGATGTAGACAGACACCCAGCCTCTGGATTCTTCACACAAAGCTGGGAACTGTCCCTGTAGATTACTCTTACAGAATCTCTCCTTTTGAGTTGATACAAGATGACTTTGGATAGAACTAAATAAAGGATAAAAACCACTTTGTAAATTATAGTCTTGAGCTCTGAACCAGTCCACAGTTACAGAGTCTGAGAGTTGTGTCCCATCAATATTTCAAGTCAGCTTCGATTGCAAGTGTGAGCAATGGAAGGCATGTACCAAACACCACCATGCATGCCTAGACCGGGTCCTTGATTCTCTCCAAAGATCGCTTCTTACTCAGGTTGGCTCTTGAATAAAACCTGAATCTGGGCTCCCGATGACTCCAGACTGAATCCCAGAGGAGTGACGGCTCTGGTCCTTGCTGCAGATGAGTCTAGGGACAAGTACTGTCACTTTATCCAGAAGGTAGAAACACAAGTTATCCGGAAACCACCCTGTTTGTTCTTCCTTAGCCTGACTCCACTGGGCTGCAAGGGTTTGGATCGCCGTACTAAACTCAGATTAAATAACTAAAAGCACAAAGAAGGAACTGAGTTTATGAGAAGGAAGCAGTCTGAGGAAGTCAAGCTTTCCTAAGTTCTTCCAGACGAGCTGCCTTTGCTCTAAACACTCAGAGTCATACGCACATCTCTCCCCTCCCCTCTTCTATTTTCTGACATTCCAAATCCCCATTCGCTCAGCGAGGAATGCTGGAGAGTAGCCAAGGGCAAGGATTCACTTTCAACCCAGAACTTGGTTGCCACTTGTAGAAGGAAAAGAAAGCCTCCAGCCTCTAGGAATGGAGGCTGTGGGCATGCCTAGGGGCAACCCCACAACCTCCAGTAGTTACTACCCCAGAGCGGACAGCTGGTGCCAAAACTGATTTCTCTAAACACTTTTTTGCATATGAGAATGGTAACTCTCGTATCTCTCAAGTAACAAGCCCAGACAGAAATATGAAAGTACCTTCAAGCCTTTGATGTGAAGTTTTAATGTCCTGTCATTCATTCATCGGAAAAAAGGCCAGCAGTTTGAAACTCTGGCCTGCTGCACAGTAAGCTCTGCAGACCAGATCTTATTGGCTAAGTCTCTATCAGAAAATGTGGCAGCCTTTAAAGCCTCCACAGTCAGCAAAGAATAAGATTTGAAAGTGGCACAAGGAGGAGGGAAACAATTATTAGGTGACAGTTTTAAAACTTCAAGATGACAGGACTCAGCAGCACAGAGAAAATGAGGAGTTAACAAGAAAGGAATTTCTTGGCTGGGCGTTGAAGGAGTCCGGATTTGGCCTTGAAGAAACATCTCAGATTTAATCTCTTGCATTCTGTTGTCATCACTACACTGTCCAACATTTCTGAGCCAAATGCTTTCTAAGCCAATGGGTTTATCCCCAAAGTAACAACTCACTTCCCTCCAGGCTCTGGAAACTCGATCCCACCTTACCCTTCCCACATGAGGTTTATGCCATTCTCCCCTCAAATCCCTACAGCTAATGACTCTTCTGCCTTGACTGTTTTGATATCTACTTTATTCCAAACACTAATTTTATGAAATTAAATAAGCAAGAGTTATCATCTACTTGAGGGGTTAATTTAATGAATGCAGTTTAAAAGGGATTTACAAAGAAGTTATGATTCACTCTCAATCTGAAAACAATTTCTTAAAATTTGTTAATCCCACAACAGACTGGAGTTACAGGCTCTATGTAAAAGGCCAATCATTGTGAAAATCCTTATCTGTGAATTTATTTTGTCCGTGTTTGATGTAGGTGCACATATTTGTGTATTTGTGTGTGTGTGTGTGTGTGTGTGTGTGTGTGTGTGTGTGTACATGTAAGTCAGAAGACAACTGGGGGGGTGGGGCTTGTTCTTTTTCTTTCACTATGTAAGTCCCAGGGATTAAACTCGGGTTGTCAGACTTGGAATCAGAGCCTTTACCCACTGAGCCATTTTACTGATACTTGCTCTGTGAATTTTATATTATGATATATCTTACATAGTTAACCCTGTCAGTATGTTGAATGAACATTGTCATATATATATATATACACATACATGTATATATACATATACATATATGTATATGTATGTATATATATGATTACACTATTCTGTAAAGGGACAGTCAGAACAACTCAGCCACAGTTTCTGCACCCGTTTCTCTAAAGTTTATATAGTAACTTCACACTACTAACTATTGGGAAAGAACTATAACTCCTTTATACTTAAATGGCTATTTTGTCTCTTTGCATTTATATCATATGTCTATTTAAGGATGTTCTAACATTGACAAATTCTTCTATCTCATTCAAAGCATTCCCATATATCTGATGTTATCGTCTCTTCTCAACCATGCTGAAAAGTACAGTGTTATATTATTATCTGATAGACAAGGAAATTCAAGTCTAAAAGGTTAAATGAATTGCCAAAGATATACAACCAGCAGAAGTGAACAAGCACAACACTATCTAGGGCTGAGTCTGTGTTGATTCAGGTGAATAAAAGTTGGCACGAAAAGACCTACCTGCCAATCAAGGCCTTCAAGAAACTCAAGGCCTTAGGTGATATAAAGTATCTGAGACATTCATAGGAATACATTAAAGTCTAGACCAGAGATAATGTCTCTAGAAAGCTGAAGTTAAACTCTCTCTTTGTTCACTTGGTCTTTTATATATTTATTTTCTTTAATTTTGCCAAAACATTATTGTTCCTTTCAGATAAAAAAAAAAAAACATGAAAATGAAGGCATCTTTCCTATCCCAGTGAAAAGAACAGAAGGGAAATGTACTCAGCTGCAGTTATACAGAGAATCTAGGTTTCAGTCTGACACCTTTGTAGCATGTTTCTAAAGTATGGACTCAGGTAGTCAATCTCCTATTGTCTCCACAATGGCCCATCTTCCATTTTGATGTCCCACCCATAATCATACTTTCCCTTAAGACAATCAGCACGTGACTATCTGACTAAGACCTGTTCTCCTCTTTGCCTCCCCAGGCAAGAATTCTTCAGTTGCTACCTGAAATTATTCTTTCTCAAATTGAGTCAGTAACCAAAGAGCCTGGTTAGGAAAAAATCTCAGAAACTAGACTTCATGAGCTAAGCTTTGCAGAAGACATTTGTTTAAAATATAGCTTATTTCAGAGAGGGAGAACAAAATGATGGGCTCATCTGTTTTATTTTTTTGTAGAAAGATACAGGGAAGGGTGGTGACTATAAATGAATTAGGAGTCTCAGGTAGTCAGTTCAAAAGCCTCTAACTACAAGAAAAAGCAAAGGCTTGTGCTTGAGTGGACATAAACGAAACGTGAACAATAAATGAAGACTCTTACAGAGTGAATCCTGATCAGGACCCCATTGATTCAATGCTCTCAAAACTTAAAAGGAAAAATTAATGAATCAGATGTTTTCTTTTTTTCCTTATTATTCAAACCAAGAAAATGAAATGCCATAGTTTAAAAGTGACACTTGGCAGATTGCTCTGCTAGTGGTGATATCCAGCAGTGCATATGCTCCAACTGGGATGGTTAGTTTAGTCCACAGTCTTGAACCATCTATGAAGACAGGCTCAATGAGGATCTGTCTACAGAGCAGGTTGGCCTGTGGAAATGCCCGTGAGAGTATCTTGATTGTAAAGAATGTGGGACACCCAGACTAAATTGAGTGGCATCATTCCCTAGGTCTGGGTCCTGGACTGTCATAAAAAAGAGAACATGAGCTGAGCAGTAGCAAGCATGTGTGTACTTATTTCTATCCATTCTTGACTGGGATGTGACACATCCCAGAATTAGATGTTTCGAATCCCTATCACCTTGATTTTTCTGCTATGATGAAATGTAATCTGGGATGGTAAGCTAAAATAGACCCCTTTTCTCCTAACTGTCTTTTTCTCAGGTATTTTATCAAAGCAAAGGAAAAGGAAGCCATCATGTTGAACTTGTTGAGAGAGAGCAATGGGCTTTACAGCCTCTGCTTCATGCTCTGTCATGGTCAGGTTCTTTAAGCTCAGTGAGTTTTATTTGAGTCACTTCCAAAACAGTGAAATATAATGTGGAGCTATATGGTTTAGGGTTAACAGACAGAAAATTAGTCAAATTGCACCAATACAACCATATACAATACAAAGTAGTTATCACAGAAAGTGCCTGGCTGATACACATATGCATTTATAAAATACATATAAAACTCTAAAGAAAAATCTGAGTCAAAAATCTAAATACTAACTTTCATATTTTATGCTAATTTATATTTTTGTTTATTTATTTTGGTTTGGGTTTTTCAAGATATGGTTCTCTGTGTTACCCTGGTTGTACTGGAACTTGCTTTATAGACCAAGTTGGCCTCAGTCACAGGGATCTGCCTGCCTGTGCCCCCTGAGTACTGGGATTAAAGGTATATACCACCATAGCCAAGCTTCTTTCTTTTTTCTATGTCTTAAAGAATTACTTCATTTTAATTATGTGTATGTCTGCATATGAGCACATGAATGCACGTGTACACAGAGGCCAGAGGAATCAGATTCTCTGGAGTTGAAGTTACAAGTGGTTGTGCACTGTTGATGTAGGTGCTGGGATTTGAACTCAGGTCCTCTGGACAAACAGAACCCACTCTTTACTGCTGAGTCATCTCTCTAGTCCCTGGCTCTTGCTTTTCTTCAAGCCAAGTAAAAGGCTATTATAGGGGTAATAGAATCCCTTCAAGGATTTAAGGAAGAACTTTCCCCTCTGCCCACCTTGTTCCTTACCATATTTCTAGGAAGGTAGAGTCCTGGAATCAATGGAAGATATGGTGATGAAGCAATAGCCTGGTATTGTTAAGGAACTGTATTTGCACAAGGACACTGAACAAAAAAAAATGTACTAAAGATAACAGAAAATAAGTTTTCATTGTTTCTTAAAAAGATGTAAATATGAAGGGGGAAAACTGGAATGACTTCTGTGTTTCTGTACAGAATTGAAAGTAGTAATATGTTTCATGATTTTCAATATAGATAATTAAAAGGAAATGTGTGTGTGTGTGTCTTTGCTTCTGTTTACTAAGAGGGCCTGGGAGGAGCGATAGTCTACTAGCATTTGGAGACCACCACCTTGATTACTACTGCTGAATGGGACTTCCAACTGAAAGGAGCAAGGCTCTTGGAAAATTAACTACTTCCAGAGCTGGGGAATGAAAAGAAAATGAACTTGGGTCCCTAAATAACAAAAGACCTCAAAAGTCTGTTTAGAAAAGGGACATATAAATATAAAAAAAATTGAAACGGTGAATGCCATTGAAGAAAATGGGCATCTATGAATATACAACAATGTAAATAAGTGAACAATAAGAAATAAATAAGGAAAGTTCTTCCTTGTGGTAAATTGTAGAAAGAGTGATGAACTTCAAAAAGGAATCACCATTTTTTAAGAAACTATCATTTTAAAATTAGTTAAGGAAAGAAAAGTAGCGAATCCCAAACCAGTAGTTAAAGTGGATGAGTGACTTTTACAAGATCCTAAAGTATTCCTTTATAACACTTATAAATCACTAAAGAGCAAAAGGAACTCTGCCTCAGAGAATCTGGCGTCTGCCTTCCCCATCTATTGGTCAAAGGTAACACCACAGGGAGCAGGACAAAGAGTCTGAAAGGAAAAGAACATACAGCATCATCCTGTGACATCATGGCATTATGGTGGCTCTAACTATGGTGAAATGCTGGATACACACAAAGCTAGGGATATATATGACTGGGCTCTTAAACTTCAGAGAGTAAAATCTTGGTGGGTTCAGGACTCAGGCTTGGGTCCTTTTACTAGAAGGGACGTTGTTGATACAACTGATGAGAATCAGACTTGGTCACCGACAGAAGGGATGGAGTAAAGGGTTCTTTGTCCTATTTAAATATATTTTTTTGTGGTTTGAGATGTTTCAAAACAAAAAGAAAATGCCTAGTTTTTTCTTTATCTTACTGGGGTGGGGAAGGAAGGAAGACAAAGAGACGCTTTATCTCCAGAGATCTCTTGAGAAGTAGCTTCTCATTCCACAGGGCTCTAGGATTTCACAGAATGCATTTCTCAATGCAATGACAGCCATACATACATACAAGGACTATAATTTGAGACTCATTAATAGGTCATAAATCAAGTTTGTGGCTCATACCCAGATGGATAAAAAGTGAAGCAGTCCAGTAAATTCTAAATGTATTACAGAGATTATGCCTTCGTGAAACTTGTTTTATTTGCACAGAATACCTCTATATATGTAGACAATATGTATCAGATCATAATGTAGAATGTATTGCATATTCAGTTATAGGGAAAAGTTTAAAGCTGATGGTGTGAAGACATTGATGTAACTAAAACTAATCTATTGCTGATAAAAAGAGCAAGAACAGTTCTAAGTCTGGCATAATACAAGGATGCCATCCACTCTCTGAGCTATCAGACTGGCAAGGGGTATGTGTTCTGAAGTAAAACTAACCCAGTATTACAACTGAGCAGTCAAAACACTGAAAACAGTGTTTAAAATAGAGTGTTGGATCTGACAGACACTATTATGAGGCAGGAGACTGAAGATATTATGCTGGCCAATGTCAGACTGTTGGCCACAAACATGGAGATTCAAATGCAGCCTGTTAATACTTATGTGATACATCATATGAAGATTCCCTCAATGTCACTAAAAGTTTTTTGAGACAGAGTCTGACTTTGTAGCCCTGGCTGGCCTCAGACTCAGTGATTTGCCTGCCTCTGGAGTACTGGGTTTAAAGGTGTGTGCCACCTGGGTCAGCCTTGCCATTATCAAGGAAAGACTGTTGGGAATGACAACTCACTTTTCTAAATTACAGCAGAAGATGCCTCCCCAGCTGACAACTCAACATCAAGTGTCATTATCATCTCAAGAGGGGGACAGTGCAGTTGCCTCTGCTTTAATTAGGGAGGGGGAGGAAGAGTTTAAAAAGTACATAGAATTAAAAAAGGGGGGGGGCGGTGGCTCAGCAGTTAAAAGCTTTTGCTCTTCAAGCCAAAGGATCTGAGCTCAACCCTAAAAGCCAGAGTGGCAGTGAGTGCCACTTGCAATCCCAGCATGACCCCTGCAGAAGGGGGCCTGGTAGAGCCAAGAGAACAGGCAGGAAGCTCACAAGCCAGCTAACCTGGATCAGCAGCAAAATAAGAGGAGATGTCCTGCCTAAAAACATGATGAAAAGTGAAGTGACCTCCATATTTATTTTATGGAGTTTTGGTGCATGCGTGTACGTGTACATGTGTGTGAGTAAGCATATGTGCACACACACACACACACACACACACAGATTGTCATAAGCAGAAAAGGAGAGCAGGATCAAATTCTGCAGTGCTCCTGTGACAGTCCTGTCACCTCTGAAGATGTCAGGATTGAGCCTGAGCGACAGAGTTTACAGCAATGTTAGATGACTGTAGTCAGAAACTAGGTCTGGTCCTAGATGCTTCCAAAGTATTTTCCAACCTGAAACTTAATCGTCAACAACAGTGGTTCTCAACCTGTGGATTATGACCCCTATAGGTCCCATATTAGGTAGCCTGCATATCAGAATATTCACAGTACATTCAAAATGGTAGTAAAATTATAATTATGAAGTAGCAACAAAATAATGTTAAGGTTGGAGGGTCACCATAACATGAAGAACTGTATTAAAGGGTCACAGCATTAGGTGGCTCAGAACTACTGCTCTAGAAGTACATCTACTATTCTATTTTTGGTATAGTGACAGAATTCTTTCTCATCGTGCATTTACTCCACTATAGCAAAATTATGGGAAAGTCCCCTAAGAAAGGTGAGCACAACCTCAGCAAAGGTCTTCAGGGCCCAAAGTGGGGGACCCCCAACAGCTTGGTAGACATTACCTCATCTTTCAAGAATTTCTTGACTGCTTCCTGTAAATCAACTTTTAAGTGGCTTAGTTTGCAATAAACTGAGTTGCTATAATCACACATTTTAGCTCAGATTTAGGAAAATGGTGAGGAACCAAATATTACCAGTGAAGAATTACAGTTTAAATAATTTATCCATTCTCTATAGCTAAGAATCAGACATAGAACAACCATTTTCAGGCCTATTTATGAATATCAGGGTCAATAAATAGATTTTTATTTTTCATTATTAACAGATACTTTTCTTTCATTAATCCATCTAAAAACTATTAAACCGCTCACTCTCTGTAAAAAGTGTCATTAGAGGTGTGTAAAGTTCTTTACAATATGATTCTTATCTTCAAGGAGATTACAAAAAAATCTTAAGATATATAACTACAAAAGGGGTCTCCTAACTGCTTCCAATAAATGAATGAATGAATGAATGAATGAATGAATGAAAAGGCAAAACCCACACCAAAACCAACCCCTAGTCTTCTATATACTTTTTAGAATCTTTTTCTTAAATTATGTGTCTGTGTGAGCTGTGTGTACTTGGTTCCCACAGAGGCCAGAATAGAGAGAGCATCAGATTCTCAGCAGCTAGAGAAGTGTTTCGAGAGGCTGAGAATTTCTATTTTCCCATTTTAAAGATTTAGTTTTACATTATGAGTACTTTGCTTACATGTATGTACATATACCACATATATGCCTGGTGCTCACAGAGGCCTGAAGGTACTGAATCCCCTAGAACTGAAGTTCAGATAGTTGTGAGCTATCACATGGGTGCTAGGAACAGAACGAGAGTCCTCTGCCAGAGCAGCAAGTGCTCTTAAGCAGCGAACCATCTCTAGTTCTGCCTCCCATTTCAATCCTCTGCTTTCTTTGGTTTATGTGCCAAGAAAATTTCCCCTTTGGCAGGGATGGGCAGGATTAGTGATTAATACTCCTATGCTGCTGCTCCTGGTGAGAAAAACATGAGGGAATTAATCACAAAACAAATCTCTTGCCTTTACTTCTCTTTGAAAGGAATCATTCTAGGGTTGGCCTTCACTACACATGCATGGAAATGTAGAGCAGAGATAATAAAGAGTTTCTGATTGTTTTCTTTATGAAAAGGCAATAAAAACTAAAAAGAGTCAGGCCAAGAAACATACCCACTAAAAAGCTTGTATGCATTCTGGTGGGCTGTTTGGAGTAAGGAGAGGAGACAGTGTTATCTTAAGGGACAAGGTAGCAACAGCGAGAAAAAGCAAAACACAATTTACAAAATTGCCCAGGAGCTTATTACCTGCCCCATGGTATGTATATATGCACACACTAGTGTTCACATAGGTGTAGATGTGTGTATGAATGGGTGTGGATGTGTGCGTAGATGTGGTGGTTTGTGGTGGGACTGCTCTTTGAATGCAATTCTGTAAATAAAGCGCTGTTTTGGCCTGTGTCAGGGTCTACAGGAGAACATCACTGCACCCTGTGGGTCTACAGGAGAACATCACTGCACCCTGTGGGTCTACAGGAGAACATCACTGCACCCTGCGGGTCTACAGGAGAACATCACTGCACCCTGCGGGTCTACAGGAGAACATCACTGCACCCTGTGGCAGCTGCTTCTTTTTTTAACATAGGTGATAAGAATCCAAACTCAGCTCCTCATGTTTGCCCAGCAAGAATTTTATGAACTACATCATATTGATAGTCATGAGTCTTGTGTTTTATAATTAAATTTACATTTAGCAACAGCTCAGAAAGGCAAGCGTTTGTGAAAAGCTACTTTTTTAAAAAGATTTATTTATTTACCATTTATACAGTATACAGAAGACAGTATCAGATATCATTATAGATGGTTGTGAGCCACCATGTGGATGCTGGGAATTGAACTCAGGACCTCTGGAAGAACAGTCAGTGCTCTTAACCTCTGAGCCTCCTCTCCAGCCCCACTACTTTTTTTTTAAACTCATGTGAACACTTATGCTTTCTTCCCTTTCGTTTATAAAAACAACAGTGAAGTTGGAAGTGACAACACAGACTCTGGATCGAGGATTTCAAGGGAGAGACGATGCTTACCACGGAAATATGTAGATATAGAGGACATTCACTGACACAACCATGGGAAATGGGACTGTTAGGCAGCTACTTAGGTTATTATCAGCCTGGAAGATTTAGAAACTGGACCTCACCCTCAAACTCAAACAGCCTGTAAGCCAAGGACTTTAACTGCAGTGGTCCACAGTTGCTAATTATGGTCAGAAGAGTAAGAGTTAATCTGCTCTTTGGTCCTGGGAGAAGATATGAATCCTTTGGAGATTATTAGAAAATAACTTTTTTTTTTTTTTTTTTGAGACAGGATCTTATATAGCCCAAACTAGTCTCATATTGGCCAACGGTGACCTTGAATAGATATTTAAACCTAGCTCCAAGGGCCATGGACCTCTGTTCTGATACAGAGCCAAGACATACCATTGGCCCTTCTGTAGGAGTCAAACTAAACAGACCAACTGAGAGAGCGAAACAGAGCTCCTCAAGAAGAACAGCTGAGAAAAGAAACATGGCCACCCCAAATGTACATCAGTACAACGGTCCCTCCGGCCACAGTCTGCTTCCATCCCTTAAGTGTGCTCTGCTCTGCGGTATCTCTTTATCACCACCCACTCTCATGCTTCAGGGTGTGTTCTACTTTACTCTACCATATTCTAAATCTACATTCTTCCTACTTTAAATTCTTCTGATGTATTCACAAGAACTAAGGGTCAGATTCAGATTCTGGTGACATATTGGTATTTAGGAGGTTATTTTGAAAATTTGCATGTCCTCTGTACTCTAGATGGACTGTACAAAGAATTAGCCTGCCAAAATGCTCATGGCACTCTGCTAGAAAAAAAAAATGCTCGGATTGCTTAGGATAAATTTAATGTTTTTGACAAAACTAAAAGCAACAAAAAATGTTTGTTTGTTTTTTTTTTAATGGAGTTTAAAAAATACAGTTGGTTAAAGAGTTCAAAAATACACTTAAGTAAGCAGTTTAAGTATAGCTTAAACCAGGCAGTGGTGACATATGCCTTTAACTTCAGCACTTGAAAGGCAAAGACAGGCAGATCTCTTGAGTTCCAGACCAGCCTGGTCTACAGAGCAAGTTCTGGGACAGCCAGGGCTGTTACACAGAGAAACTTTGTCTTGAAAAACCAAAAAAAGTATATGACTGGGCAAGGAGATACTCAAAAAGGCACTTACTGCCAAGCCAATTACCTGAGTTAGATCCCCAGATCATACACTGTGGGAGGAAAGAGCCAGTTCCCAAAAGCTGTCCCTTGACCTCCACACATGTCCTATAGTGTTCAGGCATGTATATGTGTGCAAACACACATAAATCAGAAAAGGAGAATATTTTTAAAGTCTATGATCTATCTGAGACTTTTGTTAAAACTGTAGATATCCAGAGAGGCAGCTTTGTGCATGTACAGCCCAAAATTCATGAGACTATATATTTTAAATCTATCCAACTCATCATACAAATATAGTATCTCAAGTCACTGTAAAAAGTCAAAGAGGAAGATACTTGTCTTAGTCATTGTTCTATGTGTGAAGACACAACACCACCAAAGCAATTCTTAAGAAAGAAACATTTAACTGGGGACTTGCTTACAGTTTCAGAGCTTTAGCCGTTATCATGGTGCTGGAGCTGGAGCTGAGAGCTACATCCTGATCCACAGGCCGAGAACCGAGGGGGAAGGGAGAGAGACAGCGATACACTTCCTCCAACAAGGCCACACCTTCTAACCCTTGAAATCCTTCCCAACATGTCCACTCTGGTGACCAAGCATTTAAACATATGAGCCTATGCAGGCTATTCTCACTCAGACCGTCACAGTTCTGAATTACAGTGGGAATGGCTTTAACTTGGTGTGTCGCTCAACGGCAGAGTGCATGTACAAGACCCTAAGTTACATTACTGTCCTCTCAGTGCAAAAATACACAAATCATCTGAATAAATCTATCTTTAGGACAAAGATCTCTGTGACAAGTTCTTTGTATTATAATCTCCATATCTGGCAAAATATTCTGCCAATTAAAAATTGTAACATTTAGGCTCATGTATGATGACGGCAAGCTTCTGGAAGGTGAAACCTCCACCTTAAAGCTATAGTCACAGAAGCACCATAACCTCGGACTGAAAAGTAAATTACAAATCCTTTTGAAATTCAAGTTCCAAAAATGTCATTAGCCTCATTTAATTTTACATTTTGTTAACTGACCTGAAAGCTTATAAGATTTCTATCAGGTGGAAACAGCAATTAGAAAACACAGTGTTTTAACAAAACCCTCTGCTACAATTAACCGGCATGCACCCTCTCTGCTTGGCAGACACTGTGGACACATATATGTTTGTTAGTTTCCATGTTTTATCTCCGAGTTCACATATTCCAGAACAGCTAAGTGGCAGAGTGTGTATTTAACACACTCAAGGCCTAGGTTCAATTTCTAGCATCAAAAAAGAAAGAAAGAAAAAGAGAGATAAATAAAGTAACGATCGCTTAGACCTCCAAGCAAAAGTGAAAGTAGATAGATGCTACTGTATAGCTACAGCTGGGTTTAACTCCTAATTCCCCAAACACTCTTATTCTCAAAATATTTTTCCTAAGTCAATTAAATGCTCTAATATTTCCTTGTTTGTCTGTCCTATTTTCACTGAAGATCAGTGTACCCTTCCTTAGGCTTTTCTCGTGGGATATAAGCTTTAGTTCTGGCTTTAAAACATGGCTGCCCCTCTGGTGATGAGGCAAATGTTTCTATCTGCCAGCCATATAATACATACCCACAATCCTAACTCAAGGCAGGAACACTGTGAGTCTCAAGCCAGCCTGGGAAATACAGCTGGCCTACACAGTCAGACATTCTGCAATACTACCACGAAATTTTCTAATATTCCTGAGATATAATGGGCACACCCAAACAAAACCAAACCAAAGCCCAACACGCCCCAGTCATTATAAGAAAGAAAAGTTGAAAGAAAAATATTTCCAAGCATTTCTGATATTTCCAGAACATTGTGGTTCATAGGAAGTAAAGAACATTCTGTGTACATACTTTAAAAGTTAAATTTCAGCCCCACATCATAATTCAGAAAAAAACACTCCTTCAGCCAGCCATGGGGGAAGTGGGAAACAATCCTCAGAGTATGCAAGTTAATGGTCCTGTCAACTCTGTCATTCCCACAATGCAAAGCCAGTGTAATTCTGTATAAACACAATCATGCTGAGGCAAACACTTGCAGAGTGTGAGAGCGGCACAGGCATTTCTCTAAGAAACACCACTTGAGAGGTTCATGAGGCATGGTGATGTTGGTGAGAAACAGGACCAATGTGGGAATCAAGTTAATCAGAGTCCTGGAGGCTGCTATTTAGCACGCAATATAGGAAAGAATTGAGCTTCATGATGGCTGTGGCACACATACAACCACATACTGGTTTTTTTTTTTTTTTCCTGAGTACAAAGGCCAGGCATGAAGCTAATCTCTGAGTGACCCAGGCTCTGTTCTAAGCAGCCTGCATGGTACAGCAATGTATGTATTTATTACCTGAGATAGTTGACTGGGGTGATGGTATGTATTACTGGATTAAGATCATGAGTCAACCTCCCTATGTTTAGTTAACACCATATTCCAACAAATAAACCAAAGAGCAAATAACCTTTCCACACCTCAGACTATATATATGGACACAAGTCCACCACTGCAAATGGAATCAAAGAGTAATGGAGGTGTGCTATTAAGCACACACAAAGGTGACTGCAAAGTCCTTGGTTCCATCCCATGAAACATCACGTCAGAATGTCAAATGTCAGAAAGCATTTAGTTTTTGTTTTTTGCCTCCTTTCACTGTTTCTAAATAAGCACTAATTAAGACAAGCTGGTGTGAACTCTAGTTTTCTTTTCAGACGGGTTTCTCTATGTAGCCCTGGCTGTCCTGGAACTCACACTATAGACCAGGCTGGCCTTGAACTCACAGAGATCTGTCTCCCAAGTGCTGGGGTTAAAGGTGTGCGCCACCATGCCCAGTAGTTTTCTTCTTTTGAGTCTAAAATAGCTTCGATAAGTAGTATTGTTTCTTGAAATTTTAATAAAATTTGCATTGAAATAGATCACGTTTATTTTTTTAAAGAATCAAAAGTAGCAGGAATCCGATTTTTTTAAAAGGCAAGAAACTTGGGGCAGCAGCAGAGTACAGTGAAAACCTCCTGTGCACACCCTGCCACTGTCTGCCATAAATGGAGTCAGACTGAACCAGAGCAGATGGTGCTTTTCCTGGCCCATGAAGAAGCATTGTAGTCAGCAAGGGCTTTGTCATAAGCACCGACCTGCAGTCCCGCATCTGGAGGCCAGCCATCAGCACGCTGGAAAGAATGCTGCACTGGGATCTCACAGCACTCGTTTATTTTCTACCAGGAAGGCATTACACAACTTGAGTTGAACCACACCCCCTGCAGGGCCCCAGGTTTCCATCTGCAAAATAGGGAGTTAGGCTAGAAGAGCTTTGAAAGCACCTTCTGAGCTGACTTCTCTGTAACCTCAACAGCTTGGGACTTCCAAAACTGGCTGACTCCTCCATTCTAATTTTCCAGGTAAAGAGAATCCCCCTAAACACTCCTGAAATCAATCTTCAAGAAAGGTGGCAGTCACAATCATTACATACTTAGTTTTCTTTGCTCACCATTCTGTAAAGGAACAATATGGAAAGCTCAGAGAAGTTCTACATAGGTATGCACATAACCTAAGGGTGTAGTTATATATTTTATATTTAATAAAACCAGTCTGGAATATCAGAGAACAGAGCCACCCACAGTCAAGCCTCCGAGGGTCAGATCATGGTGGTAACTCATAACATTAATCCCAGCATGGAAAAAGACAGTAGTGATTTATGCCTTTAATCCCATAACTCCAGAGAAAGATCTGCTGTTTCTGTGAGTTCAAGGCTTAACTACCAAACAGTAGTGGTTCACACCTTTAATCCTAGCTCTAGGAATATGATGCAGAGTTGGACCCAGAAGTGAAACAATTGGGTGAAGAAGGTATCTAAGGCAAGCTAGGAAGACAGAGATTTACTAAGAGATGGGGAGCCAGGCTGAGAAATCTGGAAGATAGCTTTTACCCTGAGAAGTTGATTGGGTGAGAATTGACTGTGGTCTGTTTCGTCTCTGTGATATTCCAGCTTTGCCCAATGTCTAGCTCTGAGTTTTTATTAAATACCAATTAGAATTCGTGTTTCATGAGGGTTTTTAAGATTTATTTTTATGTGTATGGTTGTTTTACTTGGATGTATGTCCATGTACCACATGCTTCCAGTACCCCTTTAAATCAGAAGAGGACATGAGATCTCTGAACTAGAGTTACCAATAGCTGTAATAGGAATTGAACCCAGATCCTCTACAAAAGTATCCAGGGCTTTTAAGTACCTGTTACTGGTAGCTGGGAAGACAACAGAAATATAACAAATCAACAAACCCCAAGCTGACTTGATCATAGTACAGATGGAGATAAACTGAGAAGCATGCAGCAAAGCTACAGGACAGAGGACACCAGAAACTGTATACGGATTATGTGAACAGAAATATAGACAAGACACCAAAGAACAGTAGGGAGGAGTGGAGCTCTGAATAGAAATTAAAACAGTGTATGAAGTATGTGGCTTACAGTGGTTCAACCTAAGATTTAGTATGTACTGCATCTCATGCAATCTTTACAGTCATTTAAAGATACATAAAAAACCCCAAACCAAAAACTAGACACTGAAAGACATACTACTATCCACACCACTGTATATGAGACAGCAAGTTGCATTATCCATCATGCTGCATGGTGTGGACATAGACGGTACAATGAATGGGAGTTCACTGTTCAATATTTTCACCTCAGCAGAAAAAGCAACAACTTAGAAGAAAGAGATAAAAGTATTCAACAAATTTCTCGTTTAGGGACTTAGGAGATAGCTCAGTCATGAAAGTGTTTGCCTTGCAAAGCATGAGGACCTGAGTCTGGATCTCCAGAACACACATAAAAAGGCAGGTATTTCAGAGATATTAAACTAGGCAGCAGTGGACAGGTAGATCCCAAGTGTTTACTAGCCAGCTGGTCTACCTCACTGGTGAAGTTCCAGGCCAGTGAGGGATACTGTCTCAAACAAAAGGTGGAAAACAGCTAAGGAATGACCTCCAAGGTTGTCCTTTGAGTTCTGCACACATGTGAATGCATGCACAGGCACCCTCACACATGAACATACACATAAAAGCAAAAAACAAGCAATTTCACTCAAGTCATAAAGAGGCCACTGAAACAATCTTCATTTTCATGGGAATCTTAACTAAGTTTTCAGGCCCAGAGTGTTTATGAGGACAGACTACACCAATAACAAGGGATTAAAGAACATTCAGAGAAGACAGTCATACCAAGTGTAGTGGCACATGCTTGTAATGAGGCCCAGGAGGGTAAGAAAGGACAAAAAGCTCAAGGGCAGCCTGGGATATCTAGATGCAGCATATTATATTTATGACTTGAAATCTACTTCAGTGAGTAATATTTTTTAAGTCTTTATATTATGTTTGTAACTCAGCTTTTTTTGTCTTGCTTTTGTTTTTGAGACAGGTATATGAGTCTCACCAGGTAACTCTGGTCAGCCTGGAACTTGCTATGTAGACCAGGCTCACTTGCTTTTGCCTCCAGAGAGCTGGGACTAAAGGTGTGTACCACAACCTGTAACTGAGTTTTGATGACAATTTTATATTAAGCTCTAGTCCAAGAAAAGAGCCCTAAATGGCTAGTGGCAAAACAAACTATGAGTCATGGTATTTCCCTGCAAGAATAAATCACTTTGTCTTAACTGCCAGAATGCTGGGCATTTAGGTTATTTCCAATTTTGCTACTATCATAAATAGCCAAATGGACCAAGTCTGTTTATTCAACAGTGCCTAACAATCTTCTACATAATAAGAACTCAAACCTTTTATTGAATGACCAAGTATTTAGAGATAAGTATATAGAATATACCTTGTGATGGAATGTTCTATGCATAAAGAATTAACTGTAGCTATATTTGTGTGACTACTTGCTAAAAAAAAAATTTTCCATCAATAGAAATTCTGGATCAATTTCAAGTTTCCATTAGTTTGACAATTGACTTCCTCAAAGAAATTAACTTGCATTCTCCAAAGTAGAAGATGAGAAGCCCAAATTTATTATATTCACATCTAAATCCTTCAGTATTTGTTGCAATTAGTTTTTAAAAGATCTTCATTGGGGCTGAAGAGATGGCTCAGTGGTTAAGAGCACCGTCTGCTCTTCCAGAGGACCCGGGTTCGATTCCCAGCACCCACATGGCAGCTAACAACTGTCTGTAGTTCCAGTTCCAGGCAAAACACCAAGGCAAATAAATAAATAAATAAATAAAGTTTAAAAAAAAATAAATAAATAAAAGATCTTCATAATTTTGATTTATGCTTTTTTAAGTGAGGTTTCAAACTTTTTATTATGTTAATTAGCAATTCTAAAATGACTTTCTTTTTTTTATTCATTTGTTTTTATGAAACAGGGTCTCTGTGTAGTTCCAGTGTCCTAGAACTTAATATGTAGACCAGCCTTGAGCTCACAGAGATCAGCCTGCCTCTGCTACCCGAATGCTGGGATAATGAAAAACAAAAATGAAAAGAAAGTTCTTTAAGGAGCTATCTAAAAACCTACCAGGGAGAGGCTCATTCACAGAGCAGGCTAGGTAACAACACATGCTTTTATTCATAGCAAAGTAGGGAATTCAAAACTTCCACTGCCTGACTTTTTGATGACGCTCATCTGCAACATAATTCTATTTGTGAACTATTTCTAGAGTGATGATGTAAGTAGGAAAGGGAAATGCTGTGAGGAGAGGACAATGAGGAGAGGATAAGGTTCCCTGATAGTTCTTTGAATGCTTTTCTTTTAGAAAGCTCTTTTAGTCAGGGCTCTCTAGTAGAACAGAACTAACTGATAGATGAATCTCCATCTCTCCTCTTGTGCCCTGTGTGTGTGTGTGTGTGTGTGTGTGTATGTGTGTGTGTGTGTGTAAGAGTGGCTTATAGGCTGTGGTCCAGCTAATTCAGCAATGGCTGTTTACCAACAGAAAGTCCAACAATCCAGTAATTGCTTAGTTCATGAGGCTGGATGTCTTAGCTAGTCTTCTGTAGATGTTGGAATCCAGAAGAAGTAGGCACTAATGCCAGTGAAGAAATAGATTTGCCAGTGAGCAAGCAGGCAAAGAGCAAAAGCTTCCTTCCTCCTTGTCCTTCATATGGACTTCCAGCAGGAGATGTGGCCAAATTAAAAGGTGGATCTTCACTACTCCGGAAAAAAAAAAAATCTGGATTAAAAGTGTATATTCCTTTCTCAAATGATTAATTAAGAAAAATCTGTCACAAGTGTACCCAGCCGCTTGGGTTTTAGTGGATTCCAAATGTAGTTAACAAGCAAGAATAACCATCACAGGAGCCATCTAGATTAGCCCAGAAACCGCTTGCTGCTCTCCACAGCTGTGGTCTGGGTGTCTGAGTCAGTTCCATTAAGGACTTTCTAGAGGGTAAGTGAAGCACACACAAGGTCTATAATGGTGTTTCCAGATACTAGACCACAGAGGCTCTGACCTAATCACTGATTAGTTTCTTAGTTAATTCAAAATATGATGGTGTTACTGGGAGGAGGCACAAAGTATCAAGTGGGACCTAGTTGGAGGAAATGCCGCAGCCATTCCTGGGTGTTACAGCTATAACTGGCCCTTTGTATTTGCTCTTTCTTTGCTTCACTGCCATACAGCCTTACCTCTGTGATCTTCAGCCTCTCACGGGGATCAGAGACAAAGAGCAAGTGAGCACACACTGAACCTTCTAACGTATGAACCAGCACAAATCTTAAGTTGTTTTGGTCAAGCATTTTGTCACGGCTAAGCAAAGTAATAAGCAAAGTGGTTTTATAGACTTTGCCAGTCCTGGAATAGGCTGTAAACATGAAAGGACTCTGTGACCCCAAGCTGGACACAGACAGGTAAAAGCATAGTGAGATAAAAAGAAGGTTGGCCTACAGAGTATTACGACACGGAGAACCCTGACTATTTTACCTCACTCACTAATCCAACAAACAAGCCCTACCCAACTGTCAGCCTAGTGTGGAAATGCTCCTCTGAGCACGCTTATTGTTCATTCCTTCAGGATACCTTTACAGGAGAAAGGGATCTGTCATCTGTTCTTAACAAGGAAAGAAAGCAGAAATGTGGCTAAGGACTGTTAGTGGAAAACTGGAGTGCAACATGGAAGCAGTCAGTTACCACAAGTAGCAGATCTGCTCAAACTCTACAAGCCTCAAGAGGGTGGGGGTGCTTTGTGTGCATGAGCAGATGTGTTTGAACCAACGTGCCCACTCGAAAGACAGCTTCAGAGGTCAGTCCTCACCTTTCACTTGTTTGAGACAGGGTTTCTTTGTTGTTCACTGGTACATATGCCAGGCTAGCTAGATCCAGGGCTTCTGGCTTCTGTGTGCTACCACAGCCAATTTTATGTGGGGTCTGGGGATTTGAACTCAAGTCCTAATGCAAGCACTTTATTCACTGAGCAAGCTCCATAGCCCCAAGATTGTTTTAAACAGTAAACTATCTTGGAGGTCTGCCCACAAAGCCAATGTCTACTAATACAAGGCTATTAGCATTAGAATACTCATCAAAAGTCATTACTGGCAGATGAGTCAAAAAACCAGACATCATTTTGTGGTTCTCCCATTCCACTGCAGTGAGCTGCTCTCACACACCAGCAACTCTTCCGACTGGCAAATCTACTAGAGACACCTTTCAGATTTCACACTTCTGGATTGGATCCCCCAGGATTGCTAGTAGCTGTAGGCTGTCTACTGTTTTATCTCTTAATCTTTTTATTTTTAATCTCTTTTTCTTGTCTTGGTAACAAAACCTGTTTCTTGTGGGGAATCTTCTCTGTGTAGCTGCCCATCTCTTGATCTGGTTGCCGCTGCTATTTTTTTCATCATGCTTATCAGCTTCGTCACCACAAGTCTCGCCACCACCACCAGCGCCAACTATGAGGCAGACAAAGTTCTGTCCAGGGTTTTGCTTCTTGGTTTTATTTTCCTTCAGCCCTAAGGGTCTGGCACACACTAGGCATAGACTTAGCCATCGCACTTCATTACTTCCTTCACTCAATCTCATCTGATCCCTGGCTGGAGAAATTGGCTCTGAGAAGTACACTTGACACAATCATGGTCCATCACACTAGGGTACTAAGATAGAAAAGGTCTTTGTTCCTTTGTAATATATACAAAAAAAAAAAAAAAGGCAGTAGCATTCTCTTGGTAAAGTCCAAGCCTCTTAGCCTGAAGTCAGGTCAGTTATCTCAAATTAAATTTCTGTCAATATAGTCTTTGAAATTTTTACTCTCTTGCTTAGTAGAATACCTTTTCTTTCCTGGTCTCTTTTCTTCTCTGACTTTTTCTTTTTCAACTGTCATGTAATCCTCTTCTGTCCACCCCTTAAATGGTGGTGCCCAGTGGTCTGGTTAGCACCCCACAGTCACTCTGATAGGTTTCCCTGGGGGAATTGGCTCCTTTTGCTTGCCTCTGATTCATAATTCTTAATGTTGTTGGATTCAAGCTTCTTTTCCCAAAAATTCACTTCTCTTAACTATCATCTCAAACAATCAAGGTCAAAGCTATAAAGACATTTGAGGCCTCCTTTCTAAACCTCCAAGTGTCTCCTACATAATTTCAGGAGGTGAAAAGTTGACGAAGCAAATGTATATGTATCTATCCACAATCCACTCCTGACTGAAAGAGTGGAGCCACAGCTAACAATTAAAGTGAATGACAGTGATAAACAGTTTTCTACAAAACACCCTTTCACAAATTCCTGTGTCTAAAAGGCAAAGTCGCTAAGAGTTACAGTCTATACAAACAGAATTTCTTGAATGTTAAGTGATTACATATCTGCCCCTAGACTGTAATGTTTACTAACCAACCTCAGAGCCCGAGCCTTGTGTGGTTAAGAATGAAAAGGACTAGATGAGAAAAGCAAACACACAGTAGAAACTCATTTTAGACTTTTTCTTCAAAATATAATGAACAGAGGCAGAATAAATTATTATTATTATTACAGGGTCTCATGTACTTTAGGCTAGCCTCCACCTCACTATGTATATGAAGATGACTTTGGTTTATTTGGTGTGGGGACTGATCACAGAGATTCATGCATGCTGGGCAAAAACTATACCAACTGAGCAACAGCTCCAACCCTGAGAAACTGCATTTAACACAAAATGAAAACAACTCCTTTTCTTCTTCATTCTCTTATCCAGAAGTGCCCATTTAATGTTTTTCCAAGTAAAGACAAACAATACATATCCCAGCAAATGCATGACTTGCCTTGCTCTGCAAACTGATGAAAGTAAAGACTCAAAAGAATTATTCAAACGCATGCCCACATGACAGAAAACTCACACTAGGAGTCCCAGAGACATCAGCAAACACTATCGGAACCAGTAACTTAATGGCAGAGGCCATCAAACTGTGGCAAACCCAGCCTACCAGTTTGCTTTTAGAAATAAAGTTTAGTTGGGACATAGCCACTCCCACTGACTTAGAGGTTTCTGATATCTGTTTTCCCATTGTGACAGAAGACATGAGCAGTTATCACATGCTCAGTGTCCCCTAAAGCAGTCAACACTAACATCTTTACGAGAAGTTTAGTGGCTGATAGACTCAGAACGGCAGTGTTGAGTCTTCAGAATAGCAGCAAATAGCCATACTTGACACTTGAGCAAACGAGAAACTGACCATTCAGTCACAGTATACAACCAGCTCCATCACTCACCCACTTGGCACTTGTTTTTCTAAAGTTCCAGAATTCCTAGGTGAAATGCAGCCATAAAGTATAAACTCTCACTTGGTGATATAATAAACAAACATGTTACTTCTCTCTGCAAATGTTTCTGTCACCTTAGCATGTTTTAGAAGCATAGTAAGAGCTGTGAGTTTCATACCATAGTAAGTACTTTAGTAGCTGGTATAGAGCAATGAATGTAAGCCTCCAAGTACTCGGGACTATAGGTAATGGGCCATGGGTGCCTTGGTTAAGCTGAAATATATTTAAATTGCACCTCCTTTTTGGCTCTGTAGCCCAAAGCATGGATACTGTATGAGGTATAAGAATTTAAGTTTATAACAAAACATTTTTAAAACTCTAAAGTATACAAAAATCCAGAATTTTTAAAAGCCTACGCTCTGGTAGACCACTTTTGTATCCACATTTATAAAGTATAAATGATCATGTTTGGCTATAAAACTATGTTTGCCTATGAAACGATTCCTGCCACTAAATGGCTGTTATCTAATTCTTAAATATGCTTGATTGATGACAAGATGGTAGGAGAAAAGTTAAAGCTGATAACTTCTAACCACTCACCTTCACATTTTAACTATACAATCTTTGAGGTCCTATCAAAAATAAAATAGCATTTCTACAAGTAACATCTGTTAGTGCCACAAGCTTAACATTCCTACTGGGGTAATTCTATAAACATTCCATTTGCTGAGAAGGGGCTTCAGATCCCACACTAAGCTTTCAGCCTCAATCACGGGGCTAGGACTCTAGTATTAGCTAAGCCTAAGCCATGGTTAAGGCTCTCCAGCCATGCTATCAACAGAAGAAATGAATGCTTTTACAGTAACCAAGGCGATCCTTAAACTCCAACTCAAAGGGGAACAATTATTCCTGGAGGCTCTCTTATGATCAAAGCCATCAGACTGCTACTTTGATAAAAAGACTTGAACCCAGCCTTCTGGAACTGTCATCATGATAATGACGGGGTCCCAGGAATGTTCAAGGAAAAAAATGATCCTTTTTTCAAGAATATCATTAAATTGGTTTTAAATATGTACTGAAAAATGGAAACACTTGGGGAAAATAAATACAGAAATTTCATCCAAGTGTGTTTTGAAACTTCTTCACTTCTTTACTTGATTGTGTGTTGACATGTTCGGAAGCCCACCAGTAAAGTCACGTGTGTGGGGTCAGAGGACAAGTAAAGTCACGTGTGTGGGGGTCAGAGGACAAGTAAAGTCACATGTGTGGGGTCAGAGGACAAGTCAAGTCACGTGTGTGGGGGTCAGAGGTCAACTTGCATAAGAGTCAAGTCTCTCCTACCACGTGAGTTCAAGGTATCAGATTCAGCTTGTCCAAAGTATGGCAGCAGGTACCATTGCCCACTAAGCCATTTCCCCAGCCCAATTCATCAACATATTAATAATGTTGTCTAAATATATGACTATAATATTTTCTTATTCTTTATGGTAGAAGAAATTACCTTTTTATGACAAATATTTTAATACTTTCACCTTTACTCTTCTGAAATGAAGCTATAAAATTAAGCTAAAATCATTAAACAAATAAAAGTAATCTGAAATAAAATTCACATCAGCTTGCACACACATTATTTTGGTGGTAGGAATTTAACCACCTTCACATCTCTCTTTTCTGAGCTATACCCCTACCATATAAATTTTAAAAGTATAATATACACACAGAGTATAATAATGTATATAATTCTTGGATCAATAGTACTATAAGGCATAATGAAGTAGCCAGAGGTTAGGGTACATCAGATAATTAAAGGAAGTTTATAGTAAACTCCTATAAAGGAACTTCTTGTAAATGCCTCCATTATCCAAGCAACATGTCATCATGGGTGAGTAAATCTAAGCATGATTTCTCTCAAATTTGTGTGATGTCTCAATTTATAGAATTGCCCCCATCAACTGAACTTATACACAGAATGATTTTAATCTCAGACTCCTCTAAGACTTCTTAGGGAAGTCTTTCTCATATAGAGCATCACAGTACAGTCCCTCTACCTCTTTGAGGTAAAGTGCGACCCCATCACCACATCCCCTGAAAACATCCCACTTTAGAAATGCTCTGCTGCTTTTGAGAACTGGTTTGTGCTTTCTGTGCTAGTGTATTGCCTTTATATATATATATATAAACCATAAAAAACCCACTCTGAATTTTAAGCTCATGAGTGTCCCCCAACAAAAACACTTAAGATTACAGATTCTAACACAGCTAAACTAATGCCTTGCAGCAAAGTGGAGGCAGAAAGAAAGAGGTAGAAAAAGAAAAGGTCTGAAGGTTAATTAGCTTTTCCTAATAGTTGGGTAAATCTTCCACACTTTCAGATAAGACATTTAAAAGAAGCCCAAACAGATTACCTTAAAGGCCAGTTTATTCAATCTTTAGAAAGATTTCTGATTAAAGTAGAATTCACTGATGTAACATGACATGACACAGTCCAAACTTAACAAGGTTTCCAAGGGTATGTGGGAACTTTGATTACTGAGATTCCCTTGGCAACAGCATGGCCTAAAATTAATGGAGCTCATAAAAGGAAGATGCCGCAAGGAACTTAGTTCTTGAGATGGTTTATGCAGCCTGGGCTAGAGCAAGGCACAATCCATATATAGAAAACCATAGCATCTGCAGTATTTTAAGAAACTACAGTTATAAAACAAGTGCACATGTACAGTGAGAGCAAAGATCCTTCCAGGTCAGGGTGGTGGTGGCCACTAGGGAAGATTCTTCAGTGCACTTCCCAGACAGAGCTGGGTGACTGCCACTTACCCATCTCTATTCTCATCTGCCACCATGGCAAACTGCACAAACCCAGGACAGCTTGCTAGTCTACAAACAGAATGCTGCCAACTCCCCAGGGCTGGCTCCCAGAGAACTGCTCACAACGATTATCACTTATTAAATCTATCTCTATTTCAGAAAAATCCTATGAACACTATCATGTTATCAAATTTCTCAGATATCTCAAAACTCTCTCATTCTGAGTACTTTTATGTATTTATTCTTTCCCTTATCTGTCAAAAGATAAAGAGGTTGAGTAAAGAGAATCTGTATTTTATTATCCCTTTAACTTGGTTAAAAGCAAAAGAAAAACCTATCAAGAAAAAAACAAAGATTGTGGTTGCTATATGGTGCCCTATAAAAATATTCCTTTACTACATAAATAACTAGGTCTATCTGACAGCTTACCTACCGTGTCTTTCCTCAGGCAAGCTGTTGTTCCAGCTCAACAGTGCAGCCCGTCTGGGAAATACCTTACCATATTAGGCAATCAGGCCCCAATAGAGAGGAAAAAGCAAAACAGACCTAAGATTTTACCTAAAAGGAGAAAGGCCAAGACACTGCCCAGCGGTAGAGAATGAACAGACAAAGGTGCTTCATGAGATTAAGTAACAAGATTAAAAAAATACTGCTTGAGAAAAAAGACTGAGCAAACAGCCAGGAACAGTTGTGAAAGATTAGAAAACTAACATAGAGAGGAGGGGGGAGAAGCTGGTCAGGACCTGTGCGGGCAAAACTGCTGGAAAAGCCACGGGAGAAAGGCAAGGACGACCGAACAGCAGTTTGGGGGAACAATGCAAGTCGGTTTGACCCACAGAGAGAGAGATCTGGAGGAATTTGATTTGCTTGGAAGCTCACAGGGTTCTGAGGGAAATGTGAAGCATTTAGTCCTGTTCTTCTCTACACATTCTTTTTTCCCTCTCTATCTCAGCAATTCTAAAAAACGTCCACAAATGTCTCAGAAAGCCAAGTGTGGTGGCACGCCTGTAATCCCAGTACTCAGGAAGGAGGGTGGAGGAGCCAGCCTGGGTTCTGTGCCGATTCCCTGACTTAAAACAAACCAACAACAATGAAAGCACTCTTGTTAGAGATATAGAGAAATCGGGGCTATTTCTCAACTCTCCTAATTTTTTTTCCTTTAAGGGAAAATTAGTAGATCACTTTACAATCGCGCCATTCTAAAGGTCAATGGAAGTTCCAAAAGCCATGTTCTAGACCGATTTAGGAACTTAAGAGTCACTCTAAAACTAACATGTGCTAGCTTCAATTTTATTACATAAGCCAAACATGAGGCACTATAACTATCTCTAGTTTATAAATGAGGAAACTGAAGCAAAGAGAAGTATCTTACCTAATATATAGTTCAGCTGGAACTTACAGGCAGGGAATGTTATTCCTGAGTTTGTATTTCACTTCTATGGTATACTACCTGTCATAGCAGTCTGAGATGCATGAAAAATACAGACATACAGATACAGCCGAAATGAGTGTGACAGTGGGAACAGGAATAGAATTCGGCCATCCCTGCCTTAGTTCATCTCTGAGCTCTGTTGTGCCGTTTATTTCTTTTTAACTGTGCAGTATATATGCATATGATAGAGAAGAGTGTGTGGGCCTTTATGTGCTAAGGGCACATACGCAGGTTGGAGGACAACTTTTGGGAGTTTGGTCTCTTCTTTCGCTGTGAGTGCTGGAGACTGAAGCTGGGTCATCAGATTTTCGTGGCAAGTGCTCCTGCCCACTGAGCCATTGCATTGGCCCTGTTCTCTTCAAAATGAGATGGTTAGCTCGATGGCTTAAGTTGTTGTTATAAACACAGTATATGATGGTCATTTGAGCCACCACAAGCTAAATCAAGGTTTAGAATCCAGTAGCATTTAGAAATAATGTTTCTCAACAACAACAACAACAAAGGCTTCATAAGTGAAACGGAAGAGCTAGTTAATAAAAAAATACAAAAAGGCTGAGAAAAATAAGAGAAAGCAAAGGGGACCCAGAGGTGAGTAGACTCAATAACTTTCCTGGTTAATCAGCAAAGCCCCCTGTGTCTCTTTTAAGAGCATGCTCAATGCAGAGAGGCAAATTGTCTTTACTTCAAAGGGTGTCAGAAGACGCTCTGGGTATTCAGCTCTCTTATGCCTCTGATAAAAAGGGACAAGCAGACTGTGTGGGAACTATCACTATACAAGTAAATCACATGACAAAGAACAAAACCAGAACAACATATTGCACTGTTGTGTTTTTAATTTGGAAAAGGGAGACATTCATTCATATTCCAGTTAGGATAGTCTCCTATGATAGTCCTTAGGAGACATTCATTCATATTCCAGTTAGGATAGTCTCCTATGATAGTCCTTAGGAGACATTCACTCATATTCCAGTTAGGATAGTCTCCTATGATAGTCCTTAGGAGACATTCACTCATACTCCAGTTAGGATAGTCTCCTATGATAGTCCTTAGGAGACATTCATTCATATTCCAGTTAGGATAGTCTCCTATGATAGTCCTTAGGAGACATTCATTCATATTCCAGTTAGGATAGTCTCCTATGATAGTCCTTAGGAGACATTCATTCATATTCCAGTTAGGATAGTCTCCTATGATAGTCCTTAGGAGACATTCACTCATACTCCAGTTAGGATAGTCTCCTATGATAGTCCTTAGGAGACATTCATTCATATTCCAGTTAGGATAGTCTCCTATGATAGTCCTTAGGAGACATTCACTCATATTCCAGTTAGGATAGTCTCCTATGATAGTCCTTAGGAGACATTCACTCATATTCCAGTTAGGATAGTCTCCTATGATAGTCCTTAGGAGACATTCACTCATATTCCAGTTAGGATAGTCTCCTATGATAGTCCTTAGGCTCCTTGCTTTCCTTTCTCTGCAGTCATTCTCATGGTAATTGCATCCAATTCCGTGCTTTTAGAGATGATCTGTATGTTTACTGACATCCAAGTCTATAAATCCAGCCTGCAACTCTAACTTGAACTGTAGATGCACATTCAACTGCTCTCTTGACATTTCCATGTAAAAATACATCAGTTAAACTTAGTATGCCCAGCACTTCTAAACCCCAAACAGATGTCTGCCTTTCTTCTTCTACCAGATCTGTCCTTGCTATAGTGCTCTCTATATCAGCTATAAAACTCACCCTTAGAGCTGATTAGCTAAAAGCTTTGGGGTCAACTTGCACTTCTCTTTCTTTATACTATATTCAAACCAGCAGAAAATTTAGGTGGTTCCAAGTTCAAAATATATCCTGAATACAGCTCTTCAGAATCTTGCTGCCATTAACATGGTCCTTAGCCACCTTCATTCACTGTTTCCTGTATTATGGGAGCAGCTTCCTAACTGACATTTCTTACTTCTGTTGGTATCCTCACAGAGTATATATGGCAGCAGAATCCATACAATATAAGCAAGCTCACCATTCTGGTGTGAAAAAGAACAAACCAAACAATCTCTAACAGGTACCCATATCTACAAAGCAAAGGCTGAAACTGTTACAATGACATGGTCCATTCTGTCTGCCTTTTTGTGCATTCTGCTCTCTGTTTCTTTATTTCAGTCTGTTCTCACACACACAGGGCACACCTGCCTAGGGGTCCCTGGGAATTTTTCTTCTGCTCTCAGCCTACCTCATCTGTCCAGTAGAGCTTCCCATCTCATAGCCTTTCATGAGCTCAGATCATGTTCTGTCAATGCAGTTTAACCTGATCACCGTTATTTATAATGTGAAGTCCCATCCACATGGCACTCCTGTTCCTCTTCACTCTGTTTTTTTTCCATGGCACTTATCATCTATTTATTGCCAGTTTCTCTTGCTGGAAAGTAGATCCTACCAGAACAGGACTTTTGTTTATTGAATCCTCAGACTGTAGGGAAATGCCTGACCACAAATGGCAGGTACATAGAGCACTAACTGGGTGAGAGAACAGGAAGGTCCTAATAGGAGGGAAGCAGCACAGACTACAAAGTGTATAACCGACATTCTTGGGGCACCGGTTTCTTGTTAACATTCAGAACTAAGCCTCGCCAACAAATCTAAGTTGTACTCTCTCATTTATTTAGTTGGAAAATGCCTACATTAAATAGCTTACCTACCAACAATTATCTAGATCAAGCAGGTACCTTGACCCCATAAATTAACAATGCATTTTTAAGGGTGGTTATTAATTCAATCTATTAGTGCCTTCCATTCAGGATCAAGACAGCTTCACTGCTATTTAGAGGGTAAAGTTTCAATGAATTTGTTTAGATTGAATATCATCTGATTCACTTAAAAAGCTTCAGGGACTTACAGGTAGGGGTTGACTTTCCTAACAAAAGGATGTCAATTCTTACTTCCTGACAGAAATAGCTACCCATTTATGTTAAGGACAGCAGAAGAATGGTGATGCTCTTACCCCCTGAATCTTGATACTCTCTGGGTAGCTTATAAATTCTTTAAGGTTCCTTCATTCAAGGAGGTCAAAAACTACAAATTCAAACATTCAACCTGCTAGGTAAAAAAATCCAAACAAATGAACAGTGTATGGCAAAGAATGCAAGCTATAATTTCAGGTCTGTGTCACTACTGACACATAAAAAAGGTTCCCTGATGCAGGCCAGAGGATCACCCGAGACTTAATGTCTGTCTCCAAATTATTTGCTTCTTTGAGTCTTAGTTTTCTTAACTGTGGGATTAGTTTCTTAAACCAAGTTATATATAAATTACCTTGTAACTCATGATACAAAAATTATAAGGCAAACATCTTTACTATATTGAACCGGCTCCTTCAACATGTCTTTAAAAGCAAAAGCAGTTTGTCTGTGGTTCTGCTTTTTAGGGAATTACTCTCTTGCTCCTCATCTTCTCTGCTGATTGCTTGTGCCCTCTAGTGATAGAGTCAGCTATACAACAGGGTTGGGCTGGGCACAAACCAACCCAGAAGATGGGGAAAACCAAGCAAACTTCATGCCATACAAAAGATGGGCCGAGATGACCACAGGGACAGTCAGGAAGGATGCAAAGTGTGCCCATGGTTGCTTGGTCCACAGCAGACACTCTAGGCTGTCACTGCTACAACAGCCACCCAAACCTTTAACTACTAACAGACTGCTTGAAAAGATTAAATGGAAATTCCAAAACAGCCAATTCATATGTTAAAAAAGAATGTGTGTTGTTTTGAGTTGATAAAATCTCAAACCACCCTACTCTGTCCTGCCTGAAACATAAATCATCTCCTTGTCCAGAACCTGCCATATTTCCCCATTAGTCACTAAGGAGCCTTCTTAGCAATCAGGTCAGCCTTTAAGGCATCAAGATTGCAGAGCTTGTGTTCAAGTCACCCTCATTTTACAAAGTAACATCCTCAAAACATAAGAGTGGGGATGCTGGTCATTTTATTCATTATCCAGTTATAAACGTTCTGTTTTGTTATTGTTCACTGCGGCTGGCTTGCAGGTTAAAATCCATCATAGGTACATAAGAGAAAGCACAGCACATGCACAGGACAGACCTACCTGAAATGTTAGGCATCCCCACCATCCATGGATGAAGAAGGACTACTATTCATTGAGCATACTTCTGAATATGAAGACATTTCTACTAACATTTAAATTCATTTTTCTCACTTAGTAATAAAGAGATACCTAAAGATTTCCAGATATTACCTGTTAAATGCATACTGTGGATAATGAAACAGAATTGCTTTAAACATGTCTGTCAAGGAGGAACTAAGATTGAGTTACACATTCTTTGTTAGTTTCACTAGCTGGTGAATTTACCAGTGGGGTGGGTTTTGGCCATAACCATTTACTCTGTTGAGCTTAAACAAGGTCCCCGGACTTCTTACTGTGTTCTCTAGGGTCACAAGAACAACATGTGACTCATCTCATCATCTGTTCCGTACATGAGAAAACATAAGTGCTATCCTTGGCCATGAATCTCATCTGTAAATCAATCTTAGTGACATTTTCCTAAGTCCCTAAGAGGGAAAAGAATTTTAGTGATGTCAGCAGGGCTTAGGATACACAGAGGCCTTCTTAAGGCACATACTTGTTACACACATGGTGAGACACTAAAACATCTTTTTAAATGCTTGAATAGGCAGGAGTCATATTAGGAATCATTTTGCTTTAATCCCAAGTGGAGGCGTATGGTGAAGATAATAACCATTGAAGTTTGCTTCTTAAAATTAAATATTCCTGGATGAGTCCATATAAAATTATAGTAATAAATCAGAAAAATGATTGCCCTTCGGGTAAAAAAACTGACTGAAGAGGGGCAAAACAGAACTTTATGAGGGGATGGGAAAGTTCCGCATCCTGCTGGGTGGTGGTTACACTAGGTGATTGATACATGTCAAGAGTCCCCAAATGGTGCATTTTAAATTTATGTATTTCACTGATTATAAATTATATTTCAGTTGAAAACTGATGTCAGAGTCTTGAGGGGGAGTCAACTTTAAAACTTTAAAAATGGTGGGTATCACCACTCTGGTACAACTGCAATAGCAGATACAATTTCAATGAACCAATAACAAGAGAGGAAAGAACTGCCCTGGCTTCTGAAAGTATCTATATTGATTAGCTACAGAGCCACTTCAACAGAATGTCCCTCTTTTGACTGGCACATGGTTGCTGCAGAGCCAAGTCAACTTTACTGTTATTTTACAGGTATTTTTTTCTGTGGGACCATATGGATAATGCCTGCTAGCATTAGCAAAGAGTGCCCCAGGAAGGGAAACAAACAAGTAACAGAACAAGCAAAGATAAGACTGTTCTGTTTTAAAAAGGCAGCCTCATCTCAGCCTTTCCTTTGCAGAACTCTGAGTAGTGTTGAGGACCGGCACCTCCCAGCAAGTGAGTGCATCAACCCTAGATTACCTATGTACAAGCAAAGTGAACCATCTAGAGGTATTAGGCTTTTACTGTTTGCTTAGATTAACATGGAGTCTGCCTGACAGATGGGAAGCTCTAGTAAACGCCACAGATAATTGGGTAAGTGGAATATTCTTTACTTTGACAAGTGATCTTAAACCTTAACAGTCCATGCTTTTCTACACAAAACCAGAAAGCTCAGGATTTTAAATTCCCTATGGTTGCTTTCTAATGTGTCTAAAATTTATCTTATTTTGTAAACTCAGAGTTCTTGTGAGCTCCAAGGAGTCAACCTGGATCCACCTGAAGAGCATCTTGCCAGGTCTAAGCCATTGCCTGCTTGAAGATTCCACAGAGCCTGGGCAGTGACGTAAAACAGCCAGCTACTCCAGGATGTGGCTAGCACCCTAGCTTTCTCAGGTACCCCAAAGATAATCAATGTCCCCCGCTGTCAGCAGAAAGCAATCCTGAGAACAATGCCACCCCCACACCTGCTACTCCCTCACCTTTTTATAACAAACAAAAGGGAGGAATGTTAACACCCAGGCATGCGTACTGGCCTGCCTTAGACCTTCCATTATAAAAGGCCGGCCCTGCCCACTTCCCTCTTTCCCTTTGCTCTTGTCCCCAGGGACCAGTCTCTGCCCTCTTCTCTGCCTCTTTTCTCCCCTCCCCTCAAGAAACCTTCCACAGGGCCCTATTTTGGTTTGACTTCTTCACACCACTTTTAAAATACAACACCATTACCTTAAAGGATCTAGAAATTTGCTGACATACATACACAATCTCTCTTTCTCACTCTCTCTCTCTCACACACAAAACCTCAAAATCCAAAAACTTGTGACCCTCCTACCACAGACCCATAAGGAATTGCAAACATATACCACCATACAGTTAATGTCTGGGATCTTAACAATTCAGACAGAACAATGACAACTTACTACATATGTCTCTGCTGATGAAAATGAAATAGTGGTTGATTTTTCTATAAAGATCATTAAATATATTCTAAGAATAAATGTACAATAATAAACTGCAAGGTATTCAAAGGCTATCATTTCATATGCCTTGAAAAGTAAAGCACATATGTTTGTATTAATTTGATAAAAGCAAAATTCCCTCTTTCCTGAAAATAATACCCCAGTGTTCAGAAGCATAAAAGTAGCTCAGGAGGCATGTTGGGTGTAGGCCTTTCAGTGCAAGAAGAGCTGGATGCCAGGCTTAAAGATACAAAGAAGTTCTTTATGTTTATGTTCTCTGTTAGAGAAAAGCAATTAGGAATTGGTATCATTTTTTACTTTTCTTCCAAAGATATTCAAATATCCAAAGATATTCAAGAGAAAAACTGTGGAGCCCACGTGGGTGTTGATGACTGGCAGCTAGCATAGCAGAAGTCGATTAGGAGCACCTGCCACACTGCTCAGAGGAACGCTCCCCTTCATCCTAAACCCGTATTCACACAGATCTGTTCATCTCCCATGCTGAGGAGCATGACTGAGTTCTCAAGGGACTGTGTCACCAGTTTGTCACTTACCCATGTTTTTTTGACCTCTTCAGAGACATCTGTTTCATCCTCCTGAAATGGAAAGAAGAGAAAAAACAAAAGGATCATAGCAATGGACCTTTCTGAGAACAAGGTCAGTTCCCATCAATCACACCTCTTAGCATTTCAAATGTGGGCAATGAAAACTGAAAGCCAAGCGAGGCCACTACCACTTTCAACAGCTGTCTCAGCAGAGGACTTAGAAACATCACTGTGCTCAAAAACGTCAAACCAATCACAGTTGACAAAAGGGTATTTTTCAAAAAGCAAGATATCATTCGCTCTGTCCAAAGTTGTCAGCCTCTGGTCTGGGGACGTAGCTTATTGGCAGAGTGTTTGTTTGTCTAGTACGTTCAAGGCCTCAAGTTCAATCCCCAGCACCAGCAAAAACAAAACACTATCAATTTAGTCCTAAGACAGGGCAATGCGTCTTTACTAAAAGGTGGTCTGTAACAAGTTACTACTGCTGTTACATTTCTTCTTGTCTTGCTAAATAGCTTTCGCTAATTTTCAAGTGGGTCATTAGGAACCAGCAGCCTCTGGTTTAGTATATCAGTCACAAGGTTTAAAGATCCCAGTAGGGAGCAGGCTTGAGAAGGCTGGAAGCAGCTATGAAGGGAGTGCACTGATGTACGGAGTGTTTGTGCTTAGTAAGTATTGGTGACCCGTTTTCTATTTGATCCTTTTCCCTTCAGAAAGGAAAAATGGAGTCACATTAAACCTGTGTCAATTTATAGATTTTTTAAGTCCTTTGAAATTTTAAAAAAAAAATTTTCCAAAAAGAAAAATATTTATTCAGTTTCCATGTATGGATGCTTTGCCTGCATGTGAGTATGTGTTTCCTGTGTGTGCCTGTTGGGTCCCTGTTAGCGGGGCTGTGGGTGGTGGTGAGCCACCATGTGGGTACTGAATTAGACCTGGTTCTTCTGAAAGAATGAGTGTTCTTAACCATCTCTCCAGCCCCTTCCTTCAAAATTCTGATCACCCTAAAACAGTTAAATCTTGGCTGACAGGTAGTATTAAGATATTGTTGGCTACAGACTTTCAGGTACTACTGGAGAGGACTGCTAAAATTTGCCAAATATATCTATCTACTTATTCAGTAGCTGCAGATCTCCAGCTTTCAAAATTCCTTATCAGTTACAGAGTGCCTACTTAGTGCTCAATACTGCTCTAGGCACTTAGCAGAAACATACCAGAGGAGCCCCACATTCTCCAGTCTTTTTCTTAGTGAAAGTTCTCTGCCATCTCTATTGGAGTCATGTCACTACATGGAGCTCTTTTTTTTTTTTTACCTCAAGGAGGCTGGCAGCCACAGATGATATGGTGTGCCCTGTTCAGACCAATGTACTTACATCGTTTGTCCAGAAGTTAATGCCTGTGCCTCTTCGCCGGTCTTTAGCTCGCCTCCTCTCTCGGATAGACATCCTGTCAGAGGACTGATCATCCAAATCAGCTCCTTCTTTCTCTGTCCAAACAACACAAATGTGGATCTTAAAAACCTGGCATGGCACTGGGCAGCACCTTCTGAAGTCATACATACCATTCTTGTCCATTTCTTTTGCAGTTCTGGCGTCAGGAGTGGTCTCTGAATTCTCAGAATCGGGGTCTGAAGCTCTACTTGTTCGGAGTAGATGAGAACTAGTGTAGAGAAAGGGTCTTGATGCCGAAGGAGACACCAGTGGTGTGGGTTTGTCTGGCTGAGTTGGACACCTTAGACGATGATAGATAGGCTGGAAATAACCCACAGGATGAGATATCAGTTCAATCAAAGGATAGAGACAGGAGGCTGCTTCTTCTTCAGCACGGGCCTTTTCAATAGGAAGGAGACCAGTAACAGTTGGGTTGTCAAGAACCAACAGTTTCTGGAGTCCTATTCTGAGGATACCATTATGACCACAGTAGCTGAGACAAACTGTTCCTAAAATGACCAAAGGGAACTAAATAGCTCAGTGTTAATTAAAATTTTTTTGACCTTAAAAATGCTATGCTGTTTTTAAGATGGGGTGCTCAAAGACAGAGTACACAGGAAATGTAAAGAAACAAGAGTGTAAAGGACAGACAGCAAACGTGACCAGCCGTCTGGACACTCCACTAACATGCCACACGCATGACTCACTGAGGAGCTCAATTCATGTTCTAGGAATCAAAGCCCAGGCCTGGCGCACGCTGGGCAAGACTGTACCACCAAACGACTTTGCTGCTTTCATGAAACTTTTAAAAATTTCTATTTTCCCCTTCAATTTTTTTTTCATGAGAGTTAAAACACAGAGCAATTAGCCTTAGCTTCATTAACTGAAGATTCTTCAAGATATAAATTCTTATTAGAAATTAAGTTCACAATATAGAGGTTACATACTTTTAATTTACAAGCTATAAAAACAGAAACAATGAGGTAAGCAAGTTTTGGTATCAGACAGAACTTAGCATAAAGTCTACTTCTGCAGATAGGAGCAGTGCCCTTAAATAAGTTAACTTCTCTGCACTTTAGGATCCTTATGTAAATAGGGATAAACCATCCTCAGACAGGGTGTTGAGGGTTTAGATAAGGTGTTAGGAACCTGAATGCTATCTGGAAACCAGTACATGGCAATAACTATTTTTTTTTCCTGGTTTTTCAAGACAGGTTTCTGTGTAGTCTTAGCTGTTCTGGAACACACTTCTAGGCTGGCCTCGAACTCACAGACATCCACCTGCCTCTGCCTCCTGAGCACTGGGATTAAAGGCATGCACAATAATATCAGTTTATGAAAGTTAGCGCTCAGAGTGCCAACAAGTGAGAGACTCCTTGCTCTCATCACTACAGTATCCATCATATCTATCAGTCCACATCAGGATACAAGAGAGAAGGGTTGGTAATGACAATTATGGAGACAGTTACAACTGAAGTCAGGCGTATGTTTGCTCCACATACACCTTTGGCCCTCTCTGTGAATACCACTTCCACTAGAGACACATGACCATAGAGATAGTGACACCTACGAGTGCTTTGAAGGAGTTTGGGGAAGAACACGTACGTGTTGAACAAGCTGGAAGGTCAGTAGCCTATATTCAGAATCTCACTGGCCTACCTTTCTATGTGGAGAGTGTGAGGCAAGTTACTCAGCCTGTGATACTCCACTTCCTCATCCATAAAACAGGAATGATAATATCCATCTCAGAGGGAGTATTAAATCAATTAATATATTTGAAATGCCTAAAACAGTGTCTGCCATAAAGATAGATCTTATTTGCAACTTACTATATTACATCTTCTCTTTACAGAATAGTACGATATTCACTGAGAAGTACTAGCTAACTCTTGGAGTAATAAAGCGGTCACTTAAAGAACTGAAATCCTTCAGATTTTTCAGCCATATAGGCCTACGCTAAAGACAGCTATAAACACAAAGTGTCTTTTGGAAATGGTTCACTGAAGTAAGGCAGACCAGCATTTAAACCACCACTGATGAAGTTCACCAAATTATCTTGCTTGTAGTGCAGAGAATGCCAGCAAAAAGAGCTCACCTCTTCCTCCAGACTCCTGCCCTCCCCGGCTTCCTTTGTTGGGGCAGCTGACAGCTCCTGCTTCCTGGTGCTTTCTTCAAGCCCACCAGGATCTTCAAGCTTCTCACCAGGCTGCTCCTGAGCTTGTCTCTCCGCCCTTGACCTGCTGAAAGTCTTCTCTGCTTCTTGAAGGTCTGTTAGGGTAACACCCTGGGAAAACATGGAAAGGTGCAGACGGTTTCACACTGACACACAGTATTCTCAGGTAGGGAAACTGCCTTCAAACAACCAAATGAAGCTCCCAAGATGCAACAGAAGACCAATTCTAACAACACATGCTTAAAATAAGTACCACAGTGTGCAGAAAACTCAGACCTAAATCTATCTATGTACACTTTGAACTAACACTTTAGCTTTCCCAACTTGGTCTTCTAAAAACAGGTCAATGTTGATACCTGCTGTCATAGATGTATCTGATCCATAGCAAACTGTGCTCAATTTGGAAAAACAAAATTTTTAAAACCTGGTTCAAAAAGGTAAAAATTCATAGTTAGGCAAAAACAATAAAACTTCCTGAAACACTATCGTGGCTTTCCCTCTAACATCATTTCCTGAGTGACTCTAGAAATAACAGAGATATGCTAACAATTAATGGTCCCCTGGGATCACTGGAGCAGCAGGACAGATGCAAAGCAAATTATAGAGACTTGGGGCAGGATAGCATTGAGGAAAGAGAGAGAGAGACTATTCCAGCTGAGTGGTTACACTCTCACAGAAGGCATGTCTCAAAGCTAAAAGGCAGACACTGAATACTAAATCCATAACATCCTTTTTATTTATAAAATTATATGTATACATGTGTCCCTGTGTATGTATACAAGTATACTTTTTGTGTAAGCCAGAAGATGGTGTCAGATCCTCTGACGCTGGAGTTATGGGTGGCTGTGAGTCACCTGACAACCTGACAGAATTCTCTCTAGCCTCAAAAAATGTTAACTATTCATAATTCTATTCATTCTTTTAAATTACTAATGTTTTTAAGCAATTAAACTACATAATAGGAGAGTCAGGTGATCCTTTTCAAGAAGCTTTCTTCAAAGACTTATTTAATTTTAAGTTACAGGTATGTGTGTGAGAGTGCCTGAGCTGATGTGTTCCATGAGCATACATAAGCCTGCAGAGGACAAAGGAGGGCACTGGATCCCCTGGAACTGGATTACAGGTAGTTGTAAACCACTGTGTAGATGCTAGAACTGAACCCAGGTCCACTGCAAGAGCTTTTAACTGTTGAACTAGCAATCCAGCATTCTCTTCAAGAAACTTTTAATCTAGCAGAAATTACAAAAACAAACAAGCCAGATGATCATCATATGATATTGTGCACATATTAAAACAGAGACACTGGGACATGGGGAGATAGCCCAGTGGATAAATGAGTGAGAGGGCCATAGTCTAGGTCCCCAAAACCCATGTAAAACACACCTATGGAGAGAAGGGAAGGAGAGCCTGAAGATTCCCCCAGAAGCTTCTGAAGCTAGTTTGACTAGTAGGTATTTTCAGTGGTGAATATGAGACCCTGCCTCAATCAAGAAGGCAATGACTAACAAATGAAGTTTCCTCCTGACCTCAAAAAGTGCTGCTCTGGAAGGCTGTGAGGGGTAAAGGGATCGATCATAGATAGCTAAAGCCCTGTCTGTCCAAAGATGCAGAAATAGGAGGGGCCAGGGATGATGCAGGAGTCTGTCAGCAGCTTGGCAACAGGGAAAGGAGTGGGAGCAGAATGAGGCCAGCCAAACAGAGAGAAACAGGCAGATGCTGCACTCTTTGTCATTTTAAGAAACTGGATGATTATTTTATGGATATTCTTTCTTCAGAGGACCCAAGGTCCCTTTGGAAACCTAACAAAATATTTTCAAATGTCACATACATACATATTTTGAGGAGGCTGAATTGAAGATCCCTCCTAGTTCTGATTTGGATCTTGGTTCTTGCTATTGAGTCTTTTCCTATAAGATTTCTTTTTTTACAAACAGGGTCTTTACGTAGTCCAGGCTGACCTCTAAATCACTATGTAGGTGAGGCTAGCCTTGAATTTCTGCTTCTACTACCTCTGCCTTCCAAGTGCTGAGATTACAGGTATGGTTTCATTATAAGATGCTTATATGTCTTTGGCTCTTCCTCTTTTAATTATGTGTCTTTCTCCAGCTACCTTTTTTTTTTTTTTTTTTTTTTTTTGTCTCTTGATAAATAAATTTAAAACCATTTAAGAGTAGTCTGTATTCCCCCACCATTATTTCTCACTCATTGATATACTCAATTATATTTATATATACATACTCTGACATATAACTGCATATATACAGTACATATCTACTAAATACTGAGGGAAAGATGATACAGGAAATATAACCAGTGGGCTATTGAAATGGTCCAGCGGGTAAAGGCACATGCCACCAAGTCTGAAGATCTGAGTCTGACATGTGGGACCCACATGGTAGAAAGAGAAAACTGTCCTCTGGCCTCCACATAAAAAATGCCAACCAGCATAAAAAAATTAAAATGTTAAAAAAAAATCAGTCAGTTGTCTACTTCACATTCAGTAGAGTGGCTATTATATTTAAAAATCCCCAGACTATAAAACAAATATTGAGAGGGAGCTGGAGAAATGAGGGTGCTTGTGGATGCTGACAGGAGTGGAGAGCAGGGCAGCTATTATGAGGACAGTACAGCAACTCCTCAGTCCTAAAAATAGAACTATCATACAAGTCAGCACATATTTACACATATGCCTCCGAGAACTGAAAGCACCGTCTGGAGACACGTGGACAGCCATTTGTGCATTGGTATTATTATGGTAGCCATGTGTGTACTAAAAGGTAGGTTATAAACAAACTGTGGAATATAATACAGCCTTAAAAAATAAAATGATGCTATATGTAAAACATGAATGAATCCTAGCATTATGTTACAAGAAATGAGCCAAATAAGTGAGACATATGGTATAGGATTTCATTTCCTTTCATCACAAAGGAGTCAAATTCACAGAGATAGGAAACAGAATATTTCTTGTTTGCATAGGGAGATTGCTTAATGAATGCAGAGTTTCGATTAGAAAAGATGATGAACATTCTGGAGCTGGACAGTGGTGATGGGAACTAATAGCACTGAACTATAGACTTAAAATGGAGAAATGAGTAAGTTTTCTAATGTATATTGATGAGAACAAAGAAAGAATATGGGCTTTGTGGAAGATGGACTCTAAGGATGATCAGACACACTCACAAGCAAAAGTGAAGGTGGGGTGCAGCAGTTGTGAGCACCTGATGTAAGTGCTGGGAACTGAACGCTAACCCTCTGCCAAGAGTCCAAAGAGCTAACTCCTGAAGCATATTCCAGACCCCATAACAATGCTTTTTAATTCTAAATAATATTTCACTGTGTGGACATGGCATGTTTTGTTCATTCACTGGCTGATGAACATATACTTATAACAGGATAGTCCTGCTTACTATAGGTTCTATTTTTGGCTATTTTTGAGTAACTCTATTTTATATAATTCTCTATGCAGGTTTTTATGTAAGAATATGTTTTCATGTATTTATCTAAGAATGTAGACTGTGTGTACTGAGTCAAGTAAAAACTCTGCATTTAACATTTTTCAAACTGCTATGAATTTCCTTAGAGATTCTCCATTTTGTGGAGGGCTACAAGGCCTCTTAAAGTTCTTAAGGAAAGCTGGAGGGAACGGAGGTGCGAGTGGGCAGACAGATAAATTTGGTTCTATACAGTGCAGCCTCAGACATGGCGATAACCATTATGAAATGGTTGAGTAAAAGCATTCACTTTAGTATTTCAACACATACTTCCACTGGAAAGGCAGAAAGACAAAGAACCCTGGGCTCTGGGAGAGCCATGCTCACTTGAGTAGATCTTCGCGTTTGCCGAGCTTGCCTGGAGCGTGCTTTCCGTAAAGACTCCGCTTCCTCATCCCGTACAGGAGTCAGATAAGATCTACGGAAGACAGGGAACAGCTGGTAACACCTTTGTTACGTAGGGCACTTTACACACTGAAGGGATTCCCACATGCTGAAAATAAATGTCGTTAAAGGTCAAAATGGCAAGGATGCTATACGCCATCAGTAAATGCTGTTACAGTATTTAAAATATTTGTAAATGTGTCACCCTTCATATATAAGTGTGCCACCTGTAAAAGGAGAATTGAATTTTATTGTAACTCATCACATTAACTAAAACTTTCTATTCTTATAGAAATCAGGCTAAGGTTTCGCATGCACTGATGGATATGTCCACTTGTTCACATGGAGAGTAAAGGTTGATGTCAAGTGTCTGCCTCATTCTGAGTGTGGATGCACACGAACACATAGGTGAACATTAATGTATATAAGTGCTCACTGTGCAAACATACCACAGTATATGTATAGAGGTCAGAGGACAACTTTGAACGTCATTTGAGACAGGCTTGCCTTACCACTGCATATGACAGGCTATTGGTCCAGAAACTTCTCTGTCGCCACCTTCTACCTCCCTATAGCACCATCTGGATTACAGATGAGCTGCTACACATCCAGCTTTTATGTGGGTCTGGGCGTTTGAGCCCAGGTACTCACACCTGTGTGCTTGACACTTTTATTCTAGTCATTTCCCTAGTCCATCTATGTTATTCTTTTGACAAAGTCTGACTGAAACTGGAGCTCAATGATTTGGCTAGACTGGCTGGCCAGTAAGATCTGGCAAACCTCCTCTCCCTAAATCCTCAGGGACGAGATTACAGCTGTGTGCTAACACAGCTTTTTATGTTGAGTGCTAGGGATCTTAACTCAGGTCTTCATACTTGTATAGGAAAATTATACTGATTTTTATTTAAAACTCTGTAAGTTTCAAACCAAAGAACCTAGGTTTTATGTTTATATTTTACTTTTGCCTTTGTGCCTGTGTGTATATGCTAGTCAAGTGCTCTCCCACCGAGTCATACGTGCAGCTCAAGATATAAACCTGTGGAAATGTGTGCACTCCCAGGTGTGTGTGGAAGCCAGAGGTCAGTGCCAAGGAGGTTCCCTCATCACTCTCCACTTTACTTTGCTTGAGACAGGGTTCTGCACTGAACCTGGGGCACACAGGCTCAGTTAGACTAGGTGGCTAGCAAGCCCCAGGAAGCTATCCAACTCTACCTCTCCAGTGCTAGACTACAGTCACACTGCTATACTCAGTTTTTATACTGGGGATCCAAACTCAGGATCTTATGCTTACATGGCAAACATCTTATCAGCTCAGCCATGCTCCCAAACCCAAAATGTATTACTCCTATTTATTTAAGATTTCTATACTCAGCTGGGCAGTGCCTTTAATTCCAGCACTGTGGAGACATAGGCAGATGGATCTCTGTGAGTTCGAGGGCAGCCTAGTCTACAGAGTGAGTTCCAGGGCAACACAGAGAAACCTTGTTTCAAAAACAAAACAAATTTTACATTCACCATCATGAAAGGAACGTGACTGATTTTCTTTTCCTGTGATAGATACTGTGGCAGCTTTGTGAGCTAAGGCTGTGAGTGTTGGAGGTATACTCTCCTGTCTATCTTCTGTAGTGATGTATGAATAATTTGGGTTACATAACTGAACAGGCCCACCAACAAAAGTTATCTGAGTTAGTGTTCTTTGAAAGAAACTTTAAATAAAATATTGGAATTCTGTAATAGTGAGGTTTATTTATATTTTCTGTTCTGAAAATAAATATTCCGTTTTTCAGGGAATTTTCTCCTTTTTTATTTCATAGTAGACAATTTTTCATACAATTCTAATAATAAAGTATAATTTCTATATCAGTTATTTCTTTTTCTTTCTTTTTGTTTCTCTGTGTAGCCCTGGCTGTCCCGGAACTCACAGAGATCTGACTGCCTCTGTCTCTGCCTCAGCCTCAGTGCTGAGATTAAAGGTGTGTGCCATTACCACTTGGCTTGGTAGTTATTTTCAGTAGACCAATGCCTACAGGATTTTGAAATTCTATCTAATTCTAAGATTGTGGGTAAAGGTGATAAGATGAGATGAGTCAATGGAGGCCCATGAGGACATTAAAATAGTCAAGAAAGATCACAAGGTCATTCACCAAAAGACATTATCCCGAAGCTCTCCTGCGCCCAGAACTTGCTTTATTTTTTCCAACAATGAAAAACGTTTGTTCCTTTCCCAAAGCATGACGACATTCCAGCTACATGGATTAATGAACAAGTCTATGAGAGCAGGAGTGAGTAGATGGAGGTGTCTCTCCCTGGCCTTCCTCTGGCATCCTGATAGCTCCTTACAGTTTATCATACTAGACACTAGCTTTTACGATTATAAAAGTTACCATCAATATGTTATAAGGCTGCTGTGAACAAACCATAAAAATGAAATAATATGAGGAACTAGATTCTCCTTTAGAGGATGCAATTGGCTCTGCAATCAGTCAGGTGTTATCTGATGCAGAGTGGAATGGGAGGCCACCACGGGCACAAGAGTAAGAAAGACTGCTGGGTGATCTTCAACCTCTCAGGACCTTAGGATTTTCAGTCACAAAGTAAAGAAATAGGCAAAGTGTTTTTCAAGACTTCAGTCATCTGTAATCATAGTGAATCCATATTTATGCTAATTTTGGACAAAAGGCCTTTACATCTTGTTAAAAGCCTATTCATTAGTCTGGTCAAATACAATCATCTCTAGATATTCCAGGGAACTGGTTCCAGCACCCCTCCCCGTACCCAAAGCTGTGAGTGCTTAATTGCCTTATATAAAATCTTACAGCATTTGCAGATAGTCTATATATTCTCTTTAAATATTTACCTTAAACATTTCTAGCTTAATTCCATTGCCCAGTACAATGTAAATGCTGTGAAACTGGTAGTTACACAATATTAGCTAAGGAATGGCTAGAGAAAATTATCTCTTCATGTTAAGTACAGATAGATTTTTTTTCCTCGTGAATATTTTCAAGCCAAAGTTGGTTGAATGCACAGATTCAGAACTCAGACACAGAGCACTGATTGGAGTAAGTTCCTCATATTCTATGGGCAACTTTCTTTAGTCCCTTCAATGGAACTTTGTTTAGCAATGGAAATGTTCAATATCCAGTCTAGTATAAAAGCCAGTAGCCACAGGAACATTTTAAATGTAGCTAGTGCAACAGAGGACTAACTTCTAACTTTATTTGTCATTAAATTCAACTGGCCATGCAGGAATGCTGACTAGGACACTCCGAATGCCAGTTCTGGAGTGCTGGGAACATACTGAAAAGGCATATTCTCAGCTCTCTCCTTAAATGTGTAAAACACATCTAACAGAGTTCATGAAGATAGAGTGTCTGAGAGAAATTGATTACATTTTCTTCTCCAAGTTCTTGGTTATTTTTTTCTTCTGTGCTTCCCATAGGCAATATTACTATAACCTTAAGCTTTTATATGCAGTAATTTTCAGTTTTACAAGCTAGTGCCAGGGCTCCCGCCTTCAGGGTATTTATGGGTACAGCATACAGGAAGATATTCATAGACCAGAGTACCTCAGAGCCATTTTTTTTTTCCGAATTTCAGTATTTATAGTCTTCTGCCTCTATATGCCTTTACCCACACCACCCTGCTTTCCCTTTGCCGCCCCCTCCCCACAAGAAAACTCCAAGAAAACAGACTGTTACCTCCTTGTGCAGGCCTGCATGGCAGAATGAAGGTCAAGACATGCATGGAGATGTACAGCAAGAGAGGTAAGTGGCTGCTGGGAAACACTGCAGTCTCAGCATCCGTCTCCCTTGGAAACTAGACAAAGCTTGCACTGCCACTGATACCCAGCAAGCCAAAGGCAGAGCTTGTAATTTGCTCAGAAGCTGCTACTAGGAAGGAGGAAAAGGAAGGAGGGTAAAATCTCGGGGCTCAGCACGCCAGTGCTGCCAATAATTCCCAAAATACCATTCCATTATATGCATATTTTATATACTGTACCAAACCAATCAATACTCCTTGTCATCTGAGAGAGGAGAGGGAGAGCATTCATCCTTATTTGAAAAAAGGACAGAGCAGAGAGGGGTAGCATTCCCATTCTGGATCATCTCATGTGCCCTTGGGCTACCCTAGATGCGGCATCCACCCAAGTGAGCTGTAAATACTGCCTTGCTGGAGGGCTGGCCACAGCCAGCTGGCACAGAGCAAGAGAGGAAAAGAGACAGATTTTAAAAGGACACATCACAGGAATGCAAAGACAGTTTTAGTTCTGTACAAAGGGGTTAAGCCTGGATAGAGGAAGACTCTAAGTACTTCTCAGACAGAGAAGCTACTATGTAAGTAAGGATCAGGAAGATTTCCATATCTAAGTTTGCTTTCTTCTGCCATGATAAACACTGACCAAAAGCAGCTCTGGGAAGGAAAGGGTTTGCTTAGCTTAAAGTTACAGTCTACCATCTAGGGAAGCCAGGTGGGAACTCAAGGCAGGAACCAGAAAGTATAAACTACAGCAGAGGCTGCAGAGGAATGGTGCTTACTGGCTTCTCCCAGGCCTTCATTTGTCTTCCTTTCTTATACAATCCAGGACCACCTGCCCTGGGGTGGCATTGTCTTCAGTGGGATAGGCATTCATCAATCATTTAGCAATCAGCAAAATGCCCCACAGACATGTCTACAGGCCTATCTGATGGGAGCAATTCCTCCATTGGGTTTCTCCTTCCCCAGGTATGTCTAGGTTCGTGTCAAGTGGACAGATACCTGACTAGCACATTAGCATCTGTTGTAGACTAAGGTACGATCTGATTTCACAGTTTAGCGTAACTGCATTCTAAGGATTATGTGCCATTGTGGACTCTAATTTAGCACTCATATCAGAGCTCGAGTTCAAGCAAAGAACCCACAGTATCACTCCGGTAACCAAAAAGAGAAACAAAGATGGATCCAGAGAGAACAATGCAGGGGACATTTCTAAATATTCTAGACTGGTGCGATTGGGGACAATGTTACATGTCCTAGTCCATGGGGAAGGCAGAATTATCTGGCCCTACAGGTCAACACAGCATACTCTTGGAGTAAAGGACCAGAATGTAAATCTTTAAGTTGCATGTCCCCTACATGCTCAAGCAGTCATTGATGAGCATCAATGCAAGGCTAGGAAGCCACTGCTGCCACACTGCACTGCAGACACTGAGCAGGTACAACAGAAGCCACATGCCCCTCAAAGCCTGGCCAGTCACAGAGAAACTCTGCAGATAGCTAACCTCCAAGTTCTACGGCACTAACCTACAATTCAGAGGACTCTTTGCTGTACACAGTCAACATGACTACCGTTTGTGACCTACCTTCCATCAGCAGTGTATAATCTTGAGTTTTCCTCCTTCTGAACATTTGCTCAATAAAAAACACACCAGTGCTCTGAGCCAAAGCCACTTTCACAAATTACAGTGCTTTTCTTATGTAGGTCACTTTACAATTAGTTCATTGGTCACAGCAGGTGTTAGTGATGCCAAGAATGACAGATTCATGTGCCAACAAGGCCAGTGCATGCTGCTCTACTGCATACCCACAGGCTACACCATCGAGACCTGACCAACTGTCTACATTTACCATTGAATGCAGAACAGAGCAGAGTACCATCACTGATGTGATAAATTATGAAGTATCTGTATGATAAAATTTACATAAGCATTGCAAAATAAACTAAAAGGTATTACAGATACACAACAGAAAACACTTGAACTCAATCAACTTAAACAATAAAACAACATTGTCAAATCACCAAAATACATATCCAAGAAAAATTAAATTAACAGGAAACCAGAAAATCTGTAAACAAAAGACAAAGTGTTTCACCAGTAGCTAGAAAATGCCAGCTTAAAACAAAGAGAAGCTGCTTTATCTCTCTTTGAATGGCAAGAAAATGAAAAACCTAACAGAATGTTTCAAATATAACCCGGTTATAAATAAGAGAGAAATATGCACTCACCATTTAGACTCAGAATTTCCATTTAGAAAGAACTACTGATGAGAAACACTTGCATGTTTATACAAGTGAATACAAACAAGAGCACACACAGCAGTGTTAGCATTAGTATTATGGGAGAAAGAGAAAGCACTTCAATGTCCATTAGCCTAGAAAACGATGGTCACAGTATGATCATGTAATGAATTAAAATAAGCATTTAAAGTGGAAAAAAAAGAATGTTGCAAGAAAATAGAAAGTTTCAGAATGTCAGGAATGAATTCACATATATCAAATATAAAAACATGTGAAAAGCACTGTGGATATTTGTAAAGAGATGAAGTAATAGCCGCAGTAAGAAAAGTTTGGGAATGACAAATACCAAATCCAGAACTGCGTTACTTTTAGGGTGGGAGCCAAGGGATGCCAGGGAAGAGAGAGACTCACATTTAATCTCAGCACTGGAGAGAAGACTGAGGCGAAGTCTTGTTACAAGTTCAAAACTAGCCTCTGTCTTGAAAAAAAGAAACAACTAACCTTTAATCTACAAAGGGCCATTTTGAGTAATAAAATATACACTAAATGAATAAAGGAAATTAAAAGAGGACATGACTACTCCTCAGGGTTTGACATTTTTATTATAGATATAGGGAGAGGCAGAGGCATCTGGAGAATCCACAGTGAACATGGCCAGCAGACTGCATGGGTCATGTGAGGAAAGGGGGCGGGGAGGAGGAAGAGCCAGGAGCCAAGAGGCCTAGAGAGCAGGAACCAACAGTGGCAGCCAAGAGGCCAAAAGAACTGGTAGCCAAAATGGCTGAGGCTTTATAGGAAGAGCAGCTAAAGGGAGGGTGTCCAGCCCAGTCCCTGTGCGTGTGAGGTATGCCAGCCAGGAGGACTCTAACGGGAAGGGGCCGAGGAGACTGGCGGCCAGAGTCCACTTTGATCTATCAGTAGGCATCTTAGCCAGCTTGTCCGGGTCTGAGAACTAATGTAAACAAGGTTTGTGTTTTACATCTAAAGCTTTACAGACTACACGTGATGATCACATGGAAAGCACAGGTCCCCTCCAACACATGCCAAAGCCACTGTCCCACACAGCAGTGAGCTAAAGTGTAGTCTGTGGAGATCTCTTGTACTCTATCCATCCAATGCTGCTCATCCCTCTACAGCCCTAAGAATGAGGGCACTATTCTGTCATTACATTAGCAGGCAGCATTGTGTCTACTCTTGCAATGGGTACTCCAAACAATTAGTGAAAGAAATGACGGTTCTGCGTGAAACATGGAATCTGGGTTAGCACAGTTATGCATCTTATAGTTTCCTATTCATTTGGCAGCTTACTGCTTCTTGTTTAGCTCATAGTGTGTTGGTTCATTTATTCTCTTTCTCATTCCTTCTGGACATTTTCCCATCTTAGCTTTTGTTTTATCTCCCTAGACACCATATATAAAAATGAAGAAGGCCTGATCTTCAGCAGAATCTTATTACACTAGTAATTAGGATTTAAAAGCAAAAAAAAAAAAAAAAAAAACAAACTGCCGAAGATTCTTCTGGAAAGAAAGCCTGATATTCTCTGAGGGGCTAAGGAATGAAACACCACAAAATGGCAATGATCAGAACCTAAGGAGTAAGACTTCCTAAAAGGGTAGGGGCATCTCATAGGGTTTAGCCTCGGATTTGAAGCAGGAGTCAGTGACCCGGCCATATGTGCAGAGCAGAGACTCGGGGAGAGAGAAGGGAACAAGAAAGCCACAGGTCCAGTGGAAGGACCTGAGTTAACAGAGAGCGCCACAGATGGAGGGGAGGGGAGGACGGAAGGGGTTTTGGTTTGGGCTGGGGGGCGTCACACTCAGTATAAGCCAGCAGGTCTCCACCACTAGGCAGCATCCTGACCAACAGAAGGAGAAAAAAACGTGAGCTAAGAAGGAAATGGCTTCTGGCAAGTCTTCACTTTGGATCTCAGAATTTCTCAATTTGGTAGCACATATGCAAGATAACATTTAAAAAAAGGGAGACTTTCTCTGTTTTAAAGGCCACAGAGGTAAATGATTAAGTCTGGTTTGCTGCTAACCTTTTTGGGGGACCCAAGAACACTAAGAGAAATGCCTGTAATGATACTCAGAACAGATGAAGAAATAAGGGGATAGGAAGAGGGATGGGAACCAATGGCCACAGATGATTATTCCTGTCATGAGGAGCTCCAGGAGATCCAGGACAGAACTCTCCCTGACAGCTGAAGCAGCTGGAGCGGACCTGTCACAGAGGGGAACCCTGGGAAGACAAGCGAAGGTGTTTGCATGTTACCCAAGAAACAGGAGCGGGAAGGGCACAAAGAAGGAACTCCAGAACAGCAAATGCAGTCAGGGAAAGACGATCTGAGAGGTCAAGGCTACTTTTAAAAACAGCAGCAAACTTTATACAGTGCTGCTGAAAGTTCAAGGTAAGAGATGTGATGACCATGGAATCAAACCATTAAGGACATGGCCTGTGCCAGAGCAATGTCGTAGGGCTGGCAGGTGGACTAGAATTAAGAAGCTAGGAAGTGGATGACGTGAAATCAGGGGACTTTTACAAAACCAACAAGCAGCTATAAAGAATAGGACTGGTAGCCTCAGAGCTCAGGGTGGGGCTAGAGGTGAGCCCTAGGATGGGAAGGAAGTGTGCCTCCAAGGACAAATCACACCTGTGCAGAGTACAGCTCTGCTGGAGAGCAGCTAAACCTGTGGGTTTTGCTTCCCATTATTTATGAGTTGTGTGTGCCAAGAGTTGTTTTAAACAACCCTGGCTTCATTATGATGGAATTTGGTTCCTGAAGAATCCTTGAGGCATCACTACATTTTATTTACATGTCAATGATCGGTGGACCATTTTCAGCACCAGTGCATGGGGACTGTGAATCACTCTCTGTCTTACCCATCTCAAGTTAGAAAATGGAGATTTCCTAAGAGGAAATCAATCAAAGAGGTAGGGAAGCATATTGTCCAGAGTTATCTTAACACCTGAAAAAGAAAGAATGTTGTTTAAAGAAGAGCCAGGAAGAGCCATCCAGGTAATTGCTGTCAGCTAAGCCCTATTTGTAAATACTTCTTAAACATAAATGTCACCCAATGCTCCAGAACCCTGCCAAAGATAAAATTCTTATAATCAGCATCCTCATCCAATACTGTACAAGGCAACTTCTCTTTTTTTAAAAAAAAAATATTTTTATTTAATATGTATACAGGGCACCAGATGTCATTATAGATGGTTATGAGCCACCATGTGGTTGCTGGGAATTGAACTCAGAACAGCCAGTGCTCCTAACCTCTGAGCCATCTCTCCAGCACCCGGCAACTTCTCTTTTGATTATCAGGGGCCCTTCATTTCCCATCAGATTTGAAAGAAGATAGAAAGCTTCCAGTTGCTGTGTTTTCAGAGGTGACACTCCTCCAATACTAATTTCCTTGAAATATTATGGTTCCTTAAAGACATCGAGAGGTCTGATCATCAAGCTCGTATTGTCAAGCTCCTAGTATGGAACGGTCCAGCTAAGCTTACTCTCTTAGATGCCTTTCTACCCTGTGCCTGTTGTTGTTCTCTGAAAACATACCATGGGATCCACAAGGGCATCTTATGTGTTGAACGCTATCTGCATTTCCTATATTACAATACTTAAAATGGAATATGGAAGATGTGTTCATCTGAAAATGGATCCAAACACAAACTCGAGTCTTTGAGGTCATACAGCCAAGTAAATCCACTGAAATTCCTCTGCTGCCACCTTAAGGGTAGAAAAGATTACTACAATTTTATTAAAAAAAAAAAAAAAAAAAGTCACACACACATACACACCAATTGATCCAACATCTATGCATCAGGCTCTGTGATATGAAGAAAACTCTATAAAAAGTAACAGTTCACAGAGTCACAACGCAGGGAGAAAAAGCAACAGTGTGTCATTTAATTGGTCAATTCAGTCCTAAGAACTGTGATAGAGAAGAACACTGTGGAGAGAATTCTGGCTTCAGCCTGGAGCTAGAGAGCAAAGTAGTCAGTTCTTGTTAGCACAGAAGACTTCTGGAACAGAACATTTTATTAAATACACAATATGTCGCTACAAATACAAACATAATATTAATTTCATCTTTAAAAGATAAGAGTTTTCCTGAATCTTAAAATTGTTAATTAGCTTGTATGCCTGGAGTCTTAGGTCTGTTCCTTACATATTTATGCCTGTTTAATTCCTTACATATTTATGCCTGTTTAAGTTAATTAAGAATGTGAAGAAATGTACATTCTAAGCCAGAAATATTAAACACCTGCATTCTATTCTTATTACAGCATTTTCTCCTTTTCCAGTCACATCATTAAAACAACCAAGTTAATTTCCCAAAGAAATACAAGGAAGAGGAGGACCAGTATGAAAGCATGTATCATGTATCTAAAATGTTGTCATGGCAATTGAAAGCATGAATGTCAATTGTTATAGCAACTAGAAGCATCAATCTGAGATGTCAGTCAATTGTCATGGCAATTGAAAGCATGAATCTATGATGTCAATTGCCATAGCAACTGGAAGCATAAATCTAAGATGTCAATTGTCATAGCAATAGCAAGTGCTGATTCTGCCATTCCACCACAGCACTGACTTCTTAGCCTCAGCTATCCTGAGCAGCCCCTAGTAGCCAGAATAAGAATGCTAGTAATCCATGGCAAAGGCTTGATTCATATTTTGGAACACACAGGCAACTTTCTGTGCTCTGATTTCTATAGAAAAATGACAAGGACTCAACTGTTGAGCCAAATCATGACAAAACACACCTGGCCACAAACTTGTACAGAGAACTTTACCAGAAGCCCAATTTTCAATAGACAGTTGGTCCCTCTTCTCTTTATCATTTCTCAGTAAACAATAAAAACTATTTTGTGAGACTATTATGAGGAACTTGGAAATGAACTGGCAGGTGAGAAAAATGTCAAGGCAGGACATCTCGGCCCCTCCTACATGTTACTAATATAGGTATGAAAAAGAACTATTTTATTAGAAGGAGATTAACTATACAAACATGGCTGATCTGAGAGCTCTGAGTGGCAGGTATTAGGTGACTGCTCCCTCATCGAAAGTGGCTGAGGAATTGGGATATTGTCACAAGAGCTGAGGCACAGAGTCTTTTAAACAAGTGTGTACTCAAGAGGAAGACAAGAAGGAACTTTGTAAGTGGTGTGTTAAGGTATTGCATAAAGAATGTTCTTGTTTCTGAAAAAGTGCAAGAGTGCTCTATAGCAATGTTTAGCAACAGAAATGGCAAACGGTAACTGAACATTTTAATTGAAGACCCAAGTCTCACCATATTAACTCTTAGCAGACAACAGCTAGGTCTTCCTTCCCAGAATTGTTTACTGGAGCTAAACAACAATAATGTTTTTAAACAGCTTTACAGAGTCAGGATTTATTTGTGCATGAAGTGTACTGTTCACCTGTTCTCAGCGCATTCAGTTATGTGGACATTCCCATAACCAATCTTAAAGCATTCTCATCGTCTTCAAAAACTAAAGCAGAGTGTTCCTGAAGTAAGGAGGTCCCTGTAAGAGTCAGCTCCTGGCATCATCACACTTAGAACACTAGTTTTTTTCTTCCAGTAAGTATTCAAGTGCTAAATTTCTAGGTTTCTTTCCTGAAGAAGAAAGAGCGTAAGAAGGCTTCTCCGTCAGGCTGCCACTTAGGGGATAAAAATACTCCCTAGTACCTACAAATACATGTGGCAATGTATGACCCTGGAAATATGGCTGTCATTTGTTTGCTATGCTTCGTTTTATCTTTAATATAGATAATATGTTTACAAATGGAATGTTTATGGCAATCTTGCTTCCAGTACATTTAATGATGCAATTTCTACCCATATGTGCTTATTTCATGTTTTTGGTTTTTTTTAAAGATATGTGTGTACGTGTGTGCTCTACGTATACTTTTATGCCAGAAGACGGTATCAGATGTCACTACAGATGGTTGTGAACCACCATGTGGTTATTGGAAATTAAACTCAGAACCTCTGGAAGGCAGTCAATGTTCTTAACTGCTGAACCATCTCTTCAGCCTCCTTAAATCTGTTATGTTTTGGTTTTTCTCACTTCATTTCAAACTTTGTCATTATTACATATGTCATAAAAATTTAAGGTCAATAATATCTGGTGTTACTTTTATTTTTGAGTGTTATGAACCTCAGCACACTAAGGGATCAGATATTCTCTTTCAGCTTCCTTGGGTACCAGGCATGCACACGGTGCACATACAGACATGCAGGCAAACACCTATACACATAAAGTAGCCTCACTAGCAAACATATTACAACTTGCTGAAGCCATATTATTTAATAATAGTTTTTTTAAAAAAAAAACTTTAAAATTACATTTACTTATTTTCAGGGATGGTGGGATACCACAGTGCCATGTATGGAAGTCAGGGAGAAACATGTGGGAGTCAGTTCTTTCCTTTTATCACATGGGTTCTGGGGACTGAGCTCAGGCCATCAGGCTTGGTGACAAATGCCTTTATATCTGCTGAGCCATCTTGTCAGCCCAATAAAATATGTGGAGTTCTACGGCATCATCTTAAATTCTATTTTAAAAACCAGATTCCTGCAAAGTGACACCTTACTGGTTTGTTGGTGAGTACTGGGCTGAGAGTTGATCAGGATGGCAGTTACTGAAGATGGTGGCTGGGGCCAGTTCGTAAAGCAGGATAATATAAGTTGTCATTCATACTAACTGATCCTTGTTCACTGGAATCTCTAGCTTGCCCTTGCATGATGCCCCGCCCCTCTCCAAACCCCGCCCACTCAGAGAGTCTCCAAACAAAGGGAAGGCATCAAAAAACCTAGTCCCACATTCTTGGAAGCTTCCTCCCTGTGGTGATATTTTGCGCTCTAACAAATAAAGCTTGCTTGAAGATCAGAGGGCAAGCTAGCCACTAGTTAACCATTGAGGTCAGGCAGTGGTGGCACACACCTTTAATCCCCGCATTTGGGAGGAGGAAGCAAGAAGATCAGGAGTTCAAGGCCACCCTGGGTTTCTAATTCAGTGTAAAAGAGAAACAGAGTTGGGGTGGTGGTGGTGGAGGAGGTGGTGGTGGTGGAGGAGGAGGTGGTGGAGGAGGAGGAGGTGGTGGTGGAGGAAGTGGTGGAGGTGGTGGAGGAGGAGGAGGTGGTGGTGGAGGAGGTGGTGGAGGAGGAGGTGGTGGAGGAGGAGGTGGTGGAGGAGGAGGTGGAGGAGGAGGTACTTGCAATCTCCAGGCTTTGATCCCAGTACTTGAGAGAAACATGCACTATGGAGGTGGAGGCAGGAAGTGATAAGGCTGGGTAGAGAAAGGAATGTAAGACTGGAGGAGACAGGAGCTGGCCCCTTTCAGTCAGAGGATTCTGAGAGGTAAGAAGTCTCTAGAAGCTGGCTCCTTTGTCTCTCTGATCTTTCAGCATTTACTCTGATATATGGCTCGGGTTTTTATTATTAAAATTCACATCATGGGGTTGGAGAGATGGCTCAGTGGTTACGAGCACTGACTGCTATTCCAGAGGACCAGGGTTCAATTCCCAGCACCCACATGGCAGCTAACAACTGTCTGTAGTTCCAGTTCATGGAGACTTGATACCCACAGAAAAACACCAATGCACATGAAATAAAAATAAATAAATTTTAAAAAACCCAATCACATTATACCTCCCCTGAAGCTGCCAGCCACCCACTCAGCTTTTGACCATACTTGGGCACAAACCTAGTTTGTGTAAGAACATGTCATCATCTCTCACCTACAACCTATATAATCCCCTGCTTTAGTTTGGGTGTGGGGCTTCTCCAGGCTTGATCTCTGGACTGGAAAACCTGCCCAGGAGTTACTTTGCTTAAATAAACCTGTTGTTATACTTTTTCAACTTTACTTAATCTGGCTTACTGCGTCGGTAAAGAAACCTATTATGGGGAGGGGATGCAGAAAGGCTATTCATCTTTCTTACCTCCTTTCTTCCTTTTCTGTGTTTGTTGTTTTTGAGACAGGGTTTCTCTGTGTAGCCCCGACTGTCCTGGAACTTGCTCTGTAGACCAGGCTGGCCTTGAACTCAGAGACCCACCTGCCTCTGCTTCTGGAATGTTGGGATTAAAGGCATGCACCACAACTGCCCATCCCTCCTTTTTCTCACTTATTACTTTTGGTTTTGAGACAGGCTCAGGTTGGCCACAAGGTTGTGCTTATTCCTGCCTTAGCTTCTCCTTAGTGCTATGTTATACCTGATTTTGACCCTTTCTTTCACAGAAAGCGTTTAGATAGCCTGGGATACTGTCTGATGGTATTTTGTTTTCCGTGTACAGTTTGCTTACTACCATAAACACTTTGTTTTCTTGTTCAATATTCACACAAGGAAAGAAGATTACATCAATAAATAAAAAGTAGGTTCAACTTTGCTATAGACTTTCAGATAAGGAAAACATTTTAGAGCAAAAACGGAGAGATTAAGAGAATGTAAAATCTCTTCTTTAAATGAAAACTATTTTAAGTGTTTTAAAAACTGATGGATTATTTGTTTTCAGTTTCTAGCAGTCCAAAGATGATGTCACATCAGTTCGTTCGCTGGAATAACTATCTAGCTCATAGAGACCTCCAAGGCTTCAAGACTTGTATGAGGGCATGAGACATGGTCAGTATGGCTAACACCCTGAGACGCAAAGCAGAGGCGAATATAACATGGGCTATTTGGAGGGACAAGCAATATCAGCCGCTTGCAGAAATAAACTATGTACAGAAAGAGGAAGAGGAGGAAGGGAGGGGGGAGGGAGGGAGTGCTATACAATTCAGGGCTGGTTAGAGGGGAGGGAAAAGCTACCAGGGAAACCTAAGAAGAGAAAAGGCAGGCAAAGACAGTCATTATCAGACTCTAATATTAGCCATGGGGATTATTTATATTTTGTTGCTAAGGAAAACTTTGAGCTTTGGAAAATGAACTTGACCACTACATGAAAGTAACAGCTGCTACTTGGCCCTGGTATCCCTATGGAGGTATCAGCCTACTGCTGGCCACTTGCCATTTCTGCCCTGCAGTCTGCCAGTCAAATCATCTGGCCCTTAAGAACCAGATGTCCCTTCTGTTTTCTATAGTTCCCAGGTCAACCCAAAAACTGGAGGACAGTAATGAGTACTGTATTCAGATGGCAGATCAAGACAGGCGAGCTCTGGAATCAAACTTTTATTTGGAATAGGTATCATTTTAATTCTAAAGTAGTGATCATTCAGTAGAGCGGGAAAGGAAGCCTTGCTGATAAGTGAAAGAGCGTGGTTTTAGGGCTTCACCATTCCCTTTCACTAAAGTAAGGAACCCATTCTATTCCTTTCCATCACGTAAAGAGAGTGATAGCTGAATGAAGTAGAGCTTTCTCAGGGAAGGAGTATTAGTAAATCCAAGACTATGCTCTCCCTAAAAATAATAAATTGCATCATGCATTTTGTTGTGAAATGTGTATTCAAAACCATAAATTAGGCTAGGCATGGTGGTTCTCACTGTGAACCCAGTTCTGAGAAGGACTGCCTTGGCTATGGAATGAGACCTTGTCTTAAGAAAACAAAACAAGCTGGGCGGTGGCATATGCCTTTAATCCCACCACTCAGGAGGCAGAGGCAGGTTAATTTCTGTGAGTTACAGGTCAAGTTGGTCCAAAAAGTGAGTTCCAGCTAGGACTACACAGAGAAACCTTGTCTTGAAAACCAGAAAAAAAGAAAAGAAAGGAAGAAGGAAAACACAACACAATTAGCCAGGCCTGTAGTTCTAATTACACAAGAAGTTAAAGCATGAAGATCCCTAAACTCCGCCTGGGCTACAGAGCAAGTTCAATCCCCTGTCCCTCTTCACCCCCTTAAAAAAATAAAGCTAGGGGCTGGAGAGATGGCTCAGCGGTTAAGAGCACCCTCTGCTCTTCCAGAGGACCCGGGTTCGATTCCCAGCACCCACATGGCAGCTAACAACTGTCTGTAGTTCCAGTTCCAGGCAAACACCAAGGCAAATAAATAAATAAATAAAGTTTAAAATAAATGAATAATAAATAAATAAATAAAGCTAACAAAGGGGCTAGGGAAAGTAATTCAGCTGTAAAGTACTCGCCTAAAAACAATAAGGACAGGCCCCAGGTGCACACACACACACACACACACACACACACACACACACACACACAAATTCTGAAAACCTCAGCTGGCAATTACCATTGGATGGGCATGTCCATCTCCACAGGCATATCATAAGGGAGACTGGTTCTCTTTGACTGTTCCTCCTTCAGTGCCATTACAACAGTAATTCCAGAACCCCGCCCCAAAGTGTTAACATTACTGTGTTTATTTGGTATCACAATGTATCCTTTGCACTTGATTTTGTTCACTTAACAATATGTCAGCTGAGTCCAGATCTAGCGACAATGAGATAAAGCTGAAACTGACTGCTGGCTGGTCCTAAAGGCAGGTATGAAATGGGTGCTAAGTCCCTCTCCAGCCTAAGTGCTTCAATTACAAGGCAAATGGGGGTTATTTCTGAGTATGGCTCTCTACTGCTGTGGCCACTTTCTAATCTCCATTTATCCCACTCCTACCAATTGTTTCAGACTGGACCTGTGAATGAGGGTTTAAGGCCTCCATCATGGCTTCCCAGCAGGAGTCAAAACACTGCCACAATGAGCTGATTACAGAGAAAGCTGAAGCTTCAAAAGGAGAATTATCACTCAGCATGCTCTTTCAGAAGAAAAATTTACTGTTTGAAAACATCTGATTTTTTTTTTTTTAGTTTATGTTCATCTAGAGAAAGAACCTAAATGGCTTTAATTTTGTAAAGACTTCAATGATATGTTTTATGTGATCAAGTCATTACCCTACTGAAAATTCTAGTATGGTATTTCACAGTTCTGAGAACAGACAACCAAGTTTCTTAGCATACCACAGACAAAAACTGACTTGATTTGGTTCCTGCCTGCTTCTCTAGCTCCACAATTTCAAAGACTATGCAGCGGAATGTAAATTTGGGAGTTTCTGCAAGGTAAAAACAACCCTATTGGGTGCATGCTTCATCTCCCCATTCCCAAGCCCACCTTCAGGCACTGCTCTTCCCCTCAGATAACCCACGGCTCCCAGTTAATCTGACTGCACCCCATTCCCTTCATCTAAAACACTTTCAGATACTACAGTGGCCCTGCCTTCCCCAGCTCAGGAACAGAAGAAAGTTTGTCTACGAATTTCCTGCCTTCTCACATACACACTGAGAAATAGAAATATATTGTTTTAGATACTAAAAATAAATCAAACTAAAGATCTAAATCTCAAGGAAGGGCTGTCCCTTTTTCTAGTCTTACAAAATGATACTGTAGCCTCAGTCTTCCATGCACACTGGATTCTACAGATCTTGGGCTGGAGACAATACTCAGCAGTTCTTCCTTATGTCACACTGTCCACAATCTCTTAACCCTAACAACCAAGAAGTTTTGCTCTTCAAATCTGTCTCATGTTGATCTACATCTGCTCTCTCTCTCTCTAAAATCCTGCAGTATAGCAGAGCATGGTAGTAACCACCACACTCAGTCTCTGGCGAGAGAATCAAAAGATGGAAGGCAGTCCAAAGAGCACTGCAAAAGTCTCGACAACTCCAGGCAAGCGGGTCTAGATCCCGCTCTGCCTCACCATAATCGTTCATTTCCTCCCCAGGTATAAAACTATACGCCCAGCTCTGCTTCTTTGAGTTATTTTTCCACAGTATTACTTTGCTGCACAGAGTGATCACAGAAAATTCAGAACAAAATGAAGGATCTTTCTCTGTTCTTCAAGTTCCACATCACAAAAGGCAAAAATATGCCTGTGAATTATCAGAAGACAAATTAGAAAAAAGGTCTGACTATATATAAAACGTAATGCTAAATAGTTAGAAATAAGACCTTAACCACAAAAAAAAAAACGAAACAAAACAAAAAGCCCTTCCAAGGTAAAACATAATCCAAACAGTAAAATTAAGATTTATTTGAGCTTGGGTCAAAGACTTCATACTCACTTCACTATCTCTTATTTCAAAGCAGAGCCCTGCAAATACATCAGGAAGCTCATACCTCCTCTTCTCCCGGGCTTCCACAGAGGAGTCTGTTCCAGGGGAGGAGAACACTGTGGCAGCTGGAACCCCATTGGCAGTGCTTGGTGCAGGGCGATTGGTGATCACACACAGAGGAGTACTAGAAGAGACACCGTCTGTTTTCTCTGCTGTTGAGTCAGCCTGGGATTTATAAGGAGTCCTGAAATTAACAAAGACAGGAGCAAAAGCAGAGTGGTCAGGTGTGTAATATAATGGAACACTGACAGAGGGAGGAGGGGCATTCTAATGAAAATCTTCTTGCTCGATTTTGTTTGTTGGTTTGTTAATTCTGAGCTCTGAAATATTGGAACAGTACTGTTATACATTTAGTCTGACATCTTCTGCACAGGACTTATATTTTATAGGATTTTTTTTTTTTTGCATGAGATTAAAAACCAAACAAACAAAAATCAGCTGTGGCAAAAGGCAAGATAGTGATATATGCAAATGTCCTAAATGATTCATTGCCACCTGACCTCCCTCCACACATGCACAGAGAAAGAATCTCACTACAGTGAAAAGGGCACTAAAATCACTTACGATTATTAGTCTCCACCCGTCCCTCAATTCTTGGCGGGGAAAGTCTTTGTGGCAGTTCTCAGCCTAGATTTGATGACCATCTTCTTGAATTATCAATTTGAAATTATTCTACAACCTCAATCTATTTGGTTCTCTCTCATCTAGCCCAGCAACTGCAGTCTTTTTTCCATTCAGCCAAGTGCCTAATTCTCTACATTCATAGCTGCCTACGTAAGAAACAAACAGAAATCGAGCAGGATTCTATATGTAACCTTAACTACAGACTGCAACAGCAAGCTGTGTAATTAAAGTCATTTGTGTGAAAATAAGATCTTTGTTTCTTAACAAAGAGTCAGGAGCAACCACTGGTTCTCCACCCAAAAAGCTATCATTTGTGATGTCACAGCTTGTTGCTGGGGTAACAGAGATCCAAAATTGATACTTGCAGAGATGGGAAAGGCAATGGAAAGCATGAATGTTAAAAATCTGTTTTTCACCTGCTCACGGTCATTATCAGAAATATTTACAAGGAACTATAAGCTCACTTCCAAATATATTACTAGAATAAGTAAAGAAGAGATAATCAAATCATGATGTCAAAACAGGGCACTAAAAGACACATTAAAATATAATACTTTTGAAGACAGAAGCTATATCTAAAAAAATAAATAAAAGCTGCTTCTCCAGAAGCAATTAATATCTCAGAATAAGGTGAAAATGTATATTCACTTTCTCATCTAAAAAGTTGGAGATCATTTCTCAGATTTATTAGTATACAGGAAGCACAAATAAAATTAACCAGAAGCACAGCCATAAGGAAATGGTGCCAACCTGGGAACAGTGTGTACACCCACAATTCTCAACTACTAAGAGTCTAGAGCAGGAAAATTCCGTGAATCCAAGATTTGAGAGCAGTGTGGGAAACAGACTCTACCTCCACACCAAAAATAAATAAATGAACAAAAATAAGAAACAACAAAGCCTTAAGTAAGATTTTATTCTTAACAAGAGCTTACTGAAGTTTAACTTTTGGGTTAACAATGTGTTTTGGCTTCTCTGTATTTTTTTTTCAAGTTTTATTTAGAGGTGTATATGTGCTCTGTGTACACAGGAGGAGATCAGAGGTCAATGCTGTGGCATTCTCTCCTTCCTCCTTTACATGAGACCCAGGCTCAAGCTCTGGCTACCAGGCCTGTGCCCCAAGTACTTTTACCTGCAGAGCCATCTTGCCAGCTTGCAATTTCTAAGGCTGTTGAAATGCCAGAGATGTTATTTTATTTTATTGTCTAATAAAACCTTACTATTATTTTGAAGCATGTTGTTCAAGGGTAGCTAGGGAAGCTCCACAGCAGGGTCAGAGACTACACAATGAACCACATGGTGCTAAACAATCAACCAACTCAAAGATCTGATTTCTTCATCTATAACACAGGGAAAACAATGCTGCATCATGAAGAATTCTCATTATGATGAAACAAAATAATGCCTGTACAACACCGAAATAGTACCCAGAATAAAATATAAACTCAGTACAAACAGAACATGACAAAATAGGTAGGCTTTTCATGAACCAATTTGAATATAAAAACCAGCTTCAGTTCCTCAATGGCTTTGTGATGTTGGGCAGATGATTAAGCTTTTGGTTTGATTTCCTCATCTAAAGATGCATACAATGCTTACTATACCAGGGAGCTGCTTGTGAAACTATAAATAACATATGAATGTCCCAGGAAGGAGTTACCTGACTAATACTTATTGTCCTTGACCTTCCAAAAAGGTGCTCTATAGATTTTGAAATTATCTTTTTAATCTCTTGAGATTTTAAACTTTTTTGCATTTATTTATTTGTGGTGGGTAGGGTGTGGGGTTTGTATGCATGCAGATGTGTTCACATAGGTCAGAAGGTGATTTTCAGGGGTCAGTTTTTTCCTTCAACTATGTGAGATCCAAGGATGAAACTTAGGTCATAGGCTTGAATGTAAGTTCCTTTACCCAAAGAGCCATCTCTCCAGCCAATGTACCTATCCCAAATCGACATCTTCCAAGGTCTGCCAGATGCTGGAAATATGCCATGAGACATAAGCATAGATCTAGTGTCTTTGAAAAAATTATTAATTTAAAGGTCTCTCTTTGCCTGCTTTCTTCTTGTCTATTACTTCATATCCAGAATGCGGCCACCATGGCTAGAACTCCAGCAGTTATTCTGGACTGTGGGGAAAGGCTTGGAAATAGAATCCATGGTATATAGAAAAAAGAACTGGACATTTTAATGACTTTGAGGCTCCTGTGCTGGCCTTGTTTTGGGGCTTTCTTATTTATAAGAAAAATAAAACCTTCTCATACTTAAAGCAATATTACAGGAATTTACTGCTGCGTGTGAATAAACCAAATCCCAGCTACACATCCCTTTTGTACAGAAACTAGTCCAGTGCCCATTACACGATAGAGTTCAACAAAACAGTCCCCAGTGTCAGCTCTGTGATTTCCTCAGTGCTGAGGGGTGAATCCAGGGTCTTGGGCCTGCTAAGTAAGCACTACACACTAAGTTAAGCTTCCATACTCCTGTCTGGATCCTCACCTTTAGTGATAACATACAGAATATCAACACAGCTGTGTTATTATGAGAATCTAATAAATTTCTATGCAACTACACATTGTTACTATTAGAGTCATAAATCTGAAATCTCTACATAATTATAACAGTATTAATGATAATGCACTATAAAATAGTTCTTTCTAACCAAATTAATGGTGACTATGTTTCAGTGAAAAAAAAATCTATTAAACTGGCAAACATTAGTCAAGCACCACCTTAGCAGGTGTTCTATTTTTTTTTAATTTTCATTTTGCCAAAATGAGATCCATAAAAGCCATATGGCAAAACCAACACAGCCTCCAACACCCAGGAAAGGGTTAAAAACCTGTAGTGCAAAGTGCAGCTTATGATTAGAGAACTGCTCTGGTTAAGAACTCTTAATGCCATGCAGAGGAGCCAGTATCAGATCCCAGCAACCACTACAGGGGACTCAACTACATGAAGATGCAGCTCCAGGAGACCTGATCCCTTTTCTGGCGTCAGCAGACATTGTACACATGTGCTACACTTACATACCCATCGATTAAGTACACATGCGAGGGTGTCCACTGGGTATGGTGGCACATGCCTTTGACTTCGGCACTTAGGAGGCACATCTCTCAGTCCAGGGCCTGCCTGGTTTACATAATGAAGTCAAAGCCATCAAGGCCTATGCTGCGAGACCCTGTCTCAAAATAACCAAACCAAAAAGGAACTGTATTGTGCTGCTGTATTTTCACATGACATTCCACTATGCGTCCTTTAGATGACTGGAAAACCAAAGACATACGCTCCCAGAACATAGTTTCTGCAAATACAAGCCTCTTCTTCTCACCGTGCTCCCAAAAGAAGACTAATCAGCATGATTCTCAGAAGGCTACTGGAGGGTTTTGGAACATGGATTAGCTTTCTACTGAGTTTGTATGTCATCTTCCAAAAGATTAAATACATGAGATTCTTACTAGAATGTTAATAAGTAGAAGGTAGCAATATTTTAATATATAGTTTATTATCATGGGTCCGATTCTAAGACTGTAATCACAATTGGAAAGGTGATTGAGAAATGAAAGCAATCATGCTTTGACCCTGAACATCAAGGCAATGATATGGATTCAGCGTCACTCAATAAGTCAGAACAAAAGCATCTTCACTAAAAGCTGGATACTGTCATAGGAATGTAAACTTATTCCTACGTTGACAAAGCCTCTTTGCTTCAAATCTCATACGTGTTTCCAGCAGCATTAACTGTGATGACGCAACTCAAATGGCTCCGGGCAGCCTTACCTGACGTGTTGTACAGATGCAGTAGTGTTTGTACTGACTGGCGCAGGGCAAGAGGCAGGGTGCCACTGGCTGCCCCAGAGGTGGATGAACCAATGGTAATGGGTGAGGTAGCAGGAGATGAATTGCGATTGGCTGAAATGTAGGGACTTGTGGGGTCACTACTTTTACCAAATGAAGCACTGCAAAACAGCACACAGTCACTTTCTTCAGGACATGCTGCTCACCCATCGTTTCCCAACACCACCTTCCCACCCAGATTGTGCATGTGACAGGAATAAAGGCCAAAGAGATGGCACGGCAACCAGGAAGTGGAGGGGTAACCCAGCCAGAGCTGGGTCTCCAGCAGCAAGCAATCATCCACAAGTGAAACAATTATCACTCTCTGACGGATGATTTTTTTTGATCAATTATCCAAAAGAGTAAAGGAGGAGAGGCAGCTTTCAGTGAGGGAAAGCAAGAAAGGAGAGTATATCACAAGAGACTATTATTAGAAGAAAAAAGGTCCCGAACAAACCCAAGGCCCCAAATCATGCAACACGATTAACCTACACGATAGAGAGTAAATGCTGCAAAAGCCAGAAGACCCAACAACTGGGAAGATTTTAAAAATTTAAAACAGAAAGGAAAGGAAAGAATTGTGTGAGAAAAAATGGCTGCTGTAGTCATTTAGCTTAAAGAAAAATGTCTTGGGGAGGATTTAAAGCTTTCAGTCTACAAAATAATAGTGTGTGTATGGGGGGAGGCAAGGGTTCTTGTTTTTTTGGTTTTCAAGAGAAGATGTAAGAAGTATCTCAATTGCAGGCAATCATCTGCAGGTGTTTTCTGACTGTAACAGCCACAAGTGATGATGATAAAAAGCTGTGAAACCTTCACTAGTAAAGCAGCATTTTACTGGGCTGTCTGAGACTAGTTCCTGGTACAAGAGATGATGCAGAAATTTCAAAGATCAAGGCTTGGCATAGCTGGGGTATGAGAGAGTCTTTCTTATACTTTCTTTTCAAAATGGTGATGGCATACATCTTTTTCTTTTTGGAAAGATCATAAGGCTTTATAAAATCACTCTAGGGTCACAGAAAATGAGCCCTGGACACCTAAGGCACCAAGGGACTTGTAGATCTTTTCTCAAAAAGTGCTCGTGTGATTCAGCACAGGTTCTAGCCCTCTCGTCTTCTATTCTCTCCAACTTTGCCCAAATACATCAAACCAAAAGCCACTCAAACCCATTTGCTGACAAATTTGGGTCATGAACATCAACAACCTCAACACCAAATAACACCACACTTGAAAATTAAATTGAAGTTTTCTTTTTTCCTACTTCTGGAGCATTATTCTCTTAGAAAAGTTTGATATTGGATTTGATTGTAAGAAACAGTAAAATATCTTGGTAATTCAAAAATCTTTCCCTCTAAGAGAAATGGGCAGTACCCTCATAAAGCCCCAGACACTTGATTTCTATAATAGTCAGTGGGCTGGATGTGGCTCAGCTGGTAGTATGCTTGCCTAGCACACAGGAGGCCCTGGGGTCAATTCCTAGCCTCATAAATGTGTGTAGTGACATATGCACTCAGGAAGTAGAAGCAGGCAGATCAAAATTTCAAGGTTTCTTTCAACTACAAAGTGGGTTCAAGGCCAGCTGAGGCTATATGAGGCCCTGCCTATATAAATAAATATATAAAATAAAATAGCCACTGAGATCACTGAGTTGTACCTGTATACTTTCAAAGTCAAGACCTTTCTTAGGATGTACCTAGAGAACTGAAGAAGAAGGCAGTGGTGTCTATTTCCATTATAGTTTATTTCCCATGTTCCAACATTAACTACTTGTCAAGAGCCTTCCTGTTAGGTAGAAATAGTTTTGATCAGGAAAAGCTAATCTGCTCTTACAGTCTTGGCCAAAACCTGTTTCTAAGATAATCTAGAAAGCCTAACGATGAAGGCAGCAGGCGGCAGGTGGAAAGGTTAAGTGGAAGTGAAGAAAGGATTCAAAGTAAGCAATGAAAAACAGATTCTTCTACATCAGCAGCAAAATTCAAACCAAAAAATTATGAAGTGTCTCTTGTAGCTTAATGGTTCTGGCAGAGGTGTTTTGCTTGCTGGCTAGCTTGTGGCAAAGAAAATAATTGCAGAAAAGAGAATACAGATGAGATCAAAGGAAACCCATGTACCTTCTCTGCACACCAAACTTGAGAGTTTCACATCTTGATGGATCTGAGGGCCATTAAAGTCACAAGAAACAAGACAACTCAAGTCCTAAATTAACAGGCTCAACATAAAATGACTTAAATCCAACAGAAAATTGACCCCATTTCCCACTCCTTACCACCCTACCATACCCCGCCCTCCTCCCAGCCCAGGTGTAATCTGTGATAAAACTACCCTCGTTTTAGAAAAGGGAAAAGCAAGACTAGGCAAGAGTGTATAAATTCCATCTTCCCCAGACATCACTAGATGCTACTTCAGACTGAAATTTTAATAGGGCCGATAGGATGGAGCGGAAAGTCAGGTCTGTGGTGAGGATTAGAATTAGCTTATTTTAATTCAGTTATTAAAAGAACAAGTTAATTTTAAATTAGTGAAAATGTTCATCCCTTAAATCTAAAAGCCATTCATTTCTGTGGTGCAAATTTTCTGTAAAAAGCATGCAATCGTTACCCATATTCCCATGATCAGAGTGAAGGAAGATCATCTCCCACCCCTTTGCAGCTGGTACCTTTTCAAGTAAGTTGACACGTAAGTGGACGGAGCTGTCTGTGAGGTTTCATTTCCCTTTGCTTCGTCCCTCCACAGCTGCCTGGTGTGGGGGCCACTCCTCACTAGATTCACAGCCGACTCTCTGTAACGGCAAGAAAACCAACAGAACAATGATTCCTCCACTGACTCAGGCTATAAGCAGAGAGAAGAGCCATGTGAAAACTGTAGCATGCTAAGGAAGGAAACAGGCACATGTTTCAAGTGATTCTGTTTCTACACTAGTGCAGGGTTTCTTCTAGTAACGTGAAAGCCAACTCTTTCCAACAGGGACCCAAGGCCCCTTATCCTCTTGTGACAAGGAGTCACTCTTGATTCTCATTTGAAAGTGTCTTCCAGTGATCCCTGGTGGCAGATTACTACAGAAGAAGAAGAGCAGGGGAGCTGCTGGGTGCCTCCTCAGTATTCCATATGAGAAGACTTCCAGAAGGGGCTGGAGTGGGTGTTTTGCACTCCCAGTCAAGAACTTGGGATCTTTGCTGTAGAGGCAGTAGAACTACAGCAATCCTTCCTGGGCTTTAATGTTTATTTGAATCACTTAGGAAATTCTGATTCCCCAGCTCTGAGCTGCAGTTCCCACTGGCTCCCAAGTGATGTCTGCTGAGTAGCATGTCTTGTTTGGGTTCTGCCTTGAAATCTTAGCAAGATTTTAAAATATTCATTATTCATTTTAATTAATAAAGAAGGCATTAAATTTTATTCCCTTACAAATTAGAGGCTGATCACTTCAAGGAAACAATTTATTCACTGTTTACCATGTGGCATACAGTATGCTCGGTATGGCCAGGTGGCTAGAGAAACAAAACAGCTTGCTGGGGTACTAAAATTAGCTCATACTTGGAAGTGTCAGAGTCCTACATACAGTAATGTCTAAACTGGAGTTATAATTTAAAGGTAAGGAACTGGCAAAGAGAGAAAATAAGGCTGAGAAATATTCTGAGCAGAAGGACAGGCAATCCATAATGTTCTGAGAATGCCTGTGGAAAAAGCAGAAGAGTAATGAATGACCAAATCCCTAACCCCGAGGGGCTGAAGGAAATCATCCCGGCATGCATTGTGATTACCTGTTCTCCTTTTCTTCAATGTCACTTGTGCTGCTGAGCCTCCGGGGTGTCAGTGTGCTAAAATAGCTTTTGTTTTCTCTTTCCTGTAAAAATAAAAACATGTAAAATGCAAGAAAGGTTCAATACTGACAGAGCATAAAACATTTTTGATGATTCTGGTAGGCATAGTGGTTGGTACACTTGTAATCCCAGCCGTTGGGAAGTAAAAGCAGAAAGATTTTAATTTCAAGGCCAGAATGGGGAAAAGTGGAACTTACGATAGTCATGTATTCTCATATCTGGATTCATCCTTAATTTTATTTCAAGTGGTACTACAAAAGGCTAGCTTTCAAAACTTATTCTTACCTTCTCTTCATAAAAATCCTGTAGGGAGGGAAACAGTTCTCAAGAGGAAAGTCAGGATGCTTCAGTGAGGAAAACAGCAAAGCTTAGACAAGGGGCAGCACTGATGTGGGGGGGCTGTTCTGAGGAGCAGCTGCATGGGACACCCTGCACACATCTGCCTCATTTAGTCTCCAGCTATTTCCCCTTGAAATGCAACTTCTTTAGAGATACACACAACAAATACACTGCAGTTCATCCAACCACCATAACTCATTCCTTGAAGTTATCCCTAGAAAAGCAGCCAGTAAGAGGACCCCAAAGAAGAACACTCAGTGAATCTAATAAAATCTAGAACCAAGTTCTTCTTTGATGAATATATAGGTGACCTGCTTGCGAAGTCAGCCTAATCATATATTTCTATAAACAAAAATAACAGGTTAAAACTTTTTTTTACTAGGCACGATATGATAGTATACATCTGGAATTCCAGCACTTGGGAGACTATATAGCAAGTTCCAGACCAGTCTGGCTGAATTTTTAACAAAGAAACAATAAATCACTAAGTGCTAATGTGCGCAGCTGCGTTAAGGTTCAAAGGTCAACTTTGCTTGCAAGCATCACAGGTTTGGTGCTGATTCAGAAGAACCATTTGGGCCATGTTCAACTTTCCGGGGCATTGTTTTGCTCTAGGTAAAGTAAAAAAGAATGAACATAAAATAAGCCAAAACAAAAAGCTAGTTTTAAGACTTTCTTTTTAGACCAAGAAAAATACTAGCAAAGAAATAACTATTTAATAAAACTATTGAAATGACAAGGCCAGCTCATTTCAACACACACCAATGCCTTATCCCAAAGGCCCTCATCCTTTCGTAAGGAGGAATTACTTTCCTTCGCCATTTTAAAAACATCTTCACGGTCTCTGTACTTCCACAGTCAACGTGGGGACTGGAACATACTTGCACTTGTTGTCATTCATGACTGAATGTTCACTGAAGAACACTACCACGGAATGCTGCCCGGCACACCCTCCCCTCCACACAGCACCTTTTCTTTGTCATCCAGCAGAGCTGAGATCCGAGGGCTTGATGAGGAGCGGTAGATAGAAGAACCTCGATCCCTAATGGCTTCCTTCGAGTTGGCCACTTCGCTCAGCGTATTATGGCTGCCAGTTTTTCTGAGTCCTAGTCTCCAGGAAGAAGGAGATTCGTCTTTGGGTTCTTCTGTCTTGTTGAAGAGACTGGACAACTATGAGGGAGGAAAGGAGGGGAAGTCCTGCCCAGCTGTTCTGCTCTGCCTTCTTGCTTCCGCACTTACAGAAGGTCAGTGGAGCAGACTAGGATAGAGTTGAGGAACAGACCCTGGCAGCTCCTGCCACCATGAGCACCAGCAGACTGCTCTGCTGATTCATTTACTTTTAACTTGCTGACTACCTGAAAACATGCTACTTTTCTTCTCTATGAATCGACGATAAAACTGTGGAAATGAGCTTAATTCTTCCCTCTGATACAGTCTGCAGAAACAGGGTGCGGTAATGTATAGATATATGTGGAGGCAGTGTTCTTCCATGTGATAAGCTAATTGTTTCCTTTTATTAAAAATAGATTTTTTTCCCTCACATAATATAGCCTGATTACAATATTCCTTCCCTCTACATCTACATCCTGCAGTTCCTCCCGACCTCCTCTCCCATCTGGATCCCCTACCATTTCATCTGTCACTAGTAAAGAGATACCAATAAAATAAAATATAATAAAACAAAAACTAACATATCAGAGTTGGACACAACAAAGAGAAGGAAAAGAACCCAAGAGAAGGCACAAGAAACAGAGACCCACTGGTTTGTACACTCAAAAACACTAGACAGGCATAATATTCACAAAGGCCCTGAGCTTGCTGTCTCAGTCTCTGCATTCACATGAGCTTTGTTCATATTGATGGAGAGGACCTTGTTTCCTGGGGTCATCCAGTCCCTCTGGCTCTAACACTCTTTCTGCCTCCACTTCCACAAGGTTCCCTGAGCCCTAAGGGGAGGGATTTGAAGAAGACATCTCATTAGGGCTGAGTGTTCCAAGGTCTCTCATGTAATAAGTTAATTTTAAGTTAATATTAATGGAGACTCCTTAAAAACCAAACTCTAAAATTAAGAAAATAATCTATTTAATATTAAGCAGTAATATAAAAGAGCTTGACAGTTTATTGAACAAGAAATTTTAAAAGATACAATTTTTAGAGGTGGGAAGGTCATCTTTCTTATTCTGCCGAGACAGAACAGCTTTCAAAGAAATCAACAGCTCAACATCCCCACGAAGCATTAAAAAGAATTCTCAGTATCAAAAAAGGAAAGTTCTGTTGGGCATGATAACACACGCCTATACTTCCATCATTTAGAGGGCACAGGTAGGTAGATCAAGGTCACACTCAGGTTCACAGTAAGGTTGAGGGCCCATAGCCTATGGTTCTACAAAGACCTGTCTCAAAGTCACAGAAGAGGAAAAGAGAGTTTCCAGTGGGATACAATTCAGTGGTACTATGGCTGTCTAGCATGTTCAAGACCCTAGGTTCTAGGGTCAGCACTAAAGACAAACAGCAACATTTCACAGACAATTTTACATTGTCATTTTGCAAAGCAGGGAAACAAGCTAGAGTTATGGTTCAGTGGTTGAGTGCTTGCTTACCAGATACAAGCACATACATACAAGGTTCAGTCCCTCGTACAGAGAAACAAACAAAGCAGAGAGACACTGAGGCTAGCATTAGAAACCAGATTCAGGTCTTTAGGCTGTAACTGGTACTTCAGATGCCAAGCAACAGTCCCTTCCCTAGGGTCTGGGACCTTCATAAAAACCTCGTGTCTTTCTTCCAAAACCAGGTCATCTTTGTTGGTTAGAAGAGTAAAAGACACTCATCTCCATCCACCTTCCAGGCAGATTTTCTCCGTCATCAGTCCTCTAAATATACACATGTATGAGTTCCTCCTTGTGACAGACTCTAAGGGAACTCCTCCTCCCCTCACAGTATTACGCTAGCATAGAGGAAGTACATGTATTTGTATTTCTTAAGTTGGTATTATTTTTTTATAAAAAGTAGAAAGTGCAGTCACACCTAGAAGCAGTGCCAATATCTGAAGTGCAAGTAAATGACTGGATAATGAGCAAGGCTGGCACTCTATCTAAAGCCTGATTAATGACTCACAATGATGCCTCTAAAAATAAGTCCTGGCTAGACTTTGCTTCACTTCCCCTAAGGTAGCCAATTAAAACCTGAGGCCAGACTTGAGAGCTTTCCCAGTTGCCCAATCCCATCACCTTGGACCACCCGTCTCTCTGCCAGAAGCCTACAGCGTGGGAGAGGCCTCCATGAAGTTCCCACAGGAGTGCTTCTGGCATTGCAGCAAGCCCTCCTCCCACTCTGCCCATCCTAGGGCAACAGCCTTACCCATGAGACGGAACTTTTCATGAGAAGGAGAAAATGTAATTTTCTCATTTCTGATGCTAGGTGTCTTCCTACCAGTCTACTTTGTATATAGTTATCTTCATTTTCCATATGAAGAAAACAATTAAAACACAGAATCTTTTTGGTCTGAGGATACTTTCATTCTGTTATTGTAACGCATTTGTGGCCATATTTGTTTGGTATTGATTTTTTAAGGACTTGGGGGCAATGTTATAGACAGGATTTTGTGTCCTTCCCAAACTTATGTTGAAGCCTTAACTGTCACGACTGCCTCTGGATACTGGGTCTCTGAGGAAGTGACAAGGTAGAATGTGGTCAACAGCGTAGGGCTAGTGCCCTTCTAAGAGAGAGACATCAGTGCTCTTTCTATATGTTAAGACAGCAAAAAGAAGGCATCATCAAGCCAGAAGACAGCCCCGACAAGGAACTAGCCTGGCTAGCACATTGTTCTGGGAACTCTCCAGCCTCCAGAATTGTAAACAACAAATTTCTTTTTTTTTAAAGTAACAGTTATGATATTTTGGCATAAGGGCCTCAGAGAGGCAAGAATGTACTCCTGTTTTGCAAGAATATGTCTTTGAGGCCTTTATAAGTGTATATTACTATAGTAGAGTGAAATAAAACCTCAAATCAATTCCAAAGTACTCACTCTCCTAGCAGAAGAGGCAGAGAAGGTGTTCTGAGCTGGGGCTGGGATCTGCTCCATGATTCGACACTTGCTTTCAGAGTTGGAATGGTTGACAGTGGCTTCTGGCTTTTTCTCTGTTATTTAAGACAAGAAAAACAATAAATATAAATATGAAAATCTTATCTTTATGTGTATAAATCCCTCTCTACTAAGAAAAAAAGTTTTGACATTATCAATGTAGATTATTAGGACCATAGGATGTCTGACTAGGGCAAACTCTAGCAACTGTGAGTAGAAGAAAATAAACTTAGGAATATCCTTATCTTGGCAGGCTCTGACTTCCGATTAAAAAAAAATGTCTCTACATTAGAGTGTGTGTGTGTTTATATTGTACAAAAAATTCATCAATATAAAGAATATGTTCAGTTCTGTAGAGAAGTTGGCTGAGAAATAAAAACAGAAAATGCATAAGATAGACTTTGCTTTCTAGGTAATTACAATAAACAAAAAAGAAATAAGACACATTATAATAAAAACACAAGATCTTATGGTTGATTCATATCAACAGGTGCTGTAGATTTTAAAGAAGCACAGAATGTGTGAGAAAAATAGGAAGTTGATACAATCAGTCAAGGTTCCCAGAAAAAGCTAAAAGACAGACTGATGGATAGGTGGAGGAAAAATAGTGTCTCAGTGATCACAACACACATCTGCAGGTTAGTAAGTGACTGGCCTAATTTAAGTAATGAGTAATTCCTGGGATTACAATAGGTCTTAACAGTAGGAAGAATTTCAAATGTTGTTGATCAAGTTTCAGAACTTTAGTAACTGGATTCATCTAACTTGGAGTGGTCCAATCCCAGCAGGGTCATTCATCAGAAAGCTGTCTGTCTGTCTGGCTATCTATCTATCTATCTATCTATCTATCTATCTATCTATCTATATATATATATATATATTATATAAACTAGCACAGAGCCTATACCTAATGGCTATGATTCTGGTATTTATACTCCGAGAACAGATCCAGAGTAAGCTGTGATAATTATAAGTTAAACCTGTGTGATACTAAGTTACATATGTCATATTTGAAGCTCTATTTTCTAATTAACCAGACATATAAAAATTTTCTAATTTATATTTTTTATGTATGAGTGTATTCTGCATGTAAACCTGCAGGCCAGAAGAGGGCATAAGATTCTATTATAGATGGCTGTGAGCCACCATGTAGTTTCTGGGAATTAAACTCAGGACCTCTGGAAGAGCAGCCAGTGCTCTAAACCTCTGGGCCATGTCTCCATCTCCTAGCGAGAGATTTTAATTTTTGCCTTAAGAGAATTTTTATGAAGATTAGAAATAATACTTTTTAAACTGTATATTTCATTGGCTATTGTAAGCCTCTTTGTGTTTTATTTTGTTTTGTTTTGTTTCAAAAAGCTTTATTTTTGCTTGGTCCAAGACTTGGGAGGGGCTCCAGGACAGTTACAAAGCTGCCTAGTGGCTGAGAGGTGAAGGTGAAGGTCTTGAGGCTGGCTGGTGCAGAGCAGAAGGAACCCCTTGGAAGGCAAGGCCTCCTAGTCATGCTTGAGAGTGAGTCTCTCAAAGAGACACTCTCCCAGAGATGACTGAGGCACACCAATCTGAGCTGGCTGGGGCCGGTCACCCTGCAGAGGTTGGTCAGGTGGTTGCCCATCTTCTTGACGAGCTTCACCTCCTCATCCAGGAAGTGGTTTTCCAAGAAGTCACAAAGATGAGGATCTGTGAGAGCAGAACCCAGGGAATGAAGATCCAAGAGGGCCTCTTTCAGGTTCTTCTCCAGGGCCAAGACAGCTTCCATGGCCTCTAGGGTTTTACCTCACTCATCTTGAGATGGCTTCTGCACATCCTGGAAGAGTGCTCACAGCCCTGCAATTGTTCTTCTGCATTTTGAGGAGAGGCTTGGCACTCTCCCACTTCCTCTCCTCCAATTCACAGAAGAAGTGGCTTACACCCTCCAAAGCCACATCCTGATCAAAATAGAAGCCCAGAGAGAGGTAGGTGTAGGAGGCCCGCAGGTGCAAGTTGACCAGGCCGTTCATGGCAGCCTCCACTTTGGTGGAATAGTTCTGACGAACCTGGGAGGTCATGGCTGATTCGCAGTATGGAGCTCACTGCAAAGAGTCGGTGCTGACTAGTCCTAGGAGGCGAGGCAGGAGGCAACAAGATGGTCCCAGAGGCTGCAGCTGGAAGCTGACAAAGAAGGAGCCCTGGGGTCTGTTCCATCCAAACACGGTTGAAGCAAAACACAGACCCACAGGCTCTCCCAGACGCTGTTCTTTTTGTGTTTTTAATGCTATTATTTCATAGTTATTATAAAAATCAAGGCATTCCTTAAGTACTACATATATCTAAACTCCAAGAAAGCTAGCTTACAAGCCAAATAAAATAGATTGTTACAGTACTGGCTGCTGATGCATCATGACTCTCTGAACTCATGGTCTCTTCTAGTACCTTTTTTCTCATTAACTGTGGGCTTGACCAGGTTGCTTGCGATGGCCACTAAAACATCAGAAATTGAGACACCCAGCCTTGCCCCTTAACTAATTTCAGAATCCAGCTGTCACATGAAGAAACTGGGGCAGGCCTGCTCAGTGAGAGGAGATCCCTTGTCCTAACCATCACAGCCAACCACCAGAAGCAATGCCATCTGAGACTAACTATCCCTCTATATGCCTTACTAATTGAAGGTACAAATATGAATAAGCACACTATTGCCTTAAGGGAGAGACAGACTATCTACCTGATCCTTCCCCAATTGCCAAGCCTTTTGTTTGTTTGGCTCCTTCTCTCCCCAAACCCCACTAGAAAGTGTCTGATGCAGCTGAGAGTGATCTTGAACTTCCACCCTCCTGATTTTACTTTCCAATTGCTAAAATTACAGGAGTGTGCAGCAGGCCAGGTTTTATGCAGTGCTGGGATCTAACCCAGAGCCTTGTACAAGCTACGCAAGGGTATTCTACCAACTGAGCCATACCCTAGAGCTCAAGAGTTACTGTTTTAAACCATTAAGTTTGGTAGTTTATTATGAAGCAATGGAGAACTGATATACAAAATACTTAAGTCAGTCAAAAAAAGAGAAAACAGAAATTCTAATCAAAATGCTTATATTCACCTCAAAATATAAGTGATATTTTTAATATAATATCAATGTATAAGACACATGAAAACTATAATTTTTATGAGGTTGCATCTATGGATCGTTAAGAATGAGAGAAATGCATTCAACAGATATTTATCCAGTGTCCACTCATGTGATAAGCAACATCTGGAAAGGTTTGGGTAAAACCCATTCCGTGCGCTCTACCAGCATATTTAATGAACACCTACACACAGAGAGCCATATGGCACACAGAAAGATGGAGAAAACACATAAGAATATTCAAATGCATCCAAAGCTTGTCTATGGGAACAGCAGAAGAGGTCAGGAAAAAAAACAGAAATAGTTCAAATATTAAGTAGCATGATAAAATTAATATAAAAGAGCTCCAAACAGCCACTAAAATCAACAAAGGAAAGAAATCCAATGTATCTACATGGCAAGGTAATAGAAGTTGAATTGAGTTGAGCTCTGAGAAATGAGTAAAATTTCAGCTGGCAAAGAACTACAGAAATGAGCAGGGGAGTTTGCTAGAACCATCTGGCTTCTGCCCACACCAAGGTACTGAAACTGCTCTCTAGGATCACTGCTGACTTCCTAATTGCTGTATCATCCCATCACACTTCAGCTCCTCACTGCTGGCATCTCTGAGGCGGAGATACACATCCTGATTTTCCTCATCCTCTTGGTCATTGTTTCCTGCACTAACATCACCTCAATTTCTAAACACAAGATGCCGAGATTCTTTCTCATACCTCTTTTTACTATAATCTCTGGGAACATCATATTTCTCTGCAGTTTAAAAAAATGTTTATTATTATTTTATTTTTTAAATATGTATTTATTTGTTATATATACAGTATACAGAAGAGGGTACCAGATGTCATCACAGATGGTTGTGAGCCACCATGTGGTTGCTGGGAATTGAACTCAGGACCTCTGGAAGAGCAGTGAGTGCTCTTAACCTCTGAGCCATCTCTCCAGCCCCTTGTTATTATTTTACATGTATGTTTGGCCTGCATATTTGTGTGTACCCCGTGCCTACTTGGTGCCCACCAAATGAGAAGAGAGCATCAGAGCCTCTGAAACTGGAGTTACAGACAGTTGTGAGCTGCTGCCATGAATACTGGAAACTGAATTTGGATTCTCTGCAAGAGTAGCAAGTGCTCTTAACAGCTAAGTTATCTCTCTAGCTCCTCTTTTCCACAGTTTTTAACTTTTATTTTATACAAAGAATTTCCACTGCCCCTCCTACTTTGAGGCGTTCTATACCCAGTGATCAATGCCATTAGCTAGCACTATAAAACCTAGTTCACGTAATGCTGTACAGTGTCAATATCTCATTCTAAAAAGAGAATGATATTAATATATGCCCTAAAGTATAATTGTGGGGGTTAAATAAAATTGAGTAAGTGTATTGCAAAGTAAAAAGCACTACAGAGATGTAAAGTTATATTATAATTTCCAAAATGAGTTATAATCAGTCCTACTAGTGAATATCATTGATAGCATTTACCTCTCTCATAGGACATGTATTTTATTCATATAATGTCATCTATTCTCTTACTAGGTAGAGTCAACAAAACCACTTAATGAATATGAATGGCTGTTATATGCTGACCCTCGAGTATAATAATAAACTCAGTATTCCCCAAAAAACTGCTAGGTACTAGAACAGAAGTAAGCGCACAGTACTATGGAGACAGAAACAGTGAAAGCACAGGGCAGGAAAACACAGACAGGGGCTTGTCACAGTTGCTACCTTATAACAAAAGACCTAACAAAACCAACTTAAGGAGGGTAGTGTGGTTTATAGTTCTAGGATATATAATCCATCACGGAAGGAAAGGTATAGTCAGGAGTAGAAGTGGCTAGCCACATCATGTCCACAGTCAGACAAATGCTGTGCTCAGCTAACCTCTCCCTCCCTCCCCCCCTCCCTCCCTCCCTCCCCCCCTCCCTCCCTCCTCCCCCCTCTCTCTCTCTGTAGCCTGGGAACCCAACCTATGGAATAGTGCCACCCAAATTTATGAAGTGTCTTCCCAGCTCAATTATAACCTAATCTAGAAAGTCCTTCACAGATATAACCAGAAATTGTCTTCAAGGTGATTCTACATCCCATCAAGGTGACAAGATAACCATCAGAGGTCTAGGTTCAAGTATTGAAGACTTAGTCTCTAGTTAGTGTTTGTACTCACTGAGAGGTGACTGGATCATACGGACTCTGACTTCACTGATGGATAATGCGTTGACAAACTCACAATTTGGTAGCATTCTTAGGAGACAGTAGGAAGTAAGCACACCACTGGGAATTGTTGCAGGACATTTGACCACACTGTGAAAGCCGGGGTTGTGTTAATTAAATAAAATTGGTCGTAGACAGAGAGGACCAAGCAGCCAGTGCCTGGAAGTCACCATAGAGTGATGGGTAAATCAGGAGATCAGTGAGAGGTACAGGAAGTAGAAGGGAGGAACAATCAGTTGGAAGTTTTTATTTCAGACAGAGTATGAGAGGCTCTTTCTGAGAAAATGTCTAAGGAGAAAGAAAGGTGGTCTCTTTGAGCTAGCAGGTTTTTACCCCAGCATCTGGCTCCTGAGTCTTTATCGGTAAAATAAAAGGATAGAGACTTAGTTATAGACTATTTTTCCCCCTAAGAAGAAGCTGAAGTGGCAGCAGACGTGAAGGCTACTCCAGCCCGTGGCCTTAGTAGCCAGGTGGCTGTGGAGATGCAGCCAGCAGCTGAGGCAGTGGTAGGATCAGGTGTAGCCATGCTATGGCAGATATAAAAACAATAGGGAGGATCTTGATTCTGACACTTTTATGTCTCTACTTCCTGGCTGTTACAATGTGAGCATCTCTGTTCCACCATACCTATTCTGCTTAACCACAGGCCCTGAAACACAGAGCCAGCTGACCATGGACTAAAATCTCTGAAACCATGAGTCAAAAATAATTCCTCCCCCCCACACACACACACAGTTCTTCTTGGGTGTTCATACTACAACATAAAAGATATTAATACAGGCTTCAACCCTTCTAACTTTCCGTATCAAAAAAACACTTCAATCTTCTAGACCCTACACTTTCTAAAAGAACCCACTCAACAAGTACTTATGATGGTCTGACATGAATCTGAAGGCACAAAAAAACATTCAAGGACAGGAGTGCTGAGGTCATATCTGAGGAAATCAAACATTCCAATTTAGCTGCAATATCTCTTGCCTAGGTAGAGCACTAGAAATGTCTCCTGGAGCTATACATGGGATGCCTTGAAGGCTAGGCTACAGGTGTGGGCAAATATGGAACAAGGCTGCTGGCCATACAAGATTTCTAAACAGAAGTATACTTTGATCATAAGGGTAATACTAATGTTTTATTCCAACAGAAGTGTGGACATGGTTTGTGTGCTGGATAGTTTTATGTAAACTTGATACAAACTAAAGTCATTTGAGAAGAGGAAACCCCAATTAAGAGAATGCCTCCAACTGGGTGGCAGTGGTGAATGCCTTTAATCCTAGAACTTAGGGAGGCAGAAGCAGGCAGGTTTCTCTGAGTTCAGGCCAGTCTGGTCTACAGAGTGAGTTTCCAGAATAGCTAGGACGACACAGAGAAACCTTGTATCAAAAAACAAATAAGAAAAAAAAAAAAAAGAAAGAAAGAAAAATAGAGAGAAAGAAAAGAAAAAGGAAAAAAATGTCCCCACAAGATCAGGCTATAGGCAAGCTTGTTGTCCTTTTTTTTCATTAGTGATTAATAAAGGGAGGGCCCAGCCTGTTGTAAGTGGTGCTGTCTCTGGGCTGGTGGTCCTGGATGCTATAAGGGAGCAGGCTGACCAAGTCAGTAAGCAGCACCTCTCCATGGCCTCTGCATGGGCTCCTGATTCCAGCTTCCCACCTGTTTGAATTCCTCTTCCTGACTTCCTTCCCTGATGGACTGTGTATATAGAAACATAAGCCAAGTAAACCCTTTCCTCCCCAACTTGTTTTTGGTCTCAATGTTTCATCCTAGTAACAGTAACCCAAACCAAGCCAGTCTGTAAGGAATAAGACCTGAGGCAGGAGCATAAATCATGAAGCAATAGCAACAGTTTTGGTAGCTCCCTCCCATTTTCCTATTACCATGGTAACTAACAATTACAAATGTAGCATAGAGCAAAACCAAGTATGAATTTCAAATACTGTGTGAAAACTAGACTATGGGAGTATTCAGTAAATAATACAAATAACAAAGAATACTCATTTGTAACTTTTGGTGAATGTAATACAAGCGTTTTCAGAGCAAGCTACAAATGACTACTAATAGAAGAAAATTAAAAATATTAAGTGGCTACAGAGATGAATAAATAATCAAGAGCACTGGCTGCTCTTCCAGAGAACCTGGGTTCCATTTCTAGCTCCCACAGGGCAGTTCACAACCATCTGTAACTACAGTTCCAGGGGATCTGAGGCTGTTTGCTGCCCTCCACAAGTACTGCATGCATGTGGTAGAGAGAAGCAAGCAAAACACCTATACACATAAAAATAATAAAATAAATAGTTTAAAGGAACTCCAAGGCTCTGTGTATATAAAGTCAATTCCCCTGTACTGAAAACTTACCTGATGCCTTCCTTCTTTATAAAACTAATAGGATCTAACTTCCATTAGAGGACAGTCAATGAACCTCAGATTAAGACATGAAGGGCAGTATTCTCCCATGATTGAGAAAAACTATCAGCAAAGCCAAGCACTCATATATAGCCTCAGTCCTTCAACTTAACTAAAAATAATCTGGAAACAAAAACCATGATCTTGCATTTGTGCTAAATATATACAGTTTTCTTTTCTAGGTCAGTATCATTCCATTTTCATTATTTCCTAAGCAATTTAGTATAGTAGTTATTTACACTGTACCAGGTAACATAAGCAGCTGAGAGATGTGGTTATCTGTTAAATATTTAATAAATCCTGGGATATCAGAGAGACCACACAGTCAAATCCTAGGCAGACAGCTCAGGAAATCCTTGATCCTTGAATACAAGGATAAACAGCTGAGTCAATCACACACACCTTTAATCCCAACACAGGGAAAGAGTGGTGACCAGCATCCTTGATCCCATAACTCCAGAGACAGAACTTCTGTTTCTGTGAGTTCAAGACTACACACCTTTAATCCTAACCTGGATGGGATAGGGTATATAAAGGCTGTAGAAACCAGGCAGAGCAGAAGGACTGACAGAGGTGACAGGCAGAAGTGACCAGGAGTGAGGCTGAGAAAGTTGCAAGACAGTTTGGTGAGAATTGACTGTGGTGCTTCCTCTCTCTGATATTTCAGCCTTCCCCCAACATTTGGCTCAGAGTCTTCTTTCCTTACAATCCCAAATTGTGCTACTACAGAGAGAGGGTTGGAAATACACAGACAGGTGCACACAAGTTCTGTGCAAACACTGTACCAACACTTGTGAGACTTGTACACTTAAAGATTTTGATTATCTCCCCAGTCAGTCTCCCATGACCATGACACTGAAAGATAAATGTATATATTATTAATAAAAGTAATAAAAGTAAGTCTGATTTGTTTTTTTCACAAAATCCCCCACTCCGAAACTAAAGTTTACAAAATAAGAAAATAATTAAGATTCAGTTTTGAGAATCAAGTAACATAATAACTAAATGCAAATTTTTAACCAGCGTGTTGAAAACATTTGACCTAAAGTCTCTATAAGCCCCACGTCTCTCAGCATACTGGCTTCCTGGACTCTAGGTTTGACCTATCAGTCTAAGGGCAGGACAGCAGGCAGATTTCTCTATGTATTCACCGTATGGCTGCATCAGAACTGGTGGGTCCATTTGAACCGAGCTCAAGGCCTTTGTAAGCATATTGTCACTAGCAATTCAACCTCTTGAGAAGTGTACCTCCAGCTCGTTCTGGAAGCCTGTGAGGCTTGACCAGCCTCTGACAGGCACTGAACATGAAGGGTCTTTGCATTACCTGCCTCCTTCTCAGTTTCTGATTCAGAAACTTCATCTTCACCCTCCTCCTCCTCTGAGCTGGAGCTGCTGGAGTCTTTGTTTTCTCCCTCTGTTTCTTGGGACTTGGGGCTCTCTTCCTCATAAAGCATCTTCTCCTTGCTGAAGTAATGTAGAGGCATTCAGAAATGACAAACCATTCATGCTCACTCACTGATGGTCAAGTACATTAAAGGAAACAAATCTATAAATCTGCATGTAGAAGCAACAATAAACACAAGGAAATCCTTCTGGTACCTGTGTGTTTTCTTAGACCTTTGAGCTTTCAAGTCTAAGGTTTCTTAGAGTATGACTCAAGAAGACTTTGTCTACTCAATATACAAATAAAAGAGAACCATAAATAGCAAAGATAAGATGGTAATAGGGTAGATAAATGTTTACAAAAATCATCAAACAAATCTTTACTGAATTTTGTTACATCCCAGAAACCTTGCTAGAGACTCAAACAGTAGTAAACAAAGAGACAAGTTCTTGAGCTGAGGAAACACCCAGTATAAGAAGGGGAGAGGGCATGACTAAGAACCTCCAGGCTAGGCTAAAAGAGATGCTGCCAATAGTTTCCCAGTGTAATACCTATTCATTCACCTTCAGTGCTATCCCTCTTTACCCTAGAGCATTGGCACATTTGACTGAAATCAAACACACTCATCGTAATATAAAAATCCTCAAGTACCACACATACAGAACACCAATCTCATCTCATTCCTGACAAACAAGGAAGATGTATCTTACTTTTTAAAGAGCCCACTCTGAAACTTGCTATTCAGGTCTGACTCAATGAGCTTATTCCGTGTCTCCTTTTCACTTCGGAGCTGGAAATGAGAAAATAGAGAGAAAAAGAAAGAAGTTGAGTATTGTGAAAAATCAATACTATTGAGAAGCACCAAAATGATACCATCATTCTGAAAAAATAAAAACAGGACAAAATCAAAGAGGGAGAAGGGAATCCAAGAAAAAGATAAACTGTGCTGAGGGGTAGTGGCTCACACCTTTAATCTCAGCACTTGGGGAGCAGAGGCAGGTGGATCTCTGTGAGTTCAAGGCCAGCCTGTCTAGATTGAGTTCCAGGATAGCCAAGGCCACACAGAGAAACCCTGTCTTCAAAAACAAAAACAAAAACAAACAAACAAAAACCTTATCACTGTGTACCATGTCTCCTTGGAAGAAAGGAACAGACAAAAATCTTTATCCAAAGTTAAAGTGGAACCATGGGCCTAGAGACTCAAGAAAATTGTCCCTTCAAAATCTCAAACCAAACCTTAGTAGGAAAAAAATAAAATAAAATAAAGCGTAGCTTCTAAAGGATAAAGAGAGAAAAGAAACCTGAGAAGAATTTTATGATCTACATACCAAAATAAGTTGTCAATAATTCTGACAAAATCACAGGCAGACACTATATGGGAAAGACGTTATTATCTCTTTTATTAGATGTATGCTCTTAGAATTGGTCTGCTATTTAGATTTATATTCTAGACTAGCAGTTCTCAACCTGGTGACTCCCTGGGGCCACATGTACATTATAATTCATAACAGAAGCAAAATTGCAGTTATGAAGTAGCAACAAAAAAATTTTATGGTTAGTGGTCATCACAACATGAAGAATTGTATTAGAGGGATGCAGCATTAGGAAGGTTGAGAACCAGTGCTCTACACAAAATATACTTATGTCCTTGGAGCCTAAAGTAATGCAGAGGACAAGATTTTACAAAAGCACAAAAACTTAACTATGCAAAACAGAGCTCTAGCCTAAGGAAGGCTGTTGGTATTGACAGGGCATTAATACTGAATTTGGAATGTCCTAGCATGTAATTGATCTTAAATACTCAGCAAAGAAAACTAATGAACCATAAGTTGTTTGCCTGAACTTCATGTATGTGGCTTTCTAAATGAGCTTTAAAATAACAACAATTCTATTCCAAGGGCTGAAGAGATGATAGCTCAGAGGTTAAGAGCACTGGTTGCTCTTCCAGAGGACCTGGGTTCAATTCCCAACACCTACATGGCAGCTCACCACTGTCTGTTACTCCAGTTCCATGGGATCTGACACCTTCACACCAATGCACATAAAATAAATTTAAATAAATTATTTAAGTTATTTATGATTATTTGCTTCAATAGTCCAGACAGCATGTCAAACACTCCTCAGTTAGATACAATGATCTGTCACATCTCTTAGTTATACAATTCTGAATCAAAATCCACTCTTTCCCACATTTGTCTTAAACTTAAGGTCACATACCCTGCACTATATGCAAATAGAAAAAAATAAAGGGAAGGAGTGTGATATTCTCTCTCTCTCTCTCTCTCTCTCTCTCTCTCTCTCTCTCTCTCTCTCTCTCTCTCTCTGTCCTACATTAATTTTATTCCTTTGCTCAAATTATTCATTGACAGAAAATATGAGTTGGTCACTCTTATCTGTGTACCAAGAGGGTAGTTTCCCACTCTTGAGTACCACAGGTATGTAGGTCTTTTGCAGAGCACCAAGCAGAAAAGCAGATAAAATCAATAAAGGTTTTTAAGTATGGAGGAAAGAAAACAGGGCTGAATTCTGGATGTTTTGTTGATCTGAGATAAGTCCGAGTCACTACTAACACTGGACAGCTGCAGTACTATTTCATTCAGAGAGAAACACATTCCTCTCTGTAACTGACTTTTAGGCTATTTTTGTGATAAGTAGTTTCTTTACCCCATGGTTTCTTTAAGCAGACTGTTGGTAATTTCTAAAGAGAACAAATAACATCTGTGAGATGCAGGTACGTCCAGTTCAACTCTGAACTGTGACACTCAAGCGAGAGACTGAGATGCCCAGAGTAAACTATACGCTGCTAGGAAAGCTCTGAAAGCGGCAACCAGACTTACCACATTTTGCTTCTTTTGAAGCATCTCCAAGTGCTCCACAAGACCTTCATCAGCCACATCAAATGGCGTCTGGCCCTAGCAGGACAAAGGGCACCATGACAGATAGAAAACAGAAGCAGTAATCATGACTTCAGGGACCATTCACTATTTACTTACAGCCTTCTATTCCTATGATACAAGCTCAATCTCCTTTATCCAAAATGCTTAGTAGCAGAAGAGATTTGGATTTTAGAAAATGTGCGTGTGCGCGTGTGTGCATGTGCGTGTGCGTGTGCGTGTGTGTGTGTGTGTGTGTGTGTGTGTGTGTGTATCTTGAGACTAGGGCCCAAGAATAAGCACAAAATTAATTTATATTTCACATATAGCCTAAAGATGGTTTTAAATAATACTTTAAATAATTTTGTGCTTTCATGATACGAAATTTTTCACAAAGTCTCAGATTACAAGCATTTTATATATACTTTAGGTTACTTGGGTTGGAGATGTGTAACCTATAGATGACTTCCTAATCTGTCTACTCTCCACTGAGATGTCTTCATACTTCACAGGGACAGTTTAAGAAATGGCAACCCCTTTAACCCCAGTTTGTGTGTCAAACAGTGATGAGAAAATGTTCCGGTGACACCATTTCTAACCCTTGACAAAAAAGCAAAGGGATCCTAACTTATACCTGTTCTAAAGTGTTACTGTGGCAGCAAATTCGAGAAGAGCCCTAAAGCCTCAAAGGAAAGTTTAGGCACACACACACACTGAAGACTAATATATAATGATCTCCCTTCAAGGAAGAAGAGGAAAGATAGGCAGGTTATTTCTTTCAGGAAACACCAGTAGAATTACATGCTCTGACCTATACTCTGAGAATGAGACAGACAAAACCATATGTCTGGATTCTAGAAAATCAAGTGATTTGGGATGAGAGTCCCAGGGATTCTAACTTGTTTGAAGTTTGACTTTTAGTCAAAAGTGAACAATCTTTGCCATTACAGAAATTCTTGAGTGACTCCATGTGCAGTGAGCTCAGCTGTTAAAAGAATCTGAGTTGAAAAAAATAGCGAAATAGTTCATCTCACCATAGACAGGACATTAGGTTTCTCAAAGTTCATTTGTTGTTAAGAGCAGATATCTTTTTTTCATTTCCTTTTTGTTTTTAGGTCTTCCACACAAGTAGAACCAGATTGGTGGTTGGTGGACTTTTATTTTACCTAGTAAATGTACTTCTTTTTCTACTGATAATAAGCAGCAAAGCAAGGAGGTAGAGCACAACACAGCTTAAGTGATGCACATCCCCACAACAGTCAACTAGATATTAAACAGAGACTTTAAGCCTACACCAGGCACCTGGCCCCTGATCTCATTGCCCTTTTCGAGGCTCAGGCTCACTAACCAGTTTGTTCCGGATATCCATGTCACAGAGTGCTTCTGCCAGGATGGAGCAAGCTTCTTTCACTCCCCAGTGAGCTGCAGCATGAAGAGGAGTCCAGCCATCGTGATCCTGAACATTGAGCTCATAGCCAGCCTGGATTAAAAGTCTAGAAGGACACCCCAAGAGGATGAGTTTATAGTTTTCTACTAAGTAAGCTATCGCTCCACTAATACCTCAGTTGCAGGATAACTTCCAAACATCCTGTGATTCCTTCATTCCTCTAAGAAATAGCCTGCAATTCATATTACTACTTTGAGCATCAATACAATCTTTCCTAGACCTCTCCATAAGATTATACATATGGCATGTCCTACCCATATCCATGTTACATTGTGCTGGTTAGTTTTTGTCAATTTGGCATAAACATTGATTACCTAGGAAGAAAGAATCTCAACTAAAGAACTGCTTCTACCTAAAGACTGGCCTGTGAACATGTCTGTGGGGCATTTTCTTATTGCTACTAATAGGAGAGGGCCCAGCCCATTCTGAGCAGTACCATCTCCAGGCAAGTGAGACTGAACTATGTAAGTGAAATAGCTGAACAAGCTAGAGAAAGCAAGTCAGTTAGCAGCTTCTCTCCCCCCTGCCCCCCCCCGCCTCTGCTCCTGTCTCAATTGTTGCCCTGAATTCCTTCCCTCAGTGAGGGACTGCTATTATGACATAGAAACCAATAAGCTTTTCCTCCTTAATATTGCTTTATTCATGGAGTTTGTTACAGCAACAGAAAGCAACTGGGACAGATACTATACAAGAGTAATATATAGAGCAGTTTGTACCCAAGATTAACTAAAACATAATTCAATTAGCCAAGTTACACAACTCTATTTCAGACTATACTTTGCATTTTTCAATTCAGAAAGGAATTCACATATAAATTGAGGGCTCAAATATATCTAGGATAGTTTACCAATAAGCTTTGTAGGTAACCTTTATAGGACATGACTGTTTTGTATAAAATCTCATATATCAATATTTTAAAATACTCACAGAGGGTTCTAGATAACCATAAAGCTACAGACTAACTTGTATCCTGGTTATGCAAAAGAAAAAATATGATCCCTAAAATCCAAATTGTACTGTGTTATCCTTTCAAGAATTGAGCAGCATATGACTATGTTCAGGCAGAAATAGAAAAAACACCAACATGCTACCATACCTACTCGAAAGGCCATATTAGAGAGAATGTGAACACTGGAAGAGTCTAGCTAGCAATAATTGTACATATAGTGCCATTCGCACCCCTGAATTCTGAAACTCTTGTCAATACTGATCATCAAGAGCTGCATATAGCATGACTATAAGAAAAGTGAGGGCTGGAGAGATGGCTCAGAGGTTGAGAGCACTGACTGTTCTTCCGGAGGACCTGAGTTCAATTCCCAGCATCCACATGGCAGCTAACAACTGTCTGTAATTCTAAGATCTGACACTCTTACACAGTTATACATGCAGGCAAAACACCAATGCACATAAAAGAAAAATAAATATTAAAAAATCTTTTAAGAAAAAAGTGAAACGAGTAAAAGAATAGAGTACGACTCTCTTTGCTTGCTTTTTTAAGTTATACTTTTAAATTGATTTGATGTACATGTGTTTGTGTGGGGTGCATTCAGTGGTGGTCAGGGACAACTCAGAGGAATCAGTTCTCTCTCTACCACGTAAAGAACTGAACTTAGGCCATAGGTTTGGCAGCTGATGTTTTTCCTATGGAGTTATATGCGTATGTGTGTGTGTGCACACACGAACACATACACACACAAGAACACACATACAATTGTCTGGTTCTCATATGAAAGCTGGATATTGCATACTCAAGATCTATAATTGATATAATGAGCCTAGAAATTGTCTAAATCATAGAACCAGAGGGTCACAGGTCTGTACAGTCAAAGAGAAGGAGGTCTCAGGAGAACTGAAGACACATCACAGATGTGAGAGAGGTCCCGTGCCATGGTGCCAAGTCTGTCTACATCATGCACCTGAGAAAGAGGGACTGTAAGAGGAAAGGAGACCACCCATGAAGCAACACTAGCAAAATATAAAAAAAAAAATCTGCAAGGCAAGAGGAAACCAACAAGAAAATACACCAGAGTTAAAAGGGTAAGAGCTTCTGCTTCTAAAGCTCACTCTTCCCCTGTATTACACCCACTGCATACCTGAGGACTTCCGAGTAGCCCTTGGCCGCAGCCACATGCAGGGCCGTGGCCCCTGAGCGAGCCTGCCTCACGTCCTCTATCTTCCCACTGTTGAGCCACTGGCGGGCGTCCTGCAGCATCTGCTGTTCTTCCTCCTTTCTGGACTGCTCTAGGTCAACGCCTACAGAAGCCAGACACCAAAAGCAGGGTCACTAAAGCTCCCCCCAGTCTGACAGGGTATTTCCTTTAAATTCAAAACATACAGATATTACCACAAATAACAGCTTCCTTGTCAAGCTGGTAACTCATTCAGTTTAAAGCAATGGCATTTGCTTTACAAAATTAGCAATGCTAAATAGCCAGGCTAACCACTATGTCGAACACATTCAGGAAGAAAACATATCTAACACTGTTAGAACAGAACATAAAATCAGATGGGATATTATTTTTGCTTTACAATATTTATATGGAGCTATAAATTCCAAAGTTTTTTTTAGCATGTTATATGATCTTAGGTTCCCAACAATCCTGTGGGGTAACTATAATAGCTAGACTAGCTTCACTTGCCAGATGAGGAAATAAACACAGGAAGGCTGAGTGTTTGCATATGGACACAAACACATTAATGGCAGAGCTGCCGTTAGAACTCCTTGATGCTCTTGGCTGTTTTCTTTCCCACTCCCTACACCACAAGATTACTATCAAGTCTTCATTTCACACGATACACTGTGGAAAAATGCATTCCTCCTAAAGCTCATTTCCATATGCACTTGTATATATACTTAACTGAAGCTACATAGAGCAACTCAGAGATTAGTAAGTGATCTGAAGCCAACACTAGAGTCTGCTTTTAAGGCAGGATAGATTTTGTTTCCCTTACAATCACATGGAGGCACTCCCAAGAGTTCTTCCCTTTCTCCCTCCATCAACTCTCCAATAGGCCAGTAAAGAAGGGCCTTAAGAAAGGACACTCTTCATACAAAATAATGAAATGTTTCCAATACAAACACATCCATTCAGAAGGTTCCATACTCCTAAGCTTTTAGTCTTCTTTTTAGCTTCTCAGTAAGAAGCCATAAACTGCTGAAGAACTGTCTGGGATGACGCCCAGAGTGAAGAGGAAGCCTATTTAGCCTTCTTCTGGTGTATAGATATACATGCAGACAAAACATCCATACATGTAAAGTTATTCAATATTTTTAGAATGTATTTTAGGAGATGAAATGAGTGGGACAGGAGGATAAATTTAGTATAAATTTTTTTTTTTTTTTAAAGATTTATTTATTATACATACAGTTTTACAGAAGAGGGCACCAGACCTCATCATAGATGGTTGTGAGCCACCATGTGGTTTTGCTGGGAATTGAACTCAGGTCCTCTGGAAGAACAGTCAGTGCTCTTAACCTCTGAGCCATCTCTAGTATAAAAATTTTAATTTAGTGAAGCACAAAATCACCTATGAACCTTAGTAATTACATGACCTGGAATATCCATCACTTAAGGCAGGCTTGGTATACCATCTATAAAAGGTGAGACACTTAACATTTTCTTGTAGATTTGCCAGCCCTACAGTCTGCCATAGCTACTCAACTCTGCTGATGCAGCACGAAAACAGCTTTGGACATTAAACAAGCAAGTGTGGCTAGACTTGGCTCTAACTATTCTAGAGGACCATCGCATTCTGGTTATTTCCCACCCCCTCCCCCGTCTCCAGCTGATACAAATCCCAGCCAGAGTTTCATGATAGTTTTAACAGAATCCTAAGTAAGACCTGCTGTCCACGGTCAGTCAGTAACTTTAAACTGAAAAAATTCCAAACAGAGGTTTGGTGGTGCTCGCCTACAATACTGGCTGTGGATGGAGACTTGAGGCATCCGTCAATGGATAGCCTGGGCAATACTGTGTATAAAACAAAACAAAATGACTTTGAGATGTCTAATAGGAGAACCCCATCTTATGCCCTGAAATGAGTTTCTTTTAAAACTACAAAGCAGGAATATACAATTTCAGAATATATTCTTCTAAGTTAGGATTTTTTCAAGAAACTACTGGAAGCAGACATGGTGGCCCACACCTGTAATCTCAGCAAGAGGGCTGCTGAGGACAGTCTGAGCACAGCCCAGGTGACAGAATGAGCTCTTGGGCAGGTGAGGCCATGAAGTAAGACTGTCTCTCAAAACCACAAACAGAAGCGAAAGAAACTATCCCAATAGTTTCCATGATTCCTACGGCTAAAGAGCCTTTCAGAGGTTTTAATAAATAGCTTCCCAGGACCACTTAACTTGTAGTTCTCAAAGGAAAAGGACACAAAGTCAGAAAATGGATTTGTCCCAACTGGATTCCAGCCTGTCTTCTGGCTGTCCTGTGCAATAGAGATCATACAATGTGCACACACAAAAAGAGCAGGCCACAGTCTTCCTCAGGTCACTCCTAACTCCGAGATCAGTACACAGCCTTAGAATAGTAAAGACAAGGAAGGCCTGGTCATCTTTTGGGCATTCAGCCTATGCTTTATGAGTTATTAAGAGCATTGATGACGAATGCTGTGTGGACAGACTTAATCCTGCCCTGTCACATGGTAGGGAGAAAGGATTATGTTCTGTGAGGGGCAGTGTGAGAGCCTCTCTAAACACCCGGTCTCCTAGGTTACCTTGCTTCTTTACTTGTTCCAGAAGAAGGTCTTTCATAGCTGGCTCTTCCGCAAGGTCAGAAGGAACTTCACCCTCGCTGTTCACAATACCAACACTGGCTCCATGGCTAATAAAATACCTGTGTGGCAAAATCAATATTATCTCTATCAATCTGATATCAATTTATATTGTGTCTTGAGTTCAATGTACAGCAAGGCATATTTGGGGGCTTTAATATGATACAGATGAGGTATTTTGTTATTCATCACCCTAGCAGCCTTCAATAATTAGGACCATAGGTTTCTCCATTTCCTAACAGGAGCAATTCTTTCTTACATACTCATATTTACTTACATACTCATTTTTCTTATGTAACCAAATAAAAAAGATTTCTTACATATGCATATTCTTAACACCAATTATTTTACTTCTAGATATACTAGTATATCTAAAGTATTTCTAAATACTACAAGGAGCAAGGTGGGGTGGGGTATTTGACCACACCTGTATCCTAGCACTCAGGATATTGAGGGAGAAGCTGAGAGGTCAGCCTGGCCTACATGCTGAGTTCAAGACTAGTCTAGACTCCAAAGGGAGACCTTGATTTAGTGAAGTACAACAGGGAAGGCATGTAGCCCTCACTCATGCCACCTTTCAGTATTAGAAGTAAGAACACTTAAAAGCTATGTAAATAAGCAGTTCTCATAAAAATTTGCTTGCACTGCAAGGGTGAAATCTGCTTAGTAATGTTGCAGGTGTGAAAACGGAAGAATGAAGCATGTATTAGAATTTGCATGAATTTAACTTCCACAAAACAAGCCATCTATATAAACCTGCATTCATAGAGGAAACTAACTTACTGAAGAAACGTTTAAAACACTCAGCAGATTCTGAATCCATGCAGAATATGTATCCTGTTGAAAAGGGGCTGATAATTTCAATGCCTTATCTGTATCTTTTAATTTTCAAAGTGCTTTTTCTCTCTCCCTCTCCCCCCCTCTCTCTCACACACACACTCAAATCAATCTTAAACAAAATTATGATGAAGGCAATGTAAATGCAACTATTTTAAGTACTCTCACCCCTTAGCTTAAGAAATTTAAGGTTCCTTAGACCAACTGTGGGGGAGGGGGCACTTGCTGACAAGCCCAACCACTAGAGTTCAATCCCCAAGTGGTGGAAGGGGAAAATGGACTCCTACAAGAGATCCTCTGACTTTCATATGCAAACCACTGCACACATATACACACAAATTACATGTAAAAATATATTGTTCATAAAGAATCAGGGTTCAAACATGTTAAGTAATTTTCTCAAAAAAATCTTAAGAAAAAAAAGTGATTTTTCTCAAAAACATAACTAGTATTGGCAGAAGCTATCAGCCTTAGTCTTTTGCATGTAACTCTAGAGCAAATTAGTTTTAAGCCAATTAGAATCCCCATAATATACCAGGCGGTAGTGGCACATACCTTTAATCCCAGAACTTGGGAGGCAGAGGCAGGCAGATCTCTGAATTTGAGGCCAGCCTAGTCTACAGAGTGAATTGCAGAATAGTCAGGGCTACACAGAGAAACCCTGTCTTGAAAAAACTAAAACCATAAACAAACAAACAAGCAAATTCAATAATTCTAGAACTATTATCACTCAGAGGTACTTAAAAAGGAAAGAAAAACTATGTAAATTATCTTCCAATTTATTCAGCAATTCAATAAACATCAACAATTACATCAACATTTATGGATCTACTACTATGATGATATTCAAAGAACCACATTTTAGATGTATTAGATTTAAAAAAAATTCAATATATGTATGACTGTATATTTGAGAGCTAGTAAAGAAAAAAAGTCAATAAAAATGAAATTAAAAGCACAACTTTGTTTTCTCGGTGCCTACTATCCTGGAACAATAGGGCCTCAAAAATGTTGATATATCAACTCCACATATGTACAGTTTATAGTGGTTTGAATAAGAATGGCCCCATAGGCTCACAAATTGAATACTTGGTCACCAGGGAGTAGCACAATCGAAAGGATTAGGAGGTAGTGTGGTGATATATTGTATATTTAATAAAAATAGTCTGGAATATCAGAGGACAGAGCCAAGACAAGAAGATTAGGGAGTGATGACCTACGTCTTCTTTAATCCCATCACTCTGAGGCAGAGATCCACCTGAATCCCTGTGAGTTCAAGGCCCAACAGCCGGGCAGTGGTGGCTCACACCTTAAATCCTAACTCTAGGAAGTATTTTCTGGGCAGAGGGAGAGAAGGGAGGAGTTCAGCTTCCTCTGCCACTTCTGAAAGAGAGAAAAGCTTGGAGTTGAGAGGATTCAGGAAGACAGGCCTGAGGAGCTGGCTGGGTAAGAAGTGGCTGTGGTTTGTTTCTCTGTCTCTCTGATATTTCAGCTTTTCCTCCAATAACTAGCTCTGGGTTTTCATTATAATACCAGATAGAATTTGTGCAATAAAGTTTGTCATTGTTGGAGGAAGTGTGTCACTAGAAGTGGACTCTGAGGTCTCCAAAGCCCATGTAAGCCTAGAGGCTCTCTCTCCCTGCTGCCTGCAGATCCAGATGCACAGCTCTCACACTTCCTGTCATGATGATAATGGACTAAACCTATGAACTGTAAGCTAGCCCCAATTAAGTGCTTTTCCTGTATAAGAGTTGCTGGGGTCATGGTGTCACTTCACAATAGAACACTGCCTAAGACACAGCTCAGTGGCATTTCCTCCCTCATAGATTCAAAGAAAGACACCTTACAACTCTAAAGTTAATTCCCTCCATCCCTGTTTTTAAATCTAGCAAGTGCCACCATTGTACCCAATTATCCCTTCATTACTCCCTAGCCAATAGTTTTTCTTTTCTGGTTTCTTTCTCTCAAGCCAAATGAGATTCAACCAAACCTCCTGTACCCTGAAAAAACCATCAGTATACAAATAGTATACACACTAAGCACACAACCAATATTGGCTGGACTGAAATATATACTGTAATCAAATCCAACCATTTACGAGTTCCCCTAACACAACCCCTTCACACCCAGCTCTGCTCCTAGGAGCTGTCTGCTTCCTATAAGAGAATGGAAAAAACTCTCTTCTCTTTCCCCTTGTACATAGATACTGCCCATGTCTTTCAGGGTCCACCTCAAACTCGTGTGTCGTCAAGAATCTTGCCTGTTCCCACCACCTGGAGTTCCTCTCCTTCCTTTACTACCTTCCTGCCCCTGAAACATTAGCTGTACCTCTTCCACAGCAGATACTCTATCTAGATGCTTTTCTTTTTTCTTGGCATTCTATAAACATTGCTTAAACTTAATGAAATATCTTGGTCTTTATCCATCCCTTCTTAGGTCAGTTTACCAGGTTATACAAGCTACCACTTCTCCCTTTTCTGATCTGTTCTTACATTAATGATCAAGAGGTTTCTATCAAGGAATACAGCCTTCCATTTTCCACACTTCCCCAGCTCACAGGAGAAAAAAAAATAAAAGTCTTTAGCAGTGCACTTGTACCGAAGAAGAGTTAACATCAGCATAGGAACTAATAAGCAGCTGGAAACAGGAGGAGGCTGTTAACTGTCTAGAGCCTTGGAATTGCTGTTACCTCCACATATGTCCCTTGAAAGCCTAGCTTAGCACCAATAAAACGTACTTTGCTATTATTTTCTTTTTTTTTTTTTTTTTTTTTTTAAAAAAAACTTTATTTATTTATTTGCCTGGAACTGGAACTACAGACAGTTGTTAGCTGCCATGTGGGTGCTGGGAATCGAACCTGGGTCCTCTGGAAGAGCAGATGGTGCTCTTAACCGCTGAGCCATCTCTCCAGCCCCTGCTATTATTTTCTAACATTTATTTATTAATGTATTTATTTATTAGTTTATTTATATGTTTATGTGCACATGAGAACTGACAAGAAGGTCAAACAACAACTTGCAGGGACTGGTTTTCTCACTCCACTATGTGAGTTCCCAGGATCAAACCCCGTGCTCAGATTTGGTGGCAAGTGCCTTTCCCTGCTGAACCATGTCACTAGCTTCCTGTGCTGTGTTTTTAAGGAAAAAAGTAAAGAATAAAATGTGGGTTTTTTTTAAAAAAAAAAAAAAAAAAAGCTCAAAAATGTTATTGCAATAAACTGTAAGTCATACTAAATGTTTGGGTCAATCTGCTACTTCTAAATTAAGCACCATTAGGAATAATCCAGCTAACTGGTTATTCTACTTGAATTCAAAATGAGGAAAAGATAAACTCTAACACACACACACACACACACACACACACACACACAAGTAGAAATACACTGCAAAAAGAATCACTATCACCAAAGAACATGAAATAGAATGGCCATGAGTTTCTCCTGAAAGAAGCCAGTTTCTCTGCCCTTCATTCCCATGCCCTTGAAGGCAGGTGCTGCCAATTACCACAGAAATAAATTTCATGTGTTAAGTTCTTCAAGACACAAACAGATGCCAGTGTGGAGCTGGCTCACATGTGTGTCCCCAGCACTTGAGTTATCCAGGCAGAAGGATTGAAGCTCAAGGGCCGCCTGGACTTAAAGGAACCCACAGTCAGCCAGAGCTACACAGTGATAACTGTCTCTAATTAATTTTTTAAAGCACTTTTTATTATTTTGTGGGATGAGGATTTTGTCCCAATGAATGTCTGTGCATCATATGTGTGCACAACCCTTGGAGACCTGAAGAGGGTGCCAGATCCCCCCGGATTGCAGCTAATAGAGAGTTGTAGGTGACCATGTGAAAGCTGCAGGTCTATCACAGCTCTCATGGAAGAGCAGCCAGTTCCTCTTAATGCTAAGCCATCACTCTGCTCTAACCCACAATTAAATAATCATGTTATTTCCCTGATTTGTTGTATAAAGACATTACAAATAAAGAGAATAAAATAAAGATGTATCTGGGGTCTAGAGATGGCTCAGAGGTTAAGAGCCTGACTTCTCTTCCAGAGGACACAGGTTCAATTCTCAGCACCCGCATAGCAGCTTACACCTGTCTGTAACTCCCGTTTCAGGAGACCTGACAACCATAGCAAAAACACCAATGCACATAAAAGTAACATAAAATAACTTATGTAATGATAGATAATGTGTATATTATCAGGTAAATTAAGGTATGCCACCTCTACCTTCACCCCACATCTGCAGTGGATTCCAGTCTGGACCAGCTCACTATGGCCAGATATTCTTAAGTTTGTGATGCTCACTGATAAACTTACTTCATTCAAGGTAATAATTGGTTGAGTAAAGGACTTTTAATTTTAATTTCTGAAGGAACTTTGTCCTTAAAAATGAGTTTAAAAAAAAAACACAAAAGGCATTACAAAAAAATCTTTGTATTCAGCTTCCCAGAAAAATAATACAACTTATTACTCTAATTTTAAGACTCAGCTGGCCTTAGATAATTTAGAAAGGAAAAAAAAAAAAGAGTTAAAAAAGACTAAATCCTTGTATGGAATGAGATTTTGTAGCTCAATCACAAACAATCTATCTGAATATTCAATATTCACACTCAAGTCTGAATAATGAGATGCCAATATGCCTTACATTTCTTAAATAAATGCTATAAGTTCAAGATGGACAAAAAAGCCTTAGTTCCTATGCATCAGAACATTGGTATTAGTGAGTACTCAGAGCCTTCTCTGTGAGCGAGCCTGAGATGGAGGCAGCCTAGGTGGTAAAGAGGTTACAGATCTTTACTAACTTACAACAGGGAGAGGAATGGAGAACAAGGAAAGTCTACTATCCAGTGGTCTTGGCTTTGGGACCAATTCAGTTATCTAAACCTAAAGGACAGCCCTGTCTAATATCTGCACTGATACTTCCTGTGTCTCTACTATGATACTTCTCCAACTGAGAATCTGTGCTTCAAGGAAACTCAGCCACTCAGCCATGCTCCAGGAAACCTGTGCAAATTCAGTTCTCAGATCTCTACATGCCTGCCTGCTATTTGCTGAATAAGAAAAAAAAAATGTGCTAGTCCCAATCATATCACTAAAAAGGACTTAATCTGATTTTCAAAAGACCATAGACTATGCTGATTAGATTTATTTTATCAATCTAAATTTGCCCTGAAAACTTTAAAGATATTTCAACTGCCAAGGTTTCTTTCCTAATTAAAAATAAAATTCCTGATCATTCTTTCCTATAACACAGAGTTCTTTCGTGCTTCTCATGTAGTAGGTATCCTGTGATCAGGATTCTTCTACTCTAGAGAGGGCAATCTACCCCAATGGAAGTCAGCAGCTACTAACGTAGCCATTCAACCAGTGCGGAGAACACATGCCAATCACTACCTTGCCGTGGCCTAACGTGTTCCAGCTCATCATTTACTATTTACTGCAGTAATATTTATTTAAAAAAACAAACAGAAACAAATTTATTGAGAAGCACAAGAAAAAAAAAATCTACGACTCACATGCATGTGTTCTGCTGTTCAGAAAAACACCAGGCTGATGCTGCCTCTGAATAGTCCAGCAAATATGAATTACACAAAACAGAAGCAAACACGATTGGAGGTAAGAACTGTACATTTAGTAAAAATACAAACATTGTGTCAGCTATCTCTTAATAGTCAATTTTCTGCATTTGTAATTTAGAGAGGTTACAAATGTTTGTAAAATTCAGTTTTTGATAAGCAGAGGAGTTTGCACCAAACCCACAACAGACGCTCACTCACTCTGCTATGTTGAGATAACCACAGGAGGCGGCTGCATGAAGGGGTGTCCAGCCCTCGTTGTCTTGCTGGTTTACATTGGCTCTGTTCTCCACCAGAAACTTCACCATGTCCAAATTTTCATCAATACAGGCCTGAAAAGAAAAGCCCATTGATTCACTTCACAAGTATTTATTGAGTTCCATTACATACCGGACACTGCTCTGGACAAGACTGTGGCCAGCAGTTATGATACATTACTTATTAACTTTTCCTAATAAGTGTCTAAAGTATGACTTCCAAACTTAGAAACACTATTAGATATTGTTTACAGTGTGAAGAGTATTAATGGAATTAACTGTAAAATGATTTAATACTGTAAATGGAAGCTACTTCAGCATTTTGTTATAAAAAGGAAAGTGTTAGAAATGTTTTCACAAGGTTTTTAAAATGGCTTTAAGTGATATGGGAAAGTATATTTGTAGTTTCAGACAGATACTGTTCTCTGCAATCACATCAGCAAGTAGGGGAAAACACAGAAACTTTTTAAATAAAGGCTTTTAAATCTTTAATAAGCCTAAAAGATAATCACAATGAAATCTGGTTGAGCCAGGTAAAATGGGACATACCTTAACCTCAGTACTTGGGGAGCTAAGGAAGGAAGAACTCAAGACCTGGGTTACACAGTGACACCCTACTTAAAAATAAACTAAAAATTAAAAAAATATATATATTAAAATATATACACATAACAATAACAAGGTTGATTCAAGTCTCAGAATCTATGTAAAAAAGATGGGCATGGTGGCAATGCACTTGTAATTCCAGAGCTAGGAGGAAGAGATAGGCAGATTTGTAGTACTCCCTAGCTGGCCAGACTCACCTACTAGGAAGCTCCAAGCCAATGAGACCCTGCCTGAAAAGAAAGGTGGATAGCACTTGAGGAACAATACCTCAGGTTGTCCTCAGGCATCTACATGCACAGACAGATATGTGTACATGTGCACACATGCACACATGTACACACACATACACAAACATACACACAAAGAAGAGGTAGGGGGAGGAAAAACAGAAAGGAATAAAAGCCTCCTTTAACACAGAATAAAAAGGATAATTATTCAGTCTCAGACAGTTCCAAAGTAGGAAAATTCAGTGCCTAGAAGGGAAATGACCACCCTTTAAAAACTTGTCCATGGCTCAATATGGTGGCAAAATGCCTGAATCTTAGCACTCAGGAGACTGAGGCAGGAGCATTGTTATAAGTTCCTAGCAACTGGGCTATAATGAGACATTATAAGGAGATACTTTTTCAAAAGAATAAATAAGAAAACCTGTCTGTGAATCTTTTCCTTCAGATTTCAAATAAATAAGTAGTTAAAACATAAGCTGAGAAATAATTCATGAGTCAAATAAAAATTGTCTTCTCAACAATATTAGGAAACTGATTGTCTTTTCATTGTGTTGGCATTTATGCTAATGATTTCAAAGCAATGGTGGGTAAAACTGCTGGTGCCTTAGCATAAATAAAAACAACTGTATCAAGACACCACTCACTCTAGGAATGGCCTACATACAGCAATGAAGATTGTTAATTTAGGGGCTGGAAAAAGTGCCTGAGTGGTTAAAAGCACTGGTTAAGAGGACTGGGTTTGATTCCCAGCACCCACATGACAACTCACAACTGTCTGTTACTCCAGTTCTAGGGAATCTAATGTCTTCTTCTGGCACCACAAGCATATGGTGCACAAACATGCATACAGGTAAAATTCCCATACATATAAAACAAAAATACATAAATCATTTAAAAATATTACTAACTTAATTAAAGCTAAATATTTGAAAATAAGTCTTTTTTAATATTCTGTGTGACAAAATGAAAAGCATACTTGAATCCCTACCTTGGCTCCTGAATTATGATGGTTGTTTCTAGGAAAAGTACTTGTGCAGGATTGCAACATGAACTAGCCACTTTTTCACAGAATACTATTTGTATTGAAAACAGCAAGTGACAAAAAAGTATTTATTAGACATCAAAATGAACAAAATAAGTCTCAAAGAAAATAATTAATTTGTGTTGCTATGATAAAAAATGAAATTTTGGGAAGCACACTGTTAAGAGCGTGACATTTTCCTGATACTGTTCTGACACTTACACTTGGGTGATCTGCAAGTTGGTATTATATAAGAAGTATGTCTATATATGGAAGATCTACATAAATCAATGAGCCTATGTTTTTCAGATAGTAAGTGCTAGTTTTTAAGGCATATACCACCACATCCAGCTAATTAATGGCTTTTAATGTAACAAAGTAAGACCATACACTGACATAATTTCAGTCTCCAATTCCAATTAACATTTAACAAACTAACAAGGCTGGGGATGTAGTTCAGTTGGTAGGGTGTTTGCCTAGTATGCACAAAGCCCTAGCTCTCATAAACCATACAGTGGTGGACACCTGTAATCCCAGCAAGTGGGAAGTAGATGCAGAGGATTGGGAATTCTTCATTTTTACTATGCAGCAAGTTCAAGGCTAACTTAAGATACATGAGAACCCCCACAATAAAAGCAAAAAAACACAATTATCACTATTGAAGTTTTGATATACCATCTAAGAATAACTCTCATAACTGACTGAATGGTCTGTTAAAATACCCTTTCTGTTTCCAAATATATATCTATGTAAGACTCAATTTTTTTATATACTTCAATAAAAATGTTACAACTACTTGAGTGCTGACATTGAGCAAGGGGATGGAGATTAACCAGAACAAGAATCTCTGAATTACTTTGAATAAGATAAAGTACTGCAGGATGTTGACAGTGTGTGTAGACTTGAACAGGGCACCTAACCAACATCTCAGTGTGCTCACTCATAGCACTGGAAATCTGCCCACCTCAGAGAGTGGGGACAGTTCCTGGCACTGTTTTTAAGCCAATATTGTTAACAGCCACACTCCACAAATGTATTTAATCCTCACTCACCACAGCTCTCGTCAAAGTAATTTGATTCAAAATGTCTCTGGACTAGCCAGATTCAGGAATTTGGATTTTTTTAGAATCTGTCTAATTTCAGAAAATCTAAGTTTTGGAGTACTGTGGATTCTAAATGCAATTACATGGGGGTTTGCAGGGGGAGTATGTTCCATGACTGAACTGGAAAGAACCATCCTAGCCAGTGGCACAAAGGAACAGTCACAGGACTGTCTGAAACCTCTGACTCCCTGGCCTCTCCCCCACCCACCTGCCTTGGTTCCAGGAGGCTATGGCTAGAGCATGGATGAGGGGGGTGGAGGGGGGAGTGCTCCCTGAAATCTTCTCCAGTGAATAAGGACTAAATTTAGATGTCCTCTGCCCACTCCATCTGCAGATGTGCTGCTGACTCATGCAACATGGTCCATAAGCAGACTCACCCATCTGCAAAACTCTGCCCATGCCTGTGCTCAGAGCTCTACTCAGTTCTCCAGACAAGAACACATTCCTTTATTGGGAAGGAAGTTAATCTTTGGTGTTAATCATGACAACAATGGAAGAACATCTTTGCTTTTAACTCAAATACCCTCCACTGTGGCTTACGTGTGTTTCCTCTTAGCTTTTATTCCTAAAGACACACAAAAAATGCTACTAAAAGTTTGTTTTAAGCTCTATAATAGAGGTATGTACTTAATTCTTAATTCAAAAGAACTAATGATTCCAAAAGCTGCTTGATAAATAAAGGTTTCACACTCAACATGTAGCAAAGACAAGTTCTTTGCAAGGGAAAATATTTCTTTTATCAATAATATGGATACTATGATTTTTCTACTGTACCTAACATTGCTCTTTGTATCAAAGTCTAAAGTGGCCGGGGTTAACTGGTTAACCAAAGCCAGAGTTAATCTGGGAGCATAGGGCCTTATAAAACAAAGTCTTCTGGCTCCCAGAATAGCTTCCAACTGTCAGCACCGCCATGTGCTGGGCTTGCAAGGCTGACCTTGCTGTTGTGTCTCAGGAGAGAGCTCAGGCTACCTGTTTTGGCTACAAACCACTCTCCACAGGGCCACCTCTAGCTGGTTGACCACAGAAACCAGGCTTAGTGCAGCCTAACTCCCACATATTTTTGTAATTCTGTGTTTGCCTTAATTTCAACAAATCATGATGAAAAAGTGCTGTCACTTTGGGTGAAAAGAAGAACACCAAAAGACACTGCCAATGACCTCCAGCAGCCCTTAGAACAGGGAAAAACCCTGAAAGCCAGGCACCTGGTAAAGATTCATATCCAGAATGTATAAGAGTACATTTAAAACTCAATAAAAGCAATCTTAAAAATGGGAATAAAACTTAGCATGTCTCTGTATTTTCAAATGGCCAAAAGCACAGGAGAAAGTACTTGACATCATCAATCATTAAGGAAATGCAAATCAATACTATAGATAACACAGGTCTTTAAGCCAAGCACTCAGGAGACAGCCATGAGCAAATCTGCATTCCAGGGCAGCCTGTTCTATAGAGTGAGGGCTGCATAGTGAGACTGTCTCAAAAATAAAATAAATATATAAATTATCAAAAAATAAAAGTCTTTCCAGGACGTGAAAAAAATTAAAACTGCCCATTACATTAGTGTAGAATGGTACAGCCTCTACAGAAAACAGCTTGGTGATTCTTTAAAAAACACAAAAACAAAAATAAAACCTACAATTATCATTTATCTTCTATCTTCATTTCTCTTTATATTACAAAAATCAAAAAATTTGAAAGCAGTCTCAAAGAAATATCTGTACAGCCACGTTCATAAAAGCATTTGCTCATAATCACTAACTGTGGAAACAACTAGAATCCACTAACAAGTGAGTAGATATGCTGGATGTGGTACTGAACACAACACACATACTCAAGAAGGAATATGTCTCTACTGACACCTTGGTTTCAGACATCTGTTTTCCAGAACTGGAAAGAACAATCTTCTGTTGTTGGAAGCCAACAAGTTTGTGGTAATATGTGACAGAAGGCACAGGAACAATTAGATTGACACAGATTAGGAAATCCAAATCTAGAGTCTGTCTTATTCTCAACTTCTTGCTGTATTAATTGAAAATGTCAATGACTGATCCCTTCTTTTCCAAATGAAAAGTGCCCCCCAAAGATTACACAGCTCTTCAAAATAATATATTAGATAGAATGCTTTTATTTTTTAATCCAAACTTTAGCTCAAATAGTAAAGCTCTGACAGCCCATGGATCTCTCATTAGCAACTGGGGAGAAGGAGGTTAAGATAGGACATCATGTAGCCCAGACTTCAAATTCACTATGCATTGGAAAATGGCCTTAAATTTCTGGTCCTCCTGCCTCTACCTCCCAAGTAACGGGAATACAGGTGTGTATGAGCACACTCAGATTTGCCGGAGGTATTCTGGCTGAGCACTAAAACAGAAACTAAACCTAGGGTAGGAAGCAGTGCTGACAGAGGACTTCCCTGTGAACCTTAAATCTGCGAGTGCAAAATCCTTTTGCTCTTCTCAGGCAACTTCATTATATGTCAAGAAAGTATACAGGTGAGTTAAAGACGGCAGTGCTATCAGAAAGGCTGTACATCTCCACCATCTGCAGCAGACCACTCTCATAAGAGGCTTTAACATATAGTCCTTAAGACGCACTCATCTAGCACTTCAGTGGGTCCTTCCAAGTACCTACCTCTCCATTCTAAACACATACAATTTAACCACTGTTTAACTGAGACTCATTAAAGCAGTCTACTCCTATGTGACAGGTGACTCCAGCAGCTCTCGGTCCTGTGGGAAAGAACTTCATTGGCAGAGAATGTCTGGTTCTCAGATGGTAAGAACTATATCTGACTATGTACTCACTGGTTAGGCAGGCTCTGGACGCAGATCAGTGGCCTTTCAAACAGAGATGGCCAAGAGACAGCAGAAGTGAAGAATTTTCCATTAGCTAGACATAGTGGCTCCTAACTCAGCACTCAAGAAAGCTGAGGCAGAAGGACTGACAAGTTCAAGGCCACCCTAGCCACATAGTTTGAGGCCAACTACAGCTATATAAGACTCTTTCTTAGAACACATAACAACAACAACAAAAATTCCCATCATCTGTTGCACTGATTATGATTTGCTCTTGGTAGAGCAGCACATTACTCCAAGACTACAAATGTTTATGAATTAAGAACACAGAACATCTTCCTTCCCTTACTAACAAGCATGGCTCCATATGTAAAGATGTTTACCATCAAACCTGGCAAACAGAGTTTAAAGCATAAGAGCAGAAGGGAAGAGCCAACTGCCACAAACTGTCCTCTGACTTCCACACTCTCATGCATACACAAATAAATACAATTTTAAATAAAGTTAAAAATAAAAATAAAGAGTCGATTAAAAATGGCAGCACCCTCTTCAAAGCCAGTACCATCTTCATGCACCAACCTCCCAGTCTCTTCTCTGTTCCTGATGGCCCTAATTCTGAGGAACAATAAATGAGTCCTGTTAGTACCTGCAAAAAGATCCCTGGGTCATTCTCTTTTCTTAAAACAAAGAAATTTACATCTCTGAATGACTCTAGCACTTACTTTTTATTTTTTGGTTGTTTTGTGGTACTGGAGGTCCAATCTAGGCGGGAGTACATGCTAGGCAAGGGCCCTAACCCTAACACAGAGCGCTAGCTATCACGGGCGCTTTCATCCATTCACCCATCCCTTTGTTTGGAGGTAGTGAATGTAGTGGCCCCCAGAAGATCATAGGGGGTGCTACTGGTAGGGGGTGGGCTTTGTTGGAGTGAGTTTGGTCTTGTTCAAGGAAGTGTGTCACTGTGGGACAGGCTTTGAGGTTTCTTATGCTCCACATACTACCCAGTGTCACAAACATTTCCTGCTGCCTTCTGATCAAGATGGAGCCAGCACCATGTCTGTTTGCGCACAGCCATGCTCCCTGCCAAGATGACAATGGACCGAGCCTCTGAACTGTAAGCAGCCACCACAATTAAATGTTGTCCTTTACGAGGGTTGCTGGGGTCATGGCATCTCTTCAGAGCAATAGAAAACTTAAAACAACAAACCTGATCACATGAGTCTCATCTCTACATCTACATGGTGGAAGGGAAAAACTGGCTCAAGCAAGCTGTTCTCTGACCTCCACACAAGTGCCACAGCACACATACACAAAAACAAACAGATGTAACTTTTTAAAAAGGATTAACTTATTCTGTATAACTTAATGACTTATTCAATGTCATATATTCAATTGCAGAACCAACTAAATAAATGCTTTCTATCTAGTAATACAGAGGCATCCAAAATAGGGTTCATAGGCTTGGGATAAGATATCACTTGGCTCATGAAACATTTGTAATACCTGATTCCATCTCCCTAAAAATAGTTTTAACATATACAGAGTAATTTGGTGTTAGTCTAATCCTCCAAAAATTTTACTTCGGAAAGTAGCCAACTAGTGAAACTGGATTGGCTACTCCAAATTAGACTAAGGATAAAATATAAACTACAAAGATCCCACTAAAGTGCTTTCATTACCATGAGTCTGGATTTGTAACCTTCTTCATATCTTGGCCACCTGTTTTAGCCACAGCCCCCCAAAGATCTATTCCACTGCCAACTTGGCATGTAGAATAAATTGCTGTTCCATGGAGAGGGATTTTTGTATTTAACTCTAGATCGCTCTGTGCCCATAAACAAGTGTTTCACAAGCTGCAGGAGCACAGCTTGAAAGCCATAGTATGGGCAAAGCTCCACGGCTGTCAAGTGAGCCTTGGGAAAGGAAGACAGGCAGTTCTGCAATCCAAGTTGGCTAAGACACAGAAGACAAAAAGAAATAACACAAAGTTCAAATTCACCCAGTACAAATCAATATACAAAGTTTATCCTATTAAACAAAAATTATTATTTCCCAGTATGTTTACAACAGGAGTTTTGTACAGCTAAACTCTGTAATATACTGGTTCATTCCACTTTAATGCCCTGCATACTCCATGCATCGTATACTGTAAAAGATCCTAAACAAAATACTTAAATAACCCTGTGTAGTACACTATATCAGTTAAAAGTTAAAAATAGGCCATGGAACCAAAATTTCTGGATTCAAATCCCAGGCCTACCAATTAGTAGTTCTGGAATCTCCTTAATAAGTTATGTATACTTCAGTTTCTTTACCTGTAAAAGTATCATGCTAATAACTGTAAGGACTTTATGGGGTCCCAGTCAGGACAGAATGAATTAATGTACGTAAAACACTGAGCACAGGGCACATTTGTAGTGGGAAATTAGAATTTATTTAGGCAAACACTTGTGATGTCAAAGAACTAAATCCCATTCGGGTGTGGCCAGCTGCAGAGAGCCCAATATGCAAACATGACACTCTCTCTCTCTCTCTCTCTCTCTCTCTCTTTCGGCCCCAATGTGTTCCCAAAAAAAGCTCCATCACATTCCCCTTGCGTGTCTCTGCCCCCCTTTTCATCCCATCAAAATTTCCTTTATACCATAAGTGTTTTTAAAATAATAAATGTTACCAAATTATATTAAAAATCATTCTACAATATCTGGTGCCCAACGTAGCAATACACATTGTCATAGGCTATGTAAATTTAGCTGCTACCGTCACTACACATGTAATAGTGTCCAAGAGTCTGAGGTTCACTCTTTTCCACAAAGGGTAATTAAAACAAATATAAATACATATTTACAATAATAAGCATAAATATAGTATGAACACTATATGAGTTCTAAGTAGACTACATTCAGGTTTCATTAGTAATAGAGGTAAGTGAATTTGTTAGAAAAGAAAAAAAGCAATGGCCCAGGGCTCTTGTGTTTCGGAGAGGTTTAGGAATGAGGCCAGGGTTGACCATAGCACAGTCAGTTGCTATAGATCCAAGTCTACTGTTAGTATATACATATTTTTAAAAATCGAACAAAACAGGTGTAAGTTCCAGATACTGGTTCACATTACCAAAAAAAACAGGCTAAGAATTTTCTCAGTAATCAATGTTCTCTTACTATGAAGTGCTTTTTGAGTCATGTAACAACATTTACAGATACATTCTACATTATTCCAGACATGGTTCTGGGTGGGGGGCACAGAGGAAAAAATTGAGTAAAGTTTGTCATTTAGTGGAGGCAAGAGAGGGGAAAATATCTGATCCAATGGGAATAGTGCTGCAATATTAAAATGACCGATATGAACAAGTCCTGTAGTATACAGTAAGACATCACTAACAGAGCAGCAGTAAACACCAGAAGACAGACTTACAAGTCATGAAGAAGGTGACCAACTAGAAAAACAGTTATAATAATAATTTGTGGAAACAGCAAACACAAAGGTTGGCAAAACAGGAAAAATGCCATTTTTTTTTTAAATAGTAAAAATTTGGCACACTTGAACTCAAATGGACTTAGGAAAAGAATATATAGATAGATAGATAATGTGAAAATCTATATTTGCCAGACTGAAAAGTTTGAACTTGACTCTACAGGCTAATAAGAAAAGCAGTGGATACAGCAGGCTGGTAGCTAAGAAGGTTCTTGTATCTTAATCTACAATAAGGCACTTTACCTTATTCCTTCAGGCAAGGGGGGGGGCGGGGAACAGAGTGATCCTACCAGAATTATAGCCAAAGGTGTGACTGCAGCAGGAATGCAAAGACAGAACTTCTGCCAGGACACACTCATGGTGAAGCCACCACCCAGGCTGCCGAGGCGGAACTTCCGAAGGAGATGGTGGCAAGGAAGCTGCAGGGAAGGATGGCTTTGAGGAGCACTTCTGGGGCAGAATGGATAGAATAATTAGAATGCTGGTGGTGAGAAAGAACAGCACTGAGATTTTTTTTTAAAGGATTTATTTATTTTTATTTTATGTGCATTGGTGTTTTGCTGTGTGAGAGTGCCAGATTCTGTGGAAATTGAACCCAGGTAAATCTTGGGGCAGTGGTTAACTGTGACACCACTGAATGAAAACAGTATATAAGGAAGTCTTAGAGGCGGCTCCTGTTCCTCAGTCTCCTCTAGTGTTAATTTCTCTTGAAGCCTAGCTATGTTCGGGGACTCTATCTGTGCAGCAAACTAGGATGTGCTGCTGCTACCCTTTCCAGGCTGAAGAATCCTAAAGCAAGCCTAGAGATACGGTGCCAAGTGCCAAACCTCACAGCTGTTCCCTGCCCTGGGTGGGTCAGTGTCATAAATACTGAGACACGCCTTGGCAAGGAACATCATTGTACAGCAGCCACATAACGGGGGAGCTGGGGTTATGGATAGAAGCTCTCAGCTGCCATCTCTTTAAGTCACGGGTTAATAATGGCCATGGTGATTTCACAAGAGGAAGTCTCAATTTCTCTCTTAACTTGAAATCTTTGAAATATAAAATAGTTGGCAAATTAAAATTTTGTTTGGTACACATGGTATTTTTAAAATAAAGCTTCTTTTGTGGGGTTCTGTTGGTTTGGTTTTGTTTTGTTTCCTGAGGCAGGGTCTTGCTTTGTGGGCAAAGCTAAACTCAAACAGCCTGTTTCTGTCTACAGAGTGGTGGGATTCAGGCATACGTCACCAGGCCTAGCTAAAAATATTTTCTTTTTTTAAATATAGAGCCTTGCCCTGTAGCCCTGGCTGACCTAGAGTTTACTATGTAGACCAGGCTGGCCTCAAACTCAAAGATCCAACTGCCTCTGTTTTGGAGTGCTAGAATTAAAGGTGTGCCCCATACTATTATTAAAAAGTTTTTAGTAAATTTTTCCTGTATCTGAAATACAGGCATTGTAAAATGCCTATTACCCCAGCACTTGGAACGCTGAGACAGGAGTATCAGAATTGTAGGTCTGGCTGCCATAGTGACATTCTGTCAGAAAGAAAGGCTGGGAGGAGAAGACGATGGAAAATCAAATTGGGCATGGTGGTAAGTGCCTATATCCTAGCACATGTGAGGCTGAGGAAGACCTCACCCCATAAGACTAAAGAGGGTCAGTGAGATAGCTCGGCTGGTCAGAGTGCTCACCGAGTACACAGACATCCACAGACCTCACCCCCATAAGACTAAAGAGGGTCAGTGAGATAGCTCAGCTGGTAAGAGTGATCACTGAATACACAGACATCCACAGACCTCACCCCCATAAGACTAAAGAGGGTCAGTGAGATAGCTCGGCTGGCGAGAGTGCTCACCGAGTACACAGACATCCACAGACCTCACCCCCATAAGACTAAAGAGGGTCAGTGAGATAGCTCGGCTGGCGAGAGTGCTCACCGAGTACACAGACATCCACAGACCTCACCCCCATAAGACTAAAGAATGGGTCAGTGAGATAGCTCGGCTGGCGAGAGTGCTCACCGAGTACACAGACATCCACACAGTACAAAGAGAGAACTGACTCCTTCAACTTTGTGTTCTAATCTAAACACACACACACAGTAAAACTATATTTTAATTAAAAAGGCAAAAGAAGGAGATATCCTGTGGGTAAAGTGTTGGCTTTTGCAAGCATGAGGTCCTGAAGCTGGATTCCCAGCAACATGTAAAAGCAAGGTCTGCTAGCTTGTACCAGCACTCAGGAGGAATGGGAGAGGAGGCAGGCAGATTCCAGGGGTTGGTGGGTCAGCCAGCAATTAGGCTGAAATAGCAAACTTCAGGTTCACTAAAAGGCCGTGTCTCAAGAAGCAAGGTGGACAGAAATAAAGGAAGATACTGTAAGTCAATGAATGTCTGGCTCCCTTAAGCATATATATATATACAGAAGTGAGCATAACACACACACACACACACACACACACACACACACACACAAGCGTGCAATGACAGCAAAAGGAAACAAAACCTATATTCAAAACTCCTTTCTAAAAGCCTGGGGCTGGAGAGATGGCTCAGCAGTTAAAGAGCTCTGGTTGCTCTTCCAGAGGACCAGACTCAATTCCAGCACTCACAGGGTGGCTCACAACCATCTGTAACTCCAGTTCCAAGAAATCCAACTCCCTCTTCTATGTGGTACACAGACACATAAAAATAAAAACAAATAAATCTTCTTTTAAAAAATTAGAATATTTGTGTCAGTACTGAAGCCAGATTCCCACAAAGTACCAACTGTCAGGAGTTTAATAAAAGCTGTGCCCTTGAACAGAGCGTGAGGCCCCAGACATGACCTCTGCCACTCTAGCCTGCAATATTAACTCACTCCACCTGCCTCACTCACTGGGTATTTCTTCAAACACAGAAAAGTGGAAAGAATTTCACAATACACATACCAAATAAGTTCATAGTCAACACTGTATAACACTTGCTTTAATCAAATCAATCCCTTTATCTGTTCATCATAGTTCAGATATAATTTCTCCACATACTTCACTGCATATACCAACAACTACATTTCAATGTTTACAGTATAATTCTTTTGAAATAATATTTTCATACAGTGAAAAGTCTAATGTCTGATTTCACTAAATTCTGACAAAATTCCACACCTGTGGACCACACAATAGATGTCTGAGTTGATTCTCTGAGGCATCTGACCCTTTGCACAAAACAATGTTTCTTCTGTACTTCTCTGACCTCGGAACTATCTATAACCGGGGAAATGTTGACTATAAACTTTTTAAAACCGAAGTTGGGTTCTCTTAATACAGCATCTTAATAGAGAAAATCTGCATATAACCAAGTTTGTACCTGATATTACACACTCACCTCTGCAATTGAAAGAGAAGACTTTAGGAGGTAAGACTAGAAATCTAAACAACTTGCTTACTCCTGAAAACACCAAGTTCAACAACAATGTATGCCCTACGGGGAGAAGTGGATGATTGATACAAGGTGATCATTAACACAAATATCCCTTTAGTTCATACACAAAACAGTTAGATTCCACTCTTCCTGAACAGCGTGGTGCTAAACTCATAAGGGAAGCTTCTGGAATTTAATTGATTAGAAAAGACATTTCCAAGCTCAAGAATAAAAAAAATGGTTTCAAGAACAGAACAAGGATAACAGGAGGAACATGGAAGAGTAATTCTGATCAGCAGGCAGGAATCTGAAGAAGAGTTCAATATCTGTCTTAAGGCAAAGACTTTCTACACAGTTAGTGCAACAGCATCCCTTTACGGGAATGAAAATAAGAAATGTCCCCCTGTCTCTTTTGATGGGAAGTGCTTACTTATCTGCAATCCAATCCAAGCCTCCTGGAACACTTCACGGGCAGCGGGCTCAGAGTCAGGCAGAGCTTGCCAAGGTGAATTTTAGACGCTGTTGTAGAGGTGACAACTGCTAGGGAGAGATCATGTGTTGCCTTGCTCTTTCAATCTCATTTATGGAGTGGACTCCGAGCGCGCAAGCTCTGAGCAACTGTCTATCTAGGACAGAGGTAGAGGACAAACCTTAGAACGGAATGGAGACACTACAAGATACTGTACAAGCAGAAGACTCTGACTTTCATATGTCACAGCGTAGCCCATTTCCTGGCTATAAGACAGAAAGAACCAAATGTAACTTTCCTTTATTTGAGGCTGATGTAAAGACATAGAACGTAAACATAAAAACAAAAATTTTACAACCAAAGTGGGGAGGATGTGGCTTGTATGCTGGAGGTTGCTGACTCCTGATTTAGAACTTTGGCCAGAAAGACTGAATTCAAATGGCAGCTATGAAACTTGTCATTAAAATGGAAATAACAGCAACTGTTTATTTCTTAGAATGATGAGCACTGTATGACCTAAGATGACCTGGGAGCTGGAACACTGATAATACAATTAGCTGCCCCTACAGATTGCTATTAGCTATCCTGAACCACTTTCATACAATTTCAAACAATTTTCCAAATGTCTCAATGCAGTCATGTATGTCATCTTCTCTGCCTAGAGCTTCTATGCAGCCTTGAAGGCTTAGCTTCACCACTTTTTCTATGGAGCCTGCCTTAATTGCTCTTCAACCTTGCAGGGAGGAACCATCATCGTCTATGTTTCAGTCACCAATAGGAGCATGCTGCATTTTATTGTAGTTACATTTGACAGGTCAAGTCCCAACCACATGCCTTCCATATAGACTATGATGGTAATTATATTACAGTGTCTATCAATAGTGTTCTACACAAAAAGCACACACTTTCTTTCTTCGTTTTTTTGAGACAGAGTTTCCCTGTGAAGCCCTGGCTGTTCTGGAACTTGATTTGTAGATTAGACTGGCCTCTAACAGAGATCTACAAGCCTCTGCCTCTTGAGTGCTAGGATTAAAGGCATGCACACCACTACCTGGAAGCATGTGGTTTCTTAATAGCATTGTTAATAGTACAGAAGGTAGCCCATTGCAATAATAACCAGAATAAAAATTGCCTTATTATTTGATAAATGTAAATAAAATTAAATATGAAATGTCAATAACCCTATTTTGAATAAAATAAATCACAAGTTAGTATATTCAAGGTTCAATCCTGGTACTTTTATTAGTTGGTAGCAAGCATCTAAAAATCCACACATTGATAATTATAATACTAACACTTAGTAATTCAAAAGTGTATCTCCAATCTAAATTTACTCAAAAATAAACTGGGTATGGGGGGAAGAGAAGACTATCCAATAACTGAAAACTCCACACACAACAATACATATGCAAAAAGCAAGAAATAGCCTTTTCCGATCCTGCTCTTAAACTCCTCAGGGAATAGTCAATAGACAAGAGTATGTTTTCTCACTTAGTCAGGACCCTAAGGGTTACTTAGGCAATCCGAGACTCTTGCCACTTTCACCAGGCCAGGGTATTCCACCCTCTGCTAACCACTCCCAGGCATCATGCTACTACCATGGATTCCTGTGTCTGATACAGCACACTCTAACAGAAGGCCCGAGTCTGCTAAACACTGAACTAACCAGCATGCCTAGCATATTGTCTCTTAAAAACTCAATGCTGTTTTAAAGGAGAAAGCGAAACAATGAACCTTTCTAAAACACAATTTACTGTCATCAAAACCAGACAAACACTATGTAGCTGAATAGAGAGAGAATCCAGTGAAGACTCCCCCAGACTAACACTAACAGGGCAGTAAGGATACACAAGGAGCTTCTGATTTCCTCAGTTTCTAAAGTACTGTCGCATTTGTCAATTCTCTACCCGCTGCTGTGGAAATAACATCAGAACTGGCTTGTTCTAGCTTTCTGTTTTGATTGCTGCAGCAGTGGTCTGGTGGCGGGGGCATGAAATGAACTAGCTGAGGATTATCAGTTTCTCCAAAGGTCTCTTTCTCTATTGCAGGGCTCAAGATTAAATTCTTGAAGAGTATAGCAAACTGAAAAAACAAAATCTCAAAGTACAAAAGCTGTTTCTGTCAGGACTAAGTACGGCCCGTTGTCAGCACCGTTTTCTTCAGCCGGGAACCAGCTTCTTGTATAGAGTGTGTGAGCACTGCTAAGTGTGGAAACTCTCACCATTACTAGCTCATAAATAGTAATTTCAGGCATAACATTTCAACATCTTAAAGTCAAATAATATGCTTCTTATAGGATTGAACTTTGTTGTATTTTGGAGATTAATTCCAATGATCATAAAATATCAGTAAGTTATAACGGCACCTTCCCTTTAGATATACTTTCAAGGGTCCTCCCAAAAGCTCTCTATGGAAGGAAAAGGTGGTGACTGGTGGTAATCAGAGAGAGCAGGGGCTGGAGGGAGCTCCGCAGCCATGAGCGCCGGCTGTTCTTCCAGAGCGTCCTCTGGACAGACAAAGGAGCATAACCTGAAATGACAGCTAGTAGCACAGAACTCCCCCTCCTTCCCTACATTACTTTCTGTCTGGGCATTTGTAACAGTGACAGAAAGGAAATGAGAACACACGGGGACACCTCTGCACCCAGCGAGAGGAAAGAAAAAGATCAATGCCCTGACAGGCAGAGAGAGTGGCTGGGATGCAGAAAACGATAGAAATATCTGTAATCCCAGCGCTATGGAGGCAGAGCTAGCGAGATAACCCCAAAGCCAACACCATCCCAATTTAAACACTGAGTTCCAGGTCATGCGAACTCTGGAGTGAGAAAAACCAACCATCTACCATGGTAGTGGTAACAGAAGTAGCAGTAGGAATAATAGTAATGTTTGCTGTTTATTAAGTACTTACTGTGAGCCAGGCGGTGGTGGTGCACTTGGGAGGCAGAGGCCTGCAGATCTCTGTGTATGGTCTACAGAGTGAGTTCTAGGACAGGCTCCAAAGCTACACAGAGAAACCTTGTCTCAACCCCTCCCCCCAAAAAAGAATATAACTAAAGAAAAGAAAATCACTGTGGTGGAGCACTGTCCGATATATTTATTCATTTAATCCTGCTAGCAAGAGGGTCATTATTTTTTTCATTTTTAGAGTTTAAACTTGCTTAAGGTCACACATATAAAAATGAAGAAACAAGCATTTGAATCTAATAACTCTGGCTCATAGCCTATATTCTGGGCCATATTTCAGATCATGAAGAATTTAACAAGTCTAATGTTTGTCTAAGAGCTTTTTTGGTGCTGTGATAAGAGACAAAGACAAGGTCAAAGTAGACCGTGAAGAAGGAAGCAAAGTCGTAGGGGTGATGTCACTGTTGAGAAAAGGGAAAACAGCTGGCTTACAGTTTGAATATGAAGACAGTATGAAATGACCCTTTCAGAGCAAAGGCAGAAACACATAGCAGATTTTGAAACAATAGTAAGAATTTATTTATATGGTAAAAACCTGCTCTGTTTTCAGTCATTTAGATGTAACCAGAAAAATCAAGAGTCAGGTTCATTCAGTTAGAATTCAGCCAGGTAAATTTAGACAGAAAAAGTGTCTTTGAAGTAAACATAGAGTCTAGGCAAGCAGAAGCAGGGATGCAGCTCCACTTGTAGGAGGTTTGCCTAACATGAAGAAGCCCTGAGGCTGATCCACCAGGCATGGTGGAGCATGCACCTATAATCTCAGCATCTGTAAAGGAACGGGAAAGAGGACCAGAAGTCCAAGGTCAAATTGGCTATACAGCAAATTTGAGGCCTTTGTGCTTAATGAGACCCTATCACAGCAAACAAACAACAATCTAAGCAAGACAAGATGTGACAAAGAATTCATATTAGATGCTCTAATAAAAATGTAAATAAGGGGAATCGATCTAGCATGTTATTGTCAAAGGGTCATCTGCTAGAGTAGGACAGCCTTGACTGGAAACAGACCATGGAAGTAGACTACAGAACCAGGGCAGAGACATAAATCACACAACATGGGGCTGGAGAGATGGCTCAGCGGTTAAGAGCACTGACTGTTCTTCCGGAGGACCTGAGTTCGATTCCCAGCATCCACATGGCAGCTAACAACTGTCTGTAATTCCAAGCTCTGACTCCCTCCCTTACACAGTTATATATGCAGGCAAACCACCAATTCACATAAGATAAAAATAAAATATTCAACAACAACAACAAAATCACACAACATGCAGAAGGTAAAAAGGTTAGGGGTTAGTATGTTGGACAGTCTAACCGTAAAAGAAGGTAAAGTTAAATCTTTGATGAATGATGATGATAAAAAGGTGGCATAACCAAGTGGCACCAGACACAAAGGAACAGAAGATAAGTTAATTTTATAAGAGGTCATGGGAAGTAATGTTAAGAAAGAGACAATAAGAAATAACATGGTACTAATCCTCCTTCCTGACATTCTGTTATATGGGATCTAGAGAATAAAACCACTGGAGACAGCATAAGTCTATGCAGAATTACTGCCAGTGTTCACAACTCCCAGACCCAAACTGCAGAGCCTTCCTTCACATTGATTTTTTTTAAAAGGAAGTAACCTAGTAACACAGGAGTATATTACATATTACATATACATAAATTTGTATAACTTTTAATGGAACTCTATCTAGGGGCTAGAGAGATGGCTCTGCAGTTAAAATCACAGGCTGCTCTTCCAAAAGAACAATGTTTGGTTCCAAGCACCCACATGGCAGCTAATAACTATCTATAACTCCAGTCCTAGGGGATCCAATGCCCTTTTCTGGTCTCCTCAGACACTGCACACATGTGGCTGGTGCACAAACACACATGCAAGCAAAACACTCAGATATAAAAAAATTTTTTTTAATGAAAATCTAACAGTGACAGTTTCCCCAGCTCACTGAAAAGCCTCAGATGGGAGTTCAACGACACACTGAGATGGACTTGTGGAGGTAAGAAGACTATTAAAAGAGTTATACTTGTGGAGGTAAGAAGTCTATTAAAAGAGTTATTAATGTCGTTGACTGACAAGTTGGCAATAGTATGGTGAAGTTCTGGGGAGAGAGTTCAGGTACCAGCACCAGAAACAGACAGTATGTCAGGAATGCTGGACACAGGAAATCATGGCTCACTTGGCAGATGTAGGGTCTCTTCTGATACTCTAAGAAGATACTTTCCCAGCATAAGCCAGCAGTCAGGAGCAGGGTATATGGTCACCTTAGAAAGAAACTCACTTCCACAGGTGAGAAATCCCCACACCAGGAAGTTTGTTAGCTTGAGGTTCACAGTATCTCAGTAGGGTAAGATGAAAGGGCTAAGGGGCTGGAGAGATGGCTCAGAAGTTAAGAGCACTGTCTGCTCTTCCAGAGGTCCTGAGTTCAATTCCCAGCAACCACATGGTGGCTCACAACCATCTGCAATGATATCTGGTGCCCTCTTCTGGCCTGCAGGCAGAACACTATATGCATAATAAGTAAATTAAAAAAAAAAAAAAAAAAAAAAAAAGATGAGAGGGCTACTGCGGGTATTGTGGCCTGAGAAGCAGCCGGGTTTGACACTACATTCCTACAGTCACACTGAGGTGAATTGAGCCATGAAGGTTCTGCCCTCAAGGTAAGCAATACCATCTCAGGGGATTGACTTCTAGCCTCTTCGGACAGGATTCAGTTATGTCTGTATTATTCAGTAGAAAAGCTTGGTTTGGTTTTTAAAGCAAGGTTATTTTTTGTTTCATCTCTTCTGCATGAACCATTTGCCCATGTTTTCTCCCATGAGCTGAAGCCATTCAAGATCCTCACTAGGAGCCAAGCAGATGCATTTGGCATGGCCTTCACTTCTCAGCTTCCAAAACAGTTGAGACAAATAAGCCTTTCTCCTTATAAATCACTGTCTCAGATACTACTACTGCAACAGAAAATGAACTAAGACATTCTGGTATACACAGCTATGTTTTTCATAAGTAACTAATTTTAAAAACATAAATGGAGACATATTCCATGTATTTTCTGTGAGGTGGTTTGTACTTAACAATATCCATCATAGCCTTTCCATGGTGGACTGTTCTATATGTCTACTGTTTTATTTGTAACCATAAAAGATGTCCATACTTTGAATATATACTGCATTTTATTGTCTCCCTGTTTCTACATAGAGCTATTTTTTGTTGCTATAAACAATGAATAAATGAACACTTCTGGGCTCAGGATTCAATAATGGCAGAGCACTTATCCAATATGTGCGGGCCCTCACTTTGGTATAATAAATAATAGATACTAGATGAGCTCTTCTATAAAAAAAAAATCCTGTATACATTTAAAGACTCTTGAGGGAAAGCTATATTGTTTTATAAATTGTGAATTTACCTCAGAAGAAGCTTTGCCTGTCTACAAGGCAGTATTTGAGACTATTTCTCCAAGTCCATCTCAATATCCATACTTAACAGACACAATTTTAAATTTTCTCTTAAAATACTAAACAAACAAGCATTCAATAAACATTTTGTTAATGAAACTCAACAGTTTCTCACATGTGAAGCAGATTTATTGAGATAAAAATCACATGATACTATTTACCTACTTAAAGTATGTAATTCAACTATACACTGCTTTTTATAGGTGTTTTTAAAATCTATTTTAAATATTAATGTTTTTGTTTGCATGTGTGTCTTACACTATTTGCATGCCCAGTGCCCTAGGAAATAAGAAGAGAGTAGCAGATCCCCTGGGACTGAAGTTACAGGTGGCTGTGAACTGCCACATGGGTACTGAGAAACAAATCCAGGTCCTCTGCAAGAGCAGCAAGTGCTTTTGGCTGCTGAGTAATCTCTCCAGCCCACTCATCTCTTTTATATATGTAGAAGTAGACTGGGTCAAACGATACTTGAAGTGTATACATCATTGTTTAAAAATTTTTCAGTAGTTATAGCATCTTACATTCCCACCAACAGTATATGAGGGTTCTTAATTTTTCCATGCCCTTGCCAACACTGGCTATCTTCTTTACTTTTTATCATTTTATTTATTTTGCATATGTACAGGTATGTATGTGTCATAGAACATGTGCAGAGGGCAGAGAACAACTTGGGGGAGGTGATTCTCTATTTCTGCCAGTCAAATGTCGGGGATCAAACTCAGGCCATCAAGTTTGGCAGCAAACACCCTTATTCACTGAGGTATCTTGACAGCCCAGTTATATGACTTTTTAATCCTAACCATCATAATGACTAATGGCAACAGAAACATAAAGTGATGTCTCACTGTAGATGTTTTTGTTGCTGTTGTTGTTGTTTGTTGTTGTTGCGCTCCCTGTGTAGAGTAAGTCTTCTGCCATTGAGATACACCCCAGCCTTCTCATGGTGGTTCCAACTGCATTTTTCTGATGACCACTGGGATAGTTTATATTGTCAATTTCACGGGTTCTAGAATTACTAAGAAGCCTCTGAGCATGCCTGTAAGGCTACTTGAGGAGGGAGACCCACCTTAACTGTGGGACCATTCCATGTGGGGTCCTGGACTGAATGAGGAGGAGAATGTGAGCGAAGCAGAGCATTCATCAGTCTCTGCACTTCCTGGTCAGGAATGTAATGTGAGACCTGCCTGAGGCTCCTGCCACCATGACTTCCTCTATGACTGCAGTGGACTGTATCATCTCTAATTACAAATAAACCCTTTCTCCCAAAAGATGCTTCTGGTTGGGTTTTTTGTTACAGCAAACAGGAAATCCTCTAGTTTCACTGCTGCTGTGGCTGAACTACTCTGACCAAACACAGCCTAGGAGAACAAAGTGTTTAGCTGGGTTTCACTTCCAGGTCACAGTCCATCAGTGAGGGATGTCATCTGATGCGGAAACCATGGAGAAACACTGCCTACTCATTAGCTCATGCTTAGCTAGCTTTCTTATACAGTGTGGACCACAAGAGAGATGGTGTCCCCACAGTAGGCTAGGCCTTCCTGCATCAATTAATAAATCACAAGCCCACAGGTAGGTCCACAAGTCATTCTGACCTCTGCATAGTTCCTCAATTGGGGCTCCTCTGTCAGATGCCTGTATGTCAAGATGACAGAACTAACTGCAACAAGAAATTATCTAGTATAGCCACTGGTGTGTAATTGGGCACTTGCATGCATCTCTTCTTTGGAGATGTAACTTTATCTATTTTAAGTGAAATATTTAAACTTTTTATTATTGACTTATAAGAGTTCTTTATATAATCTAAACTCTAGACAGAAGTTACTTATCAGTTATGAAATTTGCCACTATTTTTTCCCATTCTATGAGTTGTCAACATTTATATATATTCATATTCATATATATATATATATATATATATAAACTTGCCTGCATATATGTCTGTTTACCACATGCATACTTGGTGCCCACAGAGGCCAGAAGAGGGGGTTGGATCCCCCAGAACTGGAATTACAAATAGTTGTGAACTATATGGGAAGCTGGAATTGAACCCAGGTCCTCTGAAGGAAAATCATCGCTCTTAACCACTAAGCCATCTCTCCAGCCCCCAACACTTTCTTGATAATGTCCTCTTCAAGTATGAAAGTAAGTCCAAACTATATGTTATATATTGTTGCTCATACTGTGGTACCAGAATAAAAATCCTTTTCTAAATCAGAAGCCATGAAGAACATCACTGAGTTTCTTTCCTAAGACTTTCAGGTCTTGGATCAATTTTGAGTTACATGGTGTGTGTGTGTGTGTGTGTGTGTGTGTGTGTGTGTGTGTGTGTGTGTGTGTTTGTGTAAACTACTTCATATTCAAGTGCCTGCAAAAGCAAATGAGGGACCAGATCTACTGGAACTAGACTTAATAGGTAGCTCTGAGGTCATAAATGTGAGTAACTGGAGACAAATTAAGGTCCTCAGAACAGAAAGAAGCCTTCTTACCTACCTAGCCATCTTGCTCCAGACCCCAATCTCACAATTTTTTTTAATATGTAAACATTCGCTTTTCCCATGGACCATTTGTTGAAAATACTATTCTTTCCCTATTTACTGGTGTTGGACACTTTATTGGAAATTACATAATCACTCAGAGACGCTCAATTATGCACCAATGATTTTCTGTCTGTCTTGAGCTAATACCACAATGTCTTGATCTGAAGGACAGGAAGCCAGAGTCTCCCTCCTTTGTTCTTTAAGAATTGTTTGGTCCCTTGCAACTCATGTTGTATTTTCTATTTACTGTATGGATAATGCCAACTAACAACCTTTTTTTTTTTTCATTTAGATAACTTTTAAGTTGTTGAGTAGAAAAATCAATATTCTGGATAAAACCCTTGGAAAACAAAACTTTTTTCTAGTCTGTCACTGATCTTTCAATAAAAGCAGGTACTGGAAGGTCCCTAATGGGCATTCTGAACCATACTGAGGACCAGATTGTGTCTTGAAACTTAAATAACAACGCCCACTCTTACACATTTGATACTAGGGATGACACTGCCCTTAATGACTACTTTGCCAAGCTCATTTCTGTATGACAATAAATTTGGCTACAACAGAGTGATGAACCACATTGTACTTGTGGCCTCCAAGTAGTAAGAAGCCCTGGGCTACCCATCCCCAAAAGAACATGAGAGAAAGAGGCCCTACGCTGGTGAGGATCCCTGATCCAATTTAGGCTCCAAGACACTGAGCATCTCCCATCAGTTTCCATCCCAGAACCTTAATCTATAGCTAATTAGACTTTATAATACAATTGGGTCTCTAGCTATTCAGGAAGTACTGAGAGCTATGTGTTGGTCTTCCTCCTGCTAAGAAAATAGGTAACAAATAAAGCAGTCCAAGAAGCCTTATGTCTAAACCCAAAGCCAATTCTTTGGTGTAATCAGTCATTAATAATTTGTGTGTGTGTTTCCACTTCAGACATGAATACTCACTCAAGTTCTGTAAGGCATGACACTCCTTGTTCTCTAGAATAGTACATGGTATGTGGTCCCTGTTCAGTAAAGAAAATGATGAATAACAAGTTAAACAACTGAACAAATTCCTTTTCCTTAGTTTCCAGGATGCACTAAGTTCCTCAACTTCCTCTTCCATCACTTCGTGGTTCCCTTTCTTTCCATCGATTTGCCAGAGGTCAGTCTTAGAGCTGAGAATTCTCACCGTACAGAGCTTCACTGACCTGATTACTGCAGCCTGTGGGGCACTGAGGGGTAGAGAGAGTGAGAAGTGATTCCTGCCATCAGGGACCCAGACTGGCCTGGGCAAAGTCAAGTATGAAATTCTGTAAGACGGTATCATGTGTAGTTGCTGACCTAGCATCAAGAACAATATGCTGTGAGAAGGAAGGAGTTCTGGCAGGGCGGACGTCACAGGAAAAGTGATATGTGAGCCTCAGAGGATTAGGAAGGGTCACTAAGTACACAAGCACAGAGGCACAGTTCAGGCAGAACAAGGACAGTGGGTGCTGAGGAAACAAAATGGCAGACAGCAAGTGGGCAGCATGTGAAAAGGCTGGATGGGAGGAAAGAAACACAGAGACCCCAAGGGTTTCAATGCTTAAATGCTTTGTCTTTAACTCTGCATGTCGATGGGTTCAACATTCAAAATCGGAATAACCTGGGGTGCTGGGCAAAAATATAGAAATCTGGGTTCTAGCTCTGCAAACACTGATTTAGTGGATCCAGAGCAGAGCCCAGACACCTAAACCTGAGCATTTTCACCAGGCCTGACAACTGAGTTCCATCCCCAGGAGCCACAGAGTGAAGGGAGAGAACCAGATCCCATGAGTTATCCTCTGACGTCCACACATAATGACAACATGAGTGCTCACACTCCCACCTACACACCCACCCACACACTCACACACACACACACACACACACAGAGAGAGAGAGAGAATAAATGCTAAAAAAAATGAATAGGAATAACCAACCATTGCTAGATTATTTTTTAAGAAAAAGTTACATTAATTAGGTTGACATTTTAAAAATAACTGGCTGGGCATGACAGTGCTTTAATCCTAGCATTTGGGAAGTAGCAAAAGGAAGAGCAAGAGTTCAAGGTCATCCTCAACTACAAAGTGAGCTTGAGGCTAGCCTGGGCTACACAAGATCCTGGAGACCTCCAGCAGACTGGAGGTTTATTTGTCCAACAATTTAGAAAATATTTATATATAAATACCTGTTAGCTCACATAAACACAAGAGTCTAAAGTTGCAGCCTGAATGAAGACAGAAAGACCCAGAGGCATTACAAAGATATAATTCACACGTTTTAATGGTTCAGAGGACCATGGATGAGTGTGGGGGGCACCTTCACCTCCTGCCTCAGCCGCCTCCATGTAAGGGGGCAAGTGTTTTTAACTAAATCTCTCTTTTTTATTTCCTCGAAATTTATGTCTTTATTTGGCACAAAATACATTATGGCTGTGGGAACAGCAAACTCCCAAGACAAAGCAAAGGAAAAAAACCACGGTTCTAAGTTATAATTAACAGGAAGACCAGTCACTACACGAGTAACAAATGGGTAAGCTTTAGGGAGAGTCTTTTCTAGTGCCCATACTTTTGGAATTTCCACTCTCTGCTGTCCAGCGGACACACCTGTCTCATTTTGAGCCATCGAGAGATGCAGTGGAAATGAAAAGTGAGATTACAGACTCCCCACGCCAGTACACTCTTCGGAAGTAGCAGATGCCTGGTTGGCCTGACATTCCATGCAAAGATCCATGATGTGCTTCCTGCAGATGGCACAGTTATCAACCACAGCATCCCAGGCCCAGAGGGCTACTGCATTCCACTTTTTCACTCCAAAGCGTTTCTTCCCCGAGCCACTGTTGGTGCCGCTGGGGGTATCCACATCTATTGCTGCCGCCATTTTGAAAACACACTTCTAAGTCTCTTTTTATTTTACTAATAAAGACTCAGGAGCCAGATGCTGGGGTAAAAACCTGCTAGCTCAGAGACAGAGAAAGCACCCAGCAGCTTCCTCCTTTGCCATTGTCCCAGAGAGAACTTTCCTATGCGGTCTCACCTTATGAAACAAACCCTCTGATTGGCTCTCCCTCCCCTCTACTTCCTGTACATCTCTCTCTTTAACCTCCCAACATCCTCTTGCTCTCTATGGTTACTTCCAGTTAACTGGTTGCTTGGTCAGCCTCTTGACCTGTGGTTGACTTTATTTAAATAACACAGTCTTGAGGTTCACAGTGTAATTAAATACCCTGTAACAGGGGTGAGGAAATGTTTGGCCAGATTTTAATTGCTGAGCTGAAATACCTAAAGAAACCAAAGTGGAAAAAGGAAGGTCCTCTTCCTCATGATCTCAGGTTCCAGTCAGAGATGACCAGACCCTTGTTTCTGGGCTGTGATAAAGGAGACTATCATGGCAGGGAGCATGCAGTAAAGCAAGCAGCTCATTTGATAAGAGGAGGTGGGAGTGGGGTGACAGGAGTCCCTAAACCCTCCAAGGACACAAGTCCTAAGTCTCCATCTTCTCCTAATAGCCCATCAGTAGATTAACTCATTGATGAAGGGGTTCCCATGATCCACTCCCTCCCCCCCTCCATATACACACACACACTGCCACAGCTGTGCTGAGAACCACGCCTTTAACACTCGAGCTTTGGAGGGAGACTTTACACCTAACTTATAACAGGGAACAAGTTCCAGTTTTCATTAGCAGTCCCAAACTTGGAAGAACTGAAGAATAAAAGATTCCTGGTGCTACTGAGGCCTTCTAAATCAAACACCTAGGAGGGAGGATAAGACTCAAGGATTTATTGTCAACACGTGGCCCCATCCACCCAGCTGATTTCTATGTAGTCATTCAGGAATCATCCCTGGAATTGTCAGTTGGGAGCAAGTGCCACAAATGAGAGCGGCTAATGGTATCTTTTTCAAGAAGAGAATGTAGACAGACGAGCCATTAGATTGTGATGGGTTAGAATAATCTCTCTGGAAATACAGGGACTAAGATAAACCCAACAGGACATCTAGATCAGGATGTCTAATATGCAGCTAGAAATACTGCCTAGAAAGGTCAAGGGCGGAAAGATCCCGGACATCATTAGTACTCAAGAGACAGATGAGGTCACAGAGCAAGTCAGGTTACAAATGAAGACAGAAAGTGCGAATGCAGTCAGAAGTCTGGGGAAGTGGGCCATGGAAGAGGAACAGAGGATACTGCAGTGGGATGAGCCAGGACAGATGAACGGGATCCAAAACACAAAGCTTTGCAAGCCAAAGGATTAAAAACTTTAACTAATAAAGGACAAAGTTAATAAAATATTAAGTGGCCCCAAAGAGTAAGAACAAAGGACAATAAGGCATCGTTTCCATAGAATGGCGGGAAGCAGAATAGGAAGTGTCGGTAGTTTCAAAGAGAGGTGACACAGACAGAAGGTCTTCTAGCGGCTATTTGCATTCTTAAGAAGGTAAACATTAGGGCTTGAGCTACACCTCAGGGGTAGAGCACACACCTAACATGCATAAGGCCCTTGGTTCAGGCCCCAGCACTGACCAAAAGACAACAGCGTAACTAGAGATGCTTAAACAGGAAGAAGAAAGGAGGGGCCAAGCCAATGGTGAGAAACTGAGAGACAACTGCTGCGGTACTATCCTGAACAGACTGGAGTCAGACAGTAGGGAGGGAAGAAAAGAGGAATGACATCACAGAGGTCTGAGGCTGAGAAGTCAAGGAGGGAACGTGAACATGGTTGGAAGCATAAAATGAGAAAGAGTGAAAATGACTAATAGAGCCAACAAGGGTTATCACAACCTTAGTGAGTTGTAAAGAAAATCCAGAGTGGGTATTTTATTTAATAAAACACATATAAGTACTTAAATTGTGCCAGACAGCATTCTGAGCACTTTACACACATTAACTCAGCTATTTCTCATAACAAGTCCATCGCTTGAAATTGTTATTACCCTCATTTCACCTATAATGAAACTAAAACACAAGGAGATAAGTGTACAAAACACCTCAAAGGCGGAACCAGGATTCACATCAAGTAGCTACAGCCTGGGTCTGTGCTTTTAACCACTGTACTGTGCTGCCTCATTAATACAAAAGGCGATGAATGGGTTATAAAGCCAAATAGGTACTATTATAAATTTTTATCTAGCACTACTCAGAAGCTTAGGACAGCAGGATTGGCGCAATGAGCCTTACAAAGTCTACGAAGGGGCAGAGAGATGGATTAGTGGTTAGAAGCACTTGCTTCTCCTCTAGAGGACGTGAGTTCAGTTCCCAGCATCCCTGTCTGGTGGCTCACAACTACCTTTAACTCCAGTTCCTGGTAACCTGATACCCTCTTGTGGCCTCCTCGGGCATCCACACATACGTGGCATACATTCATACAGCTGTAGTGGTGTGGGATGGCCCAGCTCACTGTGGGCAGTATTGCCTCCTACCCTGAGGCTGGCGGTCCTGGATATCAGCATACTAGGAGCAAGCCAGTAGGCAATACTCCTCCCTGGTCTCTGCATCAGTTCCTGTCTTGGGCTCCTACCCCGGCTTCCCTGGATGATGGACTAAAGGTACATGGTAAAATAAAGTTTCCCCCCCAAGTGTTTTTGGTCATGATGGTTTATGACAACAAGGGAAACCTAAGACACAGGTACAAAGAAAAATACTTTTTAAGAATCTCAATTATGTTGAGAGTACTTATAAAATGATAAGTTGTGATGAGTAAGAGACTGAAGATACACCTGATTCTTATTTTCCTCTCTGACACTCCCTTTCCCAGGATCTCAAAATCTTGTCTTAACTGGTGATCTTCCTGGCTCCACCTTTTGATGCTGGAACTAAGGCATGCAGCCACCTCTCCAGAGCTGGCTGATTCTGACTTTAAAATAAAATATTTGAACTGTATCTTATGATCTTATGAGACATTAACAGCTTGGTTATCTCATAATCTTACCTCAAAGTGTAAGCTTACACCAAGCTTTGCTGGCTCTACCCCAGCTTCCTTGCTTGCGTTCCCTTCTGTGTTCGCACCAGAGTATAGAATGAAGGCTACATGCAGAAGGACTGACTGTCTACTTACCCCTACCCCAGGCACTCAGTCATTTTATTTGCTTTGTGCTATGGACCCAGTTCTTGATGTCTGCTACACAATGCACTAAGCCACTTCCTAGTTTTCCAATCAGGCAACGAACCTAACACAATCCTACCAGACAAATCCTTTAAAACGGTGTTCTTTACATATTACTTCACTGCTCCAAAATGTCCAGTAGGCTTATTCAATATATACTTTTTGAGAAGCGCAATCTGCCAGGAACTGGGATTTTCCAACTAAAAATAAACTCTAGCTCTTGAGAGCCATTACACTAATTTGTCAATTTATTCACTATGCAGTTATCTTACTCAAACAGCTGATGTTTTTCCATTGTAATTTTGTCTTGTTATAGTTCCTACATGCAGAAGATTACTTTTTAAATCCATTAACACCTAAGATATGATACTGTGCACCAAAGAAGCCCTTTGTTCTCCTTGACCAACAATTTCCCAGCATTCAGATATGAGTCTCAGTGTGTGCATCAGACTGATACACAGCGTGCTCTGGTTTTGTCTATTATCCCATTGTAACTCTAGTGATCTTTCCTGTATTTTACTACAAATTAACAACTTCAAGCATAACTTTTATGTCAAAAGGTGATAAGCTGTCCCTAGTTGTCAAGGACTATATTATCTCTCCACACAGACTTCATCTATGTACCAGCCCTAAGCTTTATGAAGGTCTGCCCTGTCCTTACTTACCCATCTCACATTTCTAGCAATTTCTTCAATATACGCTTTCAGTTTGATGCCAAAACTGTCACACACAGCAAACGGGCTTAAGTCTCAAGAACTCTCAGCATCAGAGGCTGGCTGTTACTCCCCACAGCTGCACTCCATACATTAATACACTCCCCAGAGGAAGTAAAGGATCCAAACTCTTCAATATTTACCACCCTTTTTAGCTAGCTTGTGCCCTCCTTCTAAGTTGTTTTGGTCTTAAAAAGCATGAGAACACGTTATCAAATGTGTAATTCTCCATGTACCCCAGCTAATCAAAGTTTAAGCAATAAAAATCTAAAACAAGAATCAGTTCCTAAGAGTGGCAGCACTTAGGAAGCAAAGGCAAGTGGATTTCTGTGAGTTCAAGGCCAGCATGGTGTACAAAAGCAAGTTCTAGGCCAGCCAAAATTACTTGGTGAGATACTGTCTCAAAAATTTAAACTGCTGGGCGGTGGTGGCATATTTCTTTGATCTCAGCACTGGAGACGCAGAAAGGCAGAGAGACAAAGAGGCAGAGACAGGTATATCTCTGTGAGTTCAAGGCCAGCCTGGTCTACAGAGTGAGTTCCAAGACAGGCTCCAAAGCTTTGTCTCAAAAAAATTAAAATTAATATAAAAAACCCAACCAAATAAAAACCCCACCAAATATTAGGAAAAAAAGCAAATAATTTGAGGCAAAAGAAATTACATAAATATAACATAAATGCAGTTTCCAGGCTGGAGAGATGGCTCTGAGGTTGGGAGCACTAACTGTTCTTCTAGAGGTCCTGAGTTCAATTCTCAGCAACCACATGGTGGCTCACAACCATCTATAATGACATCTGGTACCCTCTTCTGTATACTGTATACAAAATAAATAAATCTTTAAAAATATATATGTATATATATATATAAATGCAGTTTCCAAACTAATTATTCTCTTGATGAATCCCAGATGAAACAGCTATGAGACCCAATCTCAAAGCAAATAAATGCAATTTATTTATTTATTTGTTTGTTTGTTTGTTTATTTTGGGGGCCAGAATGGAGGTTTACACCTATAATCCCATCACTTGGAGGCTGAGGCAAGAGGATTGCCAAAAACTCAAGGCTAGTCTGGGACACACAGTAATCCCATGAGAGCCAATCTCAAAACAATTCACAGGCCAACCTAGAATACAATATGAGACCCAATCTCAAAATAAAAATTAAAAACAAAACAAGGGTCTTTCAACAAGTGGTATTGGGATGTCATGTACAGACAAAACATTGAAGTTGGTCCCCTACATCATACCATATATAAAAATCAATGGAAAGACCTAAAGACCTGTATAACTTGGGGAAGGCAGGTACAACTGTAAATCTTCAAGACCCTAGATCATTTCTTATATTTATTTATTTTATATATTTGAGTGTTTTGCCTACATGTATGTATGTGCACCTCATGTGTGCCTGGTGCCTTGCAGAGGTCTGAAAAGGGTGTCAGACTCCCTAGAACCAGAGTTACCATTATGAGCTGCCATATTGGTGCTGGAAATTTTACCCAGGTCATCTGCAAGAATAGCCAGTGCTCTTAAGCACTGAGCCAACTTTCCATCACTTGGATTATTTTCTTAAGTGACACCAAAAGCATAGGCATAGTATGGAGTGATGGATGGCTCACTGGGTAAGAACAAAGCCATGTATCCCACAAATGCCTTTAACTCCAGCTTTAAGGAAGGTATTCCTAAAATTCCTTCCTTGAGGAAGAGACACAAACAAAGTCTATCCCTCCTCCTAAGGTCCCAACAACAAATCAAAGCATGATTCCACCAGTGTTCACTCTGAAAAAAACAATGAGTTTATTGGGCTTCCTTACAGAGCACAGGTGAGGGGGAACTTACAGGGGTGTGGATACTCCTTCCTGAAAAGAGAAGGCCAGAAAGTCTTTACCCAGCAGGCATGAATGACGGCTTTCCCATAGCCACATAGATGGAAGCACTCCCCCTCCCACTCTAGCCCCTCCCAGAGGCCTCGTGCAGCTAGGGCAGAGCTGTATAACCAACAGGTGATATGAAGCAACCAGATGCTCAAGTGAAGGTCTGGTGACCCTCTCTGCCTCTCTGTTAGGGGAAGTAAACAGTCAACCAGCTCAGCTGGGATGATCTTTAGCAAGACACACACAGCTGAATTCCGCAGGGTGGCAGCTGTCCGGCTCAGAGAAAGTCATGTACAACAGGAGCCTATACCCTCTTATGGCCTCTGTACACATGTGCACACACATGCACATACAGATACACACAAAGTATAGGTGTGAGAAAATATATAAATCTGTGATTATTATCAAAATCTGAGACTTTAGAGAAAAGTTTTTTAAAACCACAGGGAATTGATGCTAATCTCTAACTGAAAAATCCAGGATTTAATTAGGTATGGTGACTGATGCCTGTAACCCCTGCAGCACACAGACATCTAAGGCAGAAAGATCAAATCTAGTTCAAGGCAAGCCTGGTCTACATAGCGAGTTCAGGACAGCCAAAGCTACATAGTGAGATCCTGTTACAAAACAAAATCAGGATTTAATAGACTGGTCACCAGTACAGGTCAGGTCTGCTTCAACTTGTGATCCTCTTCCTTCATGCTCCTCAGGAGCTTGGGTTACAACATGGAACACTGCAGCCAGCTAACTTTTAGAAAAGAAACTAATATAACTACAAACTGATTAGAAACCACAATGAGGGCTGGAGAGATGGCTCAGCAGTTAAGAGCACTGACTGTTCTTCTGGAGGACCTGAGTTCGATTTCTGGCATCCACATGGCAGCTAACAACTGTCTGTAATTCCAAGATCTGACACCCTTACACAGTTATACATGCAGGCAAAACACCAATGCACATAAAATAAAAGTAAATTTAAAAAAAAAAAAAACAAAAAAAGAAACTACAATGAAGAGAATTTTTATTGAGAATATCAACAAAAATAACAGAATTCTAGTCAGGCAGTGGTGGTGCACACCTTCACCTGGGAGGCAGAGGCAGACAGATCTCTGAGTTTGAAGATAGCCTGGTTTACAGAGTGAGTGCTACGATAGCCAGGGCTACACAGAAAAAACCTGTCTGGAAAAAACAAAATCAAAAACTAAGAATAAAAAACCCCAAAATTTTGTTTAGACAAATATATTATAATTATGCAAACACTAGAGGAAGCCAGTTAGGGGGTATGCAAAAACTCTCTGACCTGTCTTTATAATTATTTTTTTAGTATAAAATCATTCCAAAATAGTGTTTGTTAAAACAATAAAAGCTACAAAAACATGAAAAAATAAGGCATATACTGTGAAAAAATATTTGGAATATGTATCTGACCAAGGACTCCTACCAGAAAGTACTAAGTATGTCTACAAATAAGACTGGGAAGATAGCTCAGCTCAGTGAAGAGCTAGCCTTGCATGCATGAGCACCTCAGTACAATCTCCAGAATTCAAAAGTCAGGTTTGGAGGTTTGCTAGTCAGCAAACATGTACACAATGCTCTCTTGTGTGCTCTCTCTCTCTCTCTCTCTCTCTCTCTTATTGTGGTATGAACTTGTTGTGAGATATGTTTTAAATGAGGTTTATTTTGTGAGAATTATTTATAAAATAGAGGAGGTTTTAAGAGGAAGTGAAGAGATAACTATATGCCGCATTATAGAACTCTTGTGTGTTTGGCTTGGTATATTGTGAATTGGAAGCCGCGTCATGTTTGAAAACTTGTATAATTGGTTTGGAACTTTTGTGAGAGAATGTCGGCTTTTTGTCTTGGTTTTTTTTTTTTTTTTGGAGGTCTATTTTTGTAATTTTTTTTAGTACTCTCTCTCTCTCTCTCTTTCTCTCTCTCTCTCTCTCTCTCACACACACACACACACACACACACACACACACCAAACAAAACAAAACAAAAACCAGTTGTGAGATTATAATCCCAGTGCTGGGAAGGTGGTGGAGACAGGTGGATCCTTGGGCCTTATTTGCCGGACAGCCTAGTTAGCCAGTGAACATCAGACCAGAGAGAAATCCCGTCTCAAACAAAACCAAAGCAAACAAGAAAGCAGTGGTACCTGAGGAACAGAACTTGAGGTTGTCTTCTGACCTCCACATTCCCGTATACACAGGTGCCAACACACACACAAACAATACTCAAAAAAATCAATTAAAATATTTCCATACTTAATGTGCAAAAAAAAAAAAAAAAACTTGAGTAAGACATGACAACAGCATGCACACTCATACTCCCTCTAAATGACAAATAAATATATTATAAAGTACATAGTGTCTTTAGTCACTGGAAAAGAATAAATTAAAATTAGAATGAAAAGCCAGACTTACTAGTCTATGCCTATAATCCCAACACCTGGGAGGAAGAGGTCAGAGAATTATCAATTCTAGGTCATCCCTGGCTGCATATCAAGTTCAAAGACAGCCTGGGCACATGAAACCCAGTCTCAAAACACAGTCACAATGAAATAATATTGAGGAAGAGAAGAAGAAAGAGTAAGAAATGGGCCCAGGGCTCATGGTGTCATGACAGCTTCACTCCTATGCCTTGCTATTTACAGCCCAGATGGCCTCCCTCTTCTGCAGATGCTCCACCTGGCATCTGGCACCTCTAGCATCCTGGGGTCTTCTCTGCATCTTTGGTTACACCTTCACAACTTCATACATTGCCCTCTTGGGAACTACCTGTGAGAAATGTTTCATTTTTCTTCATCTTTAACCAAAGGTAGTTAGCCATCTGTGGTTTATTTAATATTTAATAAAACCTGGAATATCAAGAGATCAACCCACAGTCAAACTTAGGCAGACATAGCTTAGGGAAAACTGGATCTCTGAGAGTACAAAGCCAAATAGCTGGGCTTCAATGGCACACACCTTTAATCCCAGAACAGGGAGTGGTGACCTATGCCTTTAATTCCATAACTACAGAGATCTTTCTGTGTTTCTGTAAGTTCAAGGCTGATTACCAAATAGAGTAGTTCAATCCTTTAATCCTAACCTGCATGGGATACAGCTGGGTGAGAAGGATATTTAAGGCAGGCTAGGAAAACAGCAGAGGAGAAGGGACCAGGAGCAAGGCTGAGGAAGCTGGAATGTAGCTGGGTGAGATTTGACTGTGGTGTTTCCTCTCTCTGATATTTCAGCCTTTCCCCAATATCTGGCTCTGAGTCTCTTTCAATACCATTAGAATTCGTGCTACAGCCATCCAGGAGTCATTATTTCCTGAACTTTCCCACTTGCACCAACCAGCTAATATCCAATCTCATGAGATCGGAATCTCCTGTCAACTGGATGCATCACCACCTAGCCAGGAATAAAAGACAGGAAATATGCTAGCCCTGGGGTGCTTTTTATCCGAGTCTTGATGTACTATTTTTGTAAAAAGAGTTGCGCTGCTGAGCTATTTTTTGCTTTATTTCTATCTTCCTTTGTTTCCACATGAGGATTATTCTTTATTTCTAACATAACAGTCCATTCTGACCTTGCCATACAGTGCCTGGCTTCCTACATCCTTTCTGGATATAGATATGGATATAAAATAATAGAGCCCCCACAATCCTATAACCATTGCATTCTGAATATTGCGAAATCAGCAATGCCCAGGTCGGCCTCAAAGAAGTAGCTATAGCCCTTGGACCACTGCTGCAGCAACCTCTGAGAACCTGGGTGGCTTAACATAGGGAAACATTTTCTTGATAGTTTGAGCAAGTAGGGAGCCCAGGAGATCTTTTTCCAAGGGAAAGTGCTTCTAGTTACAGCCTGTAAGCCTGGAATTTGCCATGGAAGGAGTCAGTCAAGTCCTTAGATACCTTTAAGACATCTACTGTCCCGGGGCAAAGTACTTAACTTCTTTTTTAATGACCCCAATCTCTCCAGGGACCACTTTCTTGGCCCCAAACTAAAAGCCTCTTTTCTAGTTAATCTACAAGTTTTTCAGACCCCTCTGTTCTCTTTTTTTGCTCACAATTCTCACTATAAAACTAGTTAAAGACAGCAAACAATATTCACGTGGCAGTCTGACTGATGAGCTAGCTTGAATTCTCCTCTGCCAAATAATTAGACCATTATTTTGGCTCATGATTTCAGATATGTCAGTCATCACAGTCTGAGAGAGACAGCAAAGCAGAGTTGTCCATATAACCATGAACAGGAAGCAAAGTGGAAGTCATGAAGAAATGATATATGGATGGATGGATTGATAGAGATATATATCTTATATGTATAACAGAAATGAATTACCAAGTTTCCATGTTTTATTGCTCCTAGCAAAACATCTACTTGCAAAAGTGTTTATTTCTGCAATATCTGCTCCTGTAAACAGACCTAACTGTGACAGAAATTCCTTTTGATGGACATGAGATGCATCAGGTAACAGACTACCTGTGTAAGAAATTGTGAGAGAGGACTGGACCTTCCTAAAGCATTAGTTGGGTCTCTTAGTTTAGTGTGAATAAAGAGTGCTTGCTTGATTCTTGCCATTGGAATTTCCGAGAGAGAATGCCTGAGCTAGCAGGCTTCCCCTCCCCCTTTTTATTCCAACAAGGCCTCTAGCCCAAGGAACGAGTCTTCACTCCTTAGCTAATCCTCTCTGGAAAAGCCTTTACAGACACAGCAGAAGGCTGTGTGTTACTTACTAATCTCTTAGATGCTTCTAAATCCAATCTAGTTAACAACCAAAACTAATCACCAGCAGAGTAAGGTGGTGCATACTCAGGA